>OX637850.1:8512500-8930000 GCA_951802695.1 Nomada ruficornis
ACAAAAAAGTATCCAGCGGTTCAGCAGCTATGTCTATGTCGAGAGGAATCAAAATCTCGCCTCGAGCCGATTCATTTTGCTGATGGCCAGGATTGTAACAAATATGGCAACAGTGCGACAGAACTCTCAAATCGCGTGAAATAATCGCGCGACACACGCGATGACGTAGAAGGTATTGTCCTCTGGCTGGGCCGTTACGAGTTTACGGTGTAACAGGTGCCGAAGACGCGAAAATCAAGCTGCGTGCGCAGCTCGGGCGCCCGAACATTGCCGAAAATTGCTGGATGAGCCTCGCCGCAACCAGTCATTCGCACTTTGGGTCATGTAGTGTTTGAACGTGTTGTTGCTACGTGCTTCAGGTTAGTGAAAATTCAGAACGACGCAGTCGCATTATCGCCTACATTAGTGTCGCGGCACTCAACTATTGGCTTCATTTGTAACTATTAATTAATAAATTTCACTTAAAAGAGTCCTTTTCGGCATCTTAGGTTGTACATGAAGTATTATAATAGCCTATTCAGTTTCTTTCCTTTATTGACGCCATCGCTATCAAACGGTCTTGCTCCACTGCGCCATCATTAAATCACCAACTTTGGCTTCTATGAAATTGTAATTATAATTATAATATTATAATATTTGATTAATTGGATGTATCTTGTTTAACATCATGGTATACATTTAGTTACTTTCTTGGCCTTTTCTATTCTCCCGGTTGTAAAATATATTTTTCATTTTCGTACTTGCTGGCGAGCTTTGATACCGATACATAACCTGTTGGTTTCTTACAGCTTTATAGTTGCCTGGTTGATGCTGAATAACACATCGGAATGGAAGGAATACAGTATCGATATCAAATTTCTACGACTCTTGATTCATTTGTTGGGCGATTGGTAACATTTTATATACCCATTATAATTAAAATTTGACGTATGTATGATGTACGTATGTATTTATATACAGGGTGGCCCGGAACTCGCGAGGTATTTTTAAAAAAGGGGTAGCTGAGGTGATTCTGAACAACTTTTTCCTTGACCAAAATATTGTTTGAAGCTTCGTTTTTTAGTTATTAACGAAAAACACTGGCCAATTACAGCGCCCGTATAGCGCGAGCTCAGTCACAATCGCGCGCGGCCGAGATCGGGTGCATCGAGGGGCAACGTACGGCAAATATTACAATCGTCTTACATTAAGAATAGTGTGTAATTCTTCGTTATTCATCAATAACAATTTAATTAACAAGTCGTTTAATAACTGTTCCATACTTTTATTCGTTTTCCGAAACAAATAAAGTGTTTTATTAATTATGAAAGAAGTGTTTGGATGATTAATGTTAGAAAAGGGTAGTTAAATAGTTAAATAAACTTATCCAATCGACCGCGAATTTATCTGCTTCGACGGTGTCTTGCCATATGGTCATTGTACCGATTCTGACCTATTTTTAGAATTTAAATGCCACGTCCCGGCGATCGATACAGATCTGATTCGCACTTGTTTCCACACGAACAGGACACGCACTTACGAACATTACGAAAGTTAATGTGTGTGTCATTATCGATCGCCGCGATGTGGCATAAAATTGCTCAGGCAGGTCAGGATCGGTACGATGACCAAATGCCAAGACACCGTAGAAGCAGGTAAATTTGCGGTCGAATGGATAAGTTTATTTAACTACCCTTTTCTAACATTAATCTGCCAAACACTTTTTTCATAATTAATAAAACACTTTATTCGTTTCGGAAAACGAATAAAAGTATGGAACAGTTATTAAACGACTTGTTAATTAAATTGTTATTGATGAATAACGAAGAATTACACACTATTCTTAATGTAAGACGATTGTAATATTTGCCGTACGTGCCCCTCGATGCACCCGATCTCGGCCGCGCGCAATTGTGACTGAGCTCGCGCTATACGGGCGCTCGCATTGGCCAGTGTTTTTCGTTAATAACTAAAAAACGAAGCTTCAAACAATATTTTGGTCAAGGAAAAAGTTGTTCAGAATCACCTCAGCTACCCCTTTTTTAAAAATACCTCGCGAGTTCCGGGCCACCCTGTATATGTAATCGGATCTCTTTGTATGCGGTTATGCAGTGTATACTTCATGCAAATTCGGGATTTCTCCTTTGAATATATGTATATTCATACGTATTGCACGACGCTTACATATACAAGTACTGATATGATACACATTGAAGTGTTATTTGGAACTCGTTTGTATCGCCTGTTTCTGTAATCTGTCCAACGAGAGGAGGCGGTAACATAAACCAAATTTGCACGTGCAAAGTATGGTCATTTTCTGTGGTACGTATCTACCGCATAAAAAGAGACCCGGCAGTATTTCTATTTGTTTATTTATTGTTGCCTTTTAATTGAATTTCAATTATAATTTATGTACAATTTATATGCGTTTCACAATATTTGATTTTCGTTGGATAATAATATACACACTGTATATTGTTGTTCTACTGAAAAATTAATATAAATTTATTATTTTATTTACAATGTTGCAAAACTAAGGTGAAACAGGACTGTGTTTATGGAATCGTCTTTTGATTTAAATCATTATTAGATGATATTCTTGTTTTATACTTCTACTTTTACCAAAAAGTATTTATTTATGTTGTTACTCGTTTGATAAATTTGTTACGAGGCAGGACTGTGGGCAACGACTAGGCCGGCGAGGTTGGTATTATCAAGGAATACGGTTGAGAATTTGTTAGTTAGGTGCAGGGACGAACCTGATGCGAAATCAGGGAGCCGCAGGAGGGAAAAACGTCGTGGACGAACCCGATGCGAAATCGGGAAGCCACTAGGTTAGAGTAGTTTGACGAATCAGCATACAGATTCTTCGCCGGCTGCCGCGATTTGTTATATTAGGTCGTCCCATAAGTTCGTGCTGCTTAATGTTTTGCTATTTAACTTAATGTATGAAACATACCTTTAAGGTTTATGAAAAACCGTAATCACCCTCCCGTTCCACAACTTTTTCCCATCTTTTTGGTAAAGTCATTATACCGTCACTATAAAATTTCCGTGGTTTTGCGTTAAAGTACTCTTCAATGTTTTGTTTTTAGGGACTAGACATTATTAAATTTTTTTCCGGCTAAAAAATGTTGCATTGACTGGAATAAATGGTAATCCGATGGAGCAATATCTGGAGAATCTGGTGGGTGTAATAAAATTTGCCAAACAAATTGTTTTGCACTTTTTGTGCCACATGTGGTCTTGCATTATCGTGATGAGAAACGACATTGCACCGATTCACGAGTTTTGGCCGTTTTACTCTTATCCCTGCTTTCAATTTATCCATCTGAGCACAGCATTTGTCTGAATTAATTGTTTGGTTGGCTGGAAGAAACTCAAAATACAAAATTCCTTACCAAAGCATAAACGCATCCGCGGCACGAACTTATGGGACGACCTAATACATAGAAACAGTAGATAAACGGCGGCCCCATACGTTGCCACGTGCGTGCACGTATAAACAAAATTCAATGTGTAGTAGCTACAGTTTTTTGCAAATATCTCGAATATATATACCGGGTGAACTGATCAAAATTGTACCTGTAGAACTAGATACATCATATCAGATTTGGTATTGGCGGGGGAGGGGCCGAGTTCCAAAACGTGGAATATTTGCCCTGGTTTCCGGTCAGGCACGTTCTATATGTTGAGTGTGTGCTCCACTATCGGGATCAACGAAATTAATTTTATGATTATGATTAATGATTAAGTGTTTGTATCCTTCATCGTTTAAACAATTGTAGGAGCCCCAACAGTCAGACATAATTGTAGTGCCCGGCTTGATCCATTTTTTTATAACTGCAAGCAGTGTTTCAGTGGATCTATTTGGTACTGCTTCAATAAATAGTCTTTTGGTAGACCGTTCGGAGCTCCTGAAAATCCAGTGTCTAGTGATAAGTCGCCCTGTTGTACACTTGTCCCTCCATTTGCGCGAGTATTTGTTTGGCGCGACAAATTTACCTCAATTTACGCGATCTTATTGGATTTTAGTGGATTTTAGTTCCACGTCTGTGTGTAAAATACGAATAGCACTATCCATAGAAATAGGGAATAGAGACCTTTTATTATTTGAACATAGAATCATTTATTACATTTCATTTTCCTATACCGATTATTATCAGTAATATCCTACCACATAGATACACCTTAGGGTACGATCAGCTTGGCCCCGTTTTCCGTCCGTTCGACAGATGACCGACAACGGGCTCACATGCACGATGCCTTGGGATGCATGTGTGTGTGTCTTTTCATCCGACTTCGTGGTTAGAGTGGCACCGATATCGGGCGATTAACCCGACGTGTGACGTCGGCTACATGTGTGAGCGTTTCGATGTATTGAGAAGCATGTGTGTGGTCTATCGGTGTAGCCGTTTTCGTCGGGCAAGTCGAAAGCCGCACAAACTCAAACTATTTTGAGTTTTGTTGTAGATGTCGTACATACACTTGAGACGCCTCCTGGTTCCCGTTACTACAAAAACAAACTTTTCCACGGCCAGGTCGATAGACGTTGGGGTTCTCGAGGGCCCGCACTTAAACACTTCAACTATGGGCCCGCTGATAACATCAATGAAACTTTGCTATTGCTCATTCTTTTGTTATGAAACTTATACCCAGACATTAGTGACATTATTCTGATTACAATGACACCAAACACTATATAATTTGGACTACATTTACTGGTTTAATTGATGGTAATAAGTTTCGGACGCAGAAAAGGATGGCGCGTGAAAAAGAAAGAGAAGCTGCGACTGTGACAATCGGCAAAGACCAGATGCGTTTTTTTACTGATCAAGATACCAATGCATTGCAATCTTTTTTATTTTCTGTCCCTTTTTTATACAATTTTGATCAACATATTTGTGACATTATTCCGATCAAAATGAGTCCAAAGACGACGGTCTGTTTATGACTTTTTTTAAATTTGGAAGCAGGTATGTACATGCGACCGGAAAGGTATGTAAGCAACAGCCTATTTTCCCCAAAGCGGCCAAAAAACCTCAAGGACATTCCCAATATAAATTATTTCCTTCCTAAAACCTAAACTTTCTTTCCAAGACCACCTCCACCCTTGTTAACAACCAATGCCAATTCCTATTTCCACTCCCACACAATAGTAACGGCCAATAGCATTTACCCCATAGTTTACATTTTTCCTTGTGCACCATCAAGAATCACAAATAATCCAGCATTCGAACAGTGAACAGTGAAAGCGAAAGTAAAGACGTATTTTTGCCTACAGTTTTACAGTTTTATTCGGGTTCGCAACAATGGACGTTGAAACAATGTTGTGCTTGGAGACGCATCCTTCAATTAGATATTTGCTTCTACGCAGAAGAGAAAGATTCCATGTGAATCAAATATATTTATTGCGAGAAGAAAGGGGCGAGTATCACACGCTCTTTCCTCAATTACTGGAACAGTCGGAAAAATTTTACGAATATATGAGGATGAAGAAGGAAACTTTTTTTGATATATTACGTGCGATTAGTGACATTATTGAGAAGCAATCCAACTTCCAGAAATGCATTTCACCGGAGGAGAGGCTTGTGGTAACCTTAAGGTAAGTTATTTTTAAATTACCTATTCGCAACACATAAAGAATAATAAGTGTAATTTATTGTACAATTCAGATTAATTTTATACATGTTGTTTTATTTAATTTAACTGAATCGTACTGATCGGGTCAGTTACAGTTCCTTCATGAACTGCAGAAGGTGGTAAATTACACACAGCTTGATTTTCTATTATTATTTGCTGCAATTTCACCCGCGTCTGCAATTTTTTGTGTTGTGGTATGGCACGAAAATACGGAAGTAGACTCATCAAATAGAAATAGTCCTCGTCTTCCACAATCGTCCTCTTCTGTGTGCCCCCCTTTTGCTCCAAGTACGCAACCTTTTTTTCTTCCAATTGTAGGAAGTGAACCAGGGGATCTTTCCAGGTTCGAGTATACGTATTTCGTGATTTGAATACTTCCTCACGTTTGTCCTCATCAACAAGGGGGGGGGGGGGTCTGCCATCGCCTTGCCTCCATTGCGGAGGTTGGGAAATATTTCCAACCAGAGGTCTACTTGCGTACATGTCTTTCAAAAAAGACATGTGTTCCAAATAATTCCATTTAGACTTAGACTTCCCAGCCGCCGCGGCCGCCACGACCTCCCCAGCCGCCACGGCCACTTCGGCGACCGCGTGGGCTGAACATCATTTGCTTAACGATTTTTTTCACCTGAAATATAATAATGTATGTTTAATTAAAAAGCAAAAGGCAATGATGAGAAAATCAACACTTTTACTTACTTCTTTCGCAGACATTTCTCTTTCTTTTTTTTCTTCCCTTTTTTCTTCTTCCCTTTTTTCTTTTTCCCTTTTTTCTTCTTCCCTTTTTTCTTCTTCCCTTTTTTCTTTTTCCCTTTTTTCTTTTTCCCTTTTTTCTTCTTCCCTTTTTTCTTCTTCCCTTTTTTCTTTTTCCCTTTTTTCTTCTTCCCTTTTTTCTTCTTCCCTTTTTTCTTCTTCCCTTTTTTCTTTTTCCCTTTTTTCTTCTTCCCTTTTTTCTTCTTCCCTTTTTTCTTCTTCCCTTTTTTCTTTTTCCCTTTTTTCTTCTTCCCTTTTTTCTTCTTCCCTTTTTTCTTCTTCCCTTTTTTCTTTTTCCCTTTTTTCTTCTTCCCTTTTTTCTTCTTCCCTTTTTTTTTCTTCTTCTGTGATTATTACAGTGTTATTCACCGTTCCTACGTCCATCTGTGTTCAAAGTAATTTATATGTATATATATTGTTAACATATGATTAAGGATGTAATATTATACCTGCCGATTACACCGTTCGACAGATATCAATTTTTTTACATCTAACCTTCAACACGCGTTTCTTATAGATATTGATGTGCTGAATACGAAGCTGCAGCCCGTTTTTACTATCCAGAATGTACCGTTTTTGAAAAAATCTATTTAAAGAAAAATCGCGGAATTTTCAACTTTGGAAGTGTTTTGTGCTTTTTCGGTAATACTTATTCAGTTGCGCTTGGTGCCAAATGATTCTGTGGAGTATCGCCAATAAAATGATGTAAGTGGTTATTAAATTATAAACATTTAAATATGTTTAAATAATGATCAAAGTGAAAGGACACAGAAAATAACTATTCGGCGTGATAGGGCAGAACCATCTGCTAACGCAAACATCAGTGGTAATTAAAAAAAAATCATTTTCGTTTTCAATATCAAAGCGGAATACATAGTTCGGTAAAACACGCGGCGGCAACAGTGACACTCAGCAGAACTACTGAACAATAAGCGTGGGGACGCCGTGTTTCACCTATTTCTAACAATTTCGCTTCGATATTGAAAACGAAAATGATTGTTTAATTTCCACTTATGCTTGCCTTAGCAGAAAGGTATGCTCTATCACGTGGAATAGTTACATTTCCTCATAGGCCCTTATTTTTGTTTTAATAAATTGAAAGATATCAGCCACAGTGGGTGCATTTTCGGTGTTCTTTCACTTTGACGATTATTTAAACATATTTAAATGTTTATAATCTAATAACCACTTACATCATTTTAGTCGTGAAATTCCACAGAATCATTTGGAACCAAGCGCAACTGAATAACTATTACCGGGAAAGCACAAAACATTTCCAAAGTTGAAAATTCGCGATTTTTCTTTAAATTGTTTTTTCAAAAACTGTGCGGTCAGGAAAGAACGGCTTGCAGATTCGTATTCAGCACATCAAAAACTATAAGAAACGCGTTTTGAAGATTACAAAATCAGATCCACGTTGAAAAATGTTAGACGTACCGCAAGCACTTCTTCTTCCGTCGACATGTTAGACTTCAATGCCTTTTGTCTCTAACGCTCTAGTAAGGGAAGTCGCCATGCGCGGCTCGCGCCTCGCGGTTCGCGGCCCGCTAATTGGCTGCCCGCTACAGTAATGATTCGCACTGTGTTCATCGCTCGGGACCGAATGTTGACAGCCATTGTGTACAGACACGATTCTTGAGCGTCAGGTCACTTTCAATGTTGTAGCAACAGAGAATCGAGGCAGCGACATTGATTTATTTGTGGTATTTTTGATGTAAGGATGAGCGCTCTCTCTGGCAGCCAAGGAAATGACGTTAGGCGCAGAGGAAGAGAGCGCTCTCCTAAAAAAGCGCAGATACAGTTCAATCCTGTACAAAGGATATAATATTCTTTGAATTGCAGATTCTTTCGTACACAAGATCACACAGAAAGCCAGCCTTTAATGACTAAATACTATCGGTATCGTTAGTTATAGAACAAATGCTTATCATCAAATTACCAAACATTTATAAATTCGCGGCATTATGAATGTTAACCCACATTTTCGATATACTATCGATAGTAAACATATATTATCGATAGTTTCCGATATTCGATAGTAGCAACCATCGATAATATCGATAGTGCCATCGATATTTCTCCACCACTAGTCCCCACTAGACCCCAGAGAAAGTAAGAGGAAGGTGCATTCTTATATAACCGAATAATTTTTGAAAAGGCGTGTTGGTTTCACGCATTGTATAAAACCCAGTTAAACAAATAATTATCTCTTATAGTTCTGAGAATATATTGGGGTAGATAGAATTCCATTGCTTGTGAGGGTCTATCGCTTGATAGGGTCCGAGTGCTCCACGCTTATCTTCTATATTCATTCGATACAGTTTCTCCTCTGAATAAGGACGTGCCTTCTTTTACTGTATAAAATGAATTACTTTTAGTAAACTCAACTGTGCACTATATATTATCACACATCCTCATAATCTAGTTTTCCAACAGATTCGTCCAAGTAATAAGACCCGTAATAATAATATTCATGTTATTCATGTATATATTAATTAGAATAGATTAAAATCGCCATCGAAGTTTACACTTCGGTCGTGCGGTCTTAAGCGCACACTAGTTTTTATTCGTAAAAGGTATAAACGCGAAACTTGGACTGGACAATGTAGTAATGTCAATTTAAGGATTAGTTAAGAAAAAATACATCAATGTTATTATTTTTATTATTATTTATAATAATAATTATTATTATCATTTTGTTTCATTTTATTATTAAATTTAGTGCTTCGGGATCTAATTCTTTAAATTTTTTTGTACATGATTTTAATGTAATAGAGCTCATGTACGGATCTGAAATTAACAGGAGGCGATGAGGTATGTCCCAATTTGTGTCGGTTCTGGAACATTTTCTAGTATTCCTTACTCTAATTTGTTTGAAGTCCTTGTGGCGTGCTTCAGGGGCTTCCTCCGAAAGTTGGCCTATTGGCAATAACGCGTACTGAATAATATCTGGTCCATGCATTAACAGCTTATGGACGGCAGGTGGCATATAGTACCAACTATACTTTTCCACGAAAAATTTGGCCGTTTCTTCCGTGTTTTCCAGAAATTTGCCGATATCTATTTTGTGGCGTGATGAAATTACCTGTAATAAAATATGAATGTTCTAAAATAATATTACATTAATTTATTACAAGTCAATATTATCAATCATAATAAATTATAAGATATTTTGCTGTATTCTGCGTATAATATTAAAACTATACATGTTTTTTACAAAATACATACCTGCAATATTATATGGAATCTTTTAATTAAATTTTCATCAATTCCAGTGATCTGTGCTGATAAACGTGTGTTATTGAAAAATCGGCGGGCAGTATTTCCATCGTTTGATGAACCCCAACATGGGGTTTACATGGTTTTACATGGTCGATGTACAGACCCATTTTTTCCTTGAATTCTTCTTGAACATGTTCTTTTTTCTCCTGCCTCTGTTTTTTTAGGTCCTCGGTATTCGCGGCCCATTTTTTGAATGCCAAATTATACGATATATGAAGCAAGCATTTATAGGCATCGTATCCATGCATGCAGCGTTGAAATGCCGAAATTGTAATTGGATGAATTACATATTCTACTATTTATATTTTGTAAGTCATTCATTTGCGTTGGCGTGGCTTGACAAATATAGCACCTCATTGAAGAGGCTGTATTTGTAATTGCATTGCAGACTTTATTGTCGACCATAGTCAATGCCACGGTATATCCTATCGTAACGTTGTTCATAGTGACTGGTGTTAAATTTTCTATCTCGTTCTGGATGCTATTAATTTCTTCTTGAATATGCCCTGTAGTTTCCTTAATGTATTGAAATCGGATTGGCCGACAAAACCACGGAGAAGATGGAGTTACATTTTCCCATATAATATTTCTGTTGCATTTGTCTTGTAGTCTTAGAGGCACTAAACTTGAAACGAAAATGGCATCGTCATCTATACAATTGCTTTGTTTATACCTCGGTAGGGCTGATGCTCCATCGCATCCCCACTTACATATTAACTGCAGTTCTGCATTTTTATTTGTATTGTCTAAACTGATTAATATGCGAGAAACTGTATGATCTAATAGGCTCTGTAATTGTATTTTGGCATATGTTTGTGAAATTTGTATCTCGGTTGCTGGGGGATAGCACTTGCTTTTCTCTGTAAGCAACTTAAAATAGGATGGCCACTGATTATTATTGGATGCAATAGCTTCGTTCCGTATTGTTTTATACTGAAATTTAGACAAATTTGCCATAATAAATATATTGAATGCCTTTTTGGTTGTAAAAGATTTTGTCCTGCTGTAGTTATTAATATTGTTTGAAACACTTTGTGAACGAAGTACAAGTGCTGATCGATGCATGCCACGTTTCCAGAGCTTCAATTTAGCTGCATTCATTAACTCTTCCAATGAAAAATTGTCAGCTAATGATCGTGCTCTTTTTATTCTCTCCCGTCTTCTACATTCAGAAAGTGCCTTTTTTCCTCTGTAAATGGCCACAGTAGACGGTACTGCAGTACTTGTCGAAGGGAGTTCACGCAACATTGTCGGTGGATAACCAAAATCTTTATCTAACCAGTCTTTGTTGACTTTAACAAATTTAGTTTCATCGTATCCACAACGACGCCATTTTTGTTTAACTTTGAATGTAAACTTCCTATAATTAATTTTTACCGTTTCCAAATTGTTAAATACCGTTGGTCGATCTTACGATCATTCTGGCTTTGTTGGTATTTGCACGAGGTGTGTGCCGACTAATACTTGTAAGTTTCTGCTTCTCGAAGGACCAGCCGGAATATTCATATTCCGGCACTATGTATAGCGAGGTAGAAGGAACGAGAGTGTTCTGTCGTGTTCTTTGGTTTTTGGGTAACTGGTTTATTTTACAAAACGTTGTGCTTATATACTAAAATGAGTAACGGGTGTCGACCAATCAGCGTGTTCGCCTGCTGGTGCTCGGTGTGCAAGGTCTGCATACCTGGGCCAACGGGACCGAGAACATTTGGTTTGGCGGTTCTAACGCGCTTCCTCCAACGAGGCATCAAAGGTTTTATGATACGGCAATTGCTATTCAGAGACAATAGGCGACGAAAACATGTGGTCTCTTTCTAGAATTTTGTACCAGTACAGCGACTAAGTACCTCTACTTTAATGTGCCCGATGTATCTGAATAGAATTCAAAAGTAGCCGTATCATAAACCCGGAGGCCGAAATCGCCGATTGCCGAAGTTCTAACATACTGCCCACCTAGAACTGTTTTGCACGTTCTAAGTATATACAAAACAATATAATCGCCGATGGTGAAGTCCTAACATACTGCCCACCTAGAACTGTTTTGCACGTTCTAAGTGCATACAATAAGTTGCCAGTATCGGCATTCAATATAGCAACTAATACATATCTATAAAGGATAAGCCAGAGGGTGGTAGTCTGGCTGATCCGTGCAGGATTGTCGCTACGAAATCACATATAATTTATTTACTTAGCGTGGCTAATGAAGTCGCACTTATGCATATAAGTGAACTATTTCAAGGTGTACTATAACATAATTGTAGTAATATGAACGATGCGATCCGGTGCATCTCGTTGGTGCGTGCAGTCATGCACTTATGCTATCGGAGTTAGGATGCTGGATTCCATTTGTCCGAGTCGCCATTTTGAAGGAGGGAAGTTGTCGTGAGTCGATTCCCTTGAAGTAGTTGGGACGTTGCGTTGTCCTCTTGGTAGGCTGGTACCTAATTTCTTCAATTATATTTAGGTGCCGCAGCTCTGGCTGCGGTGAGGATAATGCAATACATCTCTGAATGGACATTTTAGGACGTGTAAGGGCAATAGGTTGTTATAGTTATTGGGAAAGACGGAGAGGATCGGAAGTCAAACAGCTTCTATTTGTATAAGAACAGCACATTTCTTACAAATGCAAGACGTTATCTGTCTGTGACTAGACTCAGTTGCCGTTCGATTGAATTGTCATTTCCCCTAAGACCATGTTTTATGCGATTTTATTCGAGTAATAGCATTGCACAGGGTATTGCCCTTTCTTGTCCTACTTTACTGCGCTTGAATTCCTCAAGCTCAGGTAGACTACACGACTATTTAGGTTACTCCTGCTGTTTGTCTACGACTTTCCTCAGGTATCGAAAGCGTAGTAAACTATGAGTACCTCATGAGAAATACAGAGTGTCGATGTATCGCCAATATTTTTACATGATGTGACTGCTTGCTCCCGTGCACCGCGATGCGTATTGAAGATATCGTTCATCTAGCGATAAGTTGATGCTATTAATACTGCATTTCTATACGTAAACCGAGGAGGGTATCAATTGCAAACGATATGTCGTCCTTACATTATGAGAATGGCGTACTAAGGTTTACATAGTATGCTTCCTGTGCATACTATCTACGTTAGGAAAGCGTTGACATGTAATCTTGCAATGCGAGAGGGGTCTACTAATCTGATCGGTTGTGCATCACTCCGCGAAAATTGTGAATCCTATAATTTAAAATTACATGTCCGAGCTAGGTAGACATGAAAACGCTCATCAAGAGGTTGAGTTTCTATTTGTTGATTTCGATTGATACCTTGGCTAACATCCTAGAGGTGATGTTAGCGCTATGAAATATTGCTGCCTGGTTTAGATGCACGTGTTATCTGCGATAAGAACTAACTAATTGCTGCGGCGCTAACACACTGTGCGAAGCGTGGCCAGGCCGACACGAGAGAATTTAAAAAAGGTCTTGAGCCTGACCCCTTTGCTAAAAATGAACTCCTTATACCTGTAAAGGTCGGGTTTCATGACTAAGTTCCTTGCATGCGCCGAGGTTTCCTTTCGCCGACTATGCAAGCTAAGAGAGGAGGAATCCCGACCGATTGTCCTTTCGATCGCCGAATTCGATAATGCTACTACGCATGGCCTTGTCAATCTCCTTGCTAACCTACGCGATTTATTTGACGCGACATTTCGCTCAATGCGGCCTGATGGCCCTAACGGCGTGCTATTCCTTGCTTTCCGATGGTTGCCCGGGCGACTACTATGCGAGAGAGAAATGGATGATGAGGATCGACGACCTTGATCCGCGGCTGATACCCCATTTGATTCAAAATCTAGAGCTATTAATTTGTTATACACTGGCGTGACTTCTTCCAGTGCACCTTCAAAATTAGTGCGATGAGCGGTTTCGTCCGAACTATGTACCTGCGAAGGGTTTTTGTGGACCACCCACCGTGACGAATCACGTTTTAGTGACTTCGCACGAAGATTCGATTTCAAATCTAGAGCTACTAACTTGTTATACACTGGCGTGACTTCTTTCAGTGTACCTTCAAAATTGGTGCGATGAGCGGTTTCGTCCGTACTATGTACCTGCGAAGGGTTTTCGTGGGACGCCCACCGCGACGGATCACGTTTTAATGACTTGGTGCTACGATCAGTATTGCTGGATTGAATATCTGATTCACTAATGGGGATTCTCTCAATGAGTTTCGCTGGCTGTTCCAGGAAATCTGAGAAATCCCTAGGTTTTGTATTTTTGCTGGAATTGACTACCGGCCTAATTTTATCCTCTTGTCTAGCTGTTTCTGAATTGTCTAAAGGCGAAAGGCTAATCAAGGTGTCACTCGAAATTGCCGATTGACTTGATGTCTCTAATTCACGAGTGCGATTGCTTGTCGAATCGTCGAATTTTTTCAAAGGACCTTGTCCTTGCGCGGGTGGAATTTCACTGGGTTCTACTATATGGCTAACCTTTGACAATCTGATTTCCTCATAGCGTTTGTTGAGGCTATCCCATGCACATTTGTAATTTCCGTGTGACGTCTCTAACAATTCTATTAAATCAGCAGGGGGATCTTTCAAACACGACTTGAGATATTCGAAACGCCGAGAGTCTGGTAACGATGTGTTGTAGTGAATGAGAGTTTCGAATGATTCTCGAAATCTTGACCATTCCCCACATTCGCCGTCAAATGACGGCAACATGATCGTCAGCGGTCGGAAAGTACTACGTGAATCCGTGGTTTCGGATGACGGAGCAGTTAACACAGCTGCAGATGCCTTTATCCGGGAGATATAATTATCAGCAATTGCCATTACACTAAAAAATGACGTTTCAAATTTCTTTCGCTCGTGTATGTGAGATGCTTCTAATTCTGTCCCTGACACTAATTCTTCTATACATGATTGCGCGGTATCAAATTGGTCAACTACACGCTTATTTGCATTTACCCGTCGCACTATCATGCCTATGTCCATATCGTTAGAAAGTTTGTCAACGAAGCTCTTGAACAGAGTCAATCTAACTGTAGCAGCCCTACGTCTTGCAATATGGTCTCTGAGTAGACCTTCCATACTGGCTACTGTTCCACACAAAAAGAAGATATGACTTACGATAGGATGTGATGGTATCTGAGGATGAAGATGCCGTCACGTCCAGTTGAATTAACCAGCCGATGATTGGCGAACTATGATCTGCGGAGCTCTTCTATCTCGTCCAGGTGGGTGACGCCTCTGGGCTACGGCGTGCACAGTCGCAGTCCTGGATGTTGAGCTATGGTCGCAGTCCTTTCAATGGTAGGAGTTTCCCGTTCAGGATTCGGGATGCAGAGCCTGATCCGAGATATCCTTTATTATCCTTTGCAGAGGATCACGTTGATGATGCGATTGAGACTCCTGACCCAAAAGTTCCGGCAGAAATCTCAATGCAATGGTTGCGAGGATCCTGGCAGTTGTATTGATGCCTGGAGAACCTCCTAACGGCAGTCTTTATTTGCCGACTAGATGAGTTAACCCTATGTCTCGTTCCTTCCCTGTAGCTGGGTTAACTGTGGTTGCAACCGCGCTGCAGCACGACGTTCTATCTTGTCCAGGGGTGTGATGCCTCTCAGGTTAGACACTCACTGCTACCCTCCTGGATGGTGCCCGGTAAGGCCGTGGTCGTTGACTGCTTCTCGATGCCAACCGCTTCCTGGTAGTAGCCCCGTAGAATCAGGGTGCTGACTTCCAGATGATGATATACAATATCGAACTCTGAATACCACCCACAATCTTGGACATCGTGTACTGATTCCAAATTGCTTTAGATGTGGTATGAGTTGATGTGTTCCTTGAATTCCTTTGTAGCTCAATCCGGCTCGAAGGACCAATGTTAATTACCGTTGGTCGATCTTACGATCATTCTGGCTTTGTTGGTATTTGCACGAGGTGTGTGCCGACTAATATTTGTAAGTTTCTGCTTCTCGAAGGACCAGCCGGAATATTCATATTCCGGCACTATGTATAGCGAGGTAGAAGGAACGAGAGTGTTCTGTCGTGTTCTTTGGTTTTTGGGTAACTGATTTATTTTACAAAACGTTGTGCTTATATACTAAAATGAGTAACGGGTGTCGACCAATCAGCGTGTTCGCCTGCTGGTGCTCGGTGTGCAAGGTCTGCATACCTGGGCCAACGGGACCGAGAACATTTGGTTTGGCGGTTCTAACGCGCTTCCTCCAACGAGGCATCAAAGGTTTTATGATACGGCAATTGCTATTCAGAGACAATAGGCGACGAAAACATGTGGTCTCTTTCTAGAATTTTGTACCAGTACAGAGACTAAGTACCTCTACTTTAATGTGCCCGATGTATCTGAATAGAATTCAAAAGTAGCCGTATCATAAACCCGGAGGCCGAAATCGCCGATTGCCGAAGTTCTAACACATACGAAAGTGCCGCATGTACAAAATTCAGGCACTGGTAGTGCTAAAGTGAGAAAAACATTTAAAAAGATTAATAATAAGTTTGGAAACTCACAATATAAGTTTAATAAAAACTATAATAGAAACGGACCGATAGTGAAATGTCATCATTGTGGTAGGATAGGGCATAAAATGAGAGACTGTTTTTTTAATAAGAGAAACTCTGAATATAATGAAAATGCGAAAAGGACTGTGCAGACAGTTCAAATTTCGGAACCGAGCGGATCAGGAGGTAACACATCTGGCTTTGCATTTATGGCACGGCGGAACTTGACAGGTGCTGATCTGAAACCAAACAGATAAGCATAAATGCTGGCGAAATTAAATAGCTACGCATGCGGAAACTGCGAAAGTGAGGTAATGGTTGATGTGTAGGTTACCATAGATTATTATTCCGTTACTCATCTGAGTCGAGCTCCTCCTTTACGTTGGCTGCGGCTATCCCGGTCGCAGTTCTCACGTAGGCCTTGCCGCTGCACGTAACATTTGCATGGCAGCCCCCATCGGCTTGCATCTGCAGCGTACCGCTAAAGTAAATGGAGACGACCATTCCCCATAGAGTGACCGTTAAAGATACACGGCGGGGTGAGGTCTGCCTCAGAGACATGGGTCGCATCCCGCTCTCGGTTATGACCCGACTTTCCTCATTGGCTAAGACGGAGCGCGTGCGTGGTGGCGATGGTGGCGCATGCCGCGGACACTTGGTTCGTCTGGCATACCCACAGATCAGTAGCTGGTGCTTGTCCATTGGAGATCGAGATATTACTGCAGGCAAAATGTAAAAAACATAAAGGATCCAAAATCAAACAAAACAAAGCATGCTGACAAAGAAGGTTGTTGCCTCGCGACACTTCCTGAATGGTCGGCCTAGGCACGAACATTTTGAAAACATAGGTGTCGCACCTAGTAAACGTAGATCGTGCAACAGTCGGTTCGCAAGTGTGGTGACGACCAGGATAGCGCGCTATTTTTTAACCGTAACTACAACCAGTCACAATAATTTAAGAAAAGCCCAGAACTGTCACAGTTTCAAGAAAACTCACCCCCATTCCCACTGCATTCCTTACAATTCAATCTCAAGCACCAATCATAATTGACATACAGCAATAGATACACCAATAGTTTTTTAATACCAACAAACCGAGGCTACATATTACACAGCACAGCACATTATAAGAGTATTATAAGAGTATTGAAAGAGCACAGTATTAAAAGATTATTAACATAGAACACAAGCTAGCTCTAAAATATCTCAAGAACCTTGAAAGATATCTAAAAACGCATGAACAAAACTTGCATCGCTTTATTGCCTTTACGAAACTGTGTACACAAATTTTTTGCCTTTCCCCCCACGGATTTGTAGTATGGATAGGTTGTATTACGGATGGCATACTTGTACGCAGTTTCCTAAGGCTACGTTTACGGTGGATGCGAATTCGTACGAACGGCGTTCTGATGAATACGTCTGAACTGTTTGAACTAATGCATTGAAACAGTTCAGACGTATTCATCAGAACGCCGTTCGTACGAATTCGGATCCACCGTAAACGTAGCCTAATTTTCTGAAATTCCGGGTTGCTTACCATTAAAAGCGCTCTAATTGTAAGTTCATATTTACGTATATTAAATTGAAATATTGACCAAATATTTGATAATTATTTAGAAATATTAGGGGGGTCTCACCGATTTCGATGATTTTTGAATATGTTGTAGAACTCAGTATTTTGAAGAACTTTTTCCTATGCATATAACCGCCGCTCGGACTTAGTTTTCGAGATATTTGCAAAAAACTATAACTACTACTACATTGAATTTTGTCTATACGTGCACGCTCGGGGCTACGCATGTGACCGCCGCTTTTCCGGCAGCCGGCGAAGAATCTATATATCGGGTGGACTCATCAAAATTGTATCTCTAGAACTAGATATACCATATCAGATTTGGTATTGGCGGGGGAGGGGCTCTGCCTCTCCCCCTGCCCCATCCCGGTAAATTTCTAACCAAACCTAACCCGAATCTAATTTTTATTTAATTAGATATGAGTTTGGGTTAGATTTTTCTTTTTCTCATATAACACATATTTGACTAAATAAAAATTAGATTCGGGTTAGGTTTGATTAGAAATTAACGTTGAGGGGGTGCAGGGGGAGGGCAGAGCTCTGCCCCTCCCCCGCCAATACCAAATCTGATATGATATATCTAGTTCTTGAGGTACAATTTTTTTTCACGTATACACAAAATTCAATGCAGTAGTAGCTATAGTTTTTTGCAAATATCTCGAAAATTAAGGCCGAGCGGCGCTTATATGTATAGGAAAAAGTTGTTCAAAATGTTGATTTCTATGACATACTCGAAAATCATCGAAATCGGTGAGACCCCCCCCCTTTTCTAAATAATTACCAAATTTTTTTAAAACATTTGTGAACAAATATTGATCATTGTCATATCATTAGGAGTTAAAAAAGATTAACCTGACGGAGGCTCGAACCTCCTAAAAAGTTTGCAGCGGTTTAGCAGTTTGGCAGTCTACCGCAGAACCACCGACGCCGTTGAAAAGTACTTTAGAATATAAACTACGAAGAAATCGATTTTTCATTTTTTTTAACTGTGGCGCCCAAGATTCAATAATGTGAAGTGAATTAAGAGAAATAGTATCAATAAAATGTAACTTTAAAAAAAGTATAATTGTAGTAATGCGATTCTCTAAATACAAAATCGGCATTTTTAGCCTGTTTGACGTTTTCTATTTTTTGCAGCCCGGGTTTCCAATTAAAAAATTGGAACTTGTATAATATGTGCCCCCATATATGTTTCAGATTCATTTCAAAAAATTGTATGCGTTCAAATGGAAGATACAGTGAAGTCTCGATATAAGCGAAAAAGTGCTACGTGATATAAGCGAAGGGCTATACCCCACCACTGAGGGCTATACCCCTGGAGGCGGCGAGAAGTTCGCTCGGCGATCAGTGTAACGCGATCCGGGGTCGGGTATATCGGTGAACTAATATTAATTCAACGATGAAACTTTGCTATTTCCCATCCTTTTCTTATGAAACTTTTACACATACACAGCTGACATTTTTCTGATTAAAAGGACATCAAACACGACACAATTTGAACTATATTTACTGACTTAATTAACGGGTGCAAGTTTCGACCGCAGAAAAGGATAGCTGGTGAAAAGAAAAGAGAAGCTGCTCGGTCCTTTTTCTTTAGTCGCTGTCCTTTTCTACGTTCGACGCTGCCGGCAAATTTCAAACAATGTAGTAACTAGCAACTATGCAATGTAAGCGAACGTTCAGTCCCGAGGCTTTCGTTTATATCGAGACTTCACTGTATTGAGAAATTTTTTTTGTATTTTTGCCGTATCAACCCTCTCCGTAGAGCTACAGGGTTGAAACTTGGTCCAAATTATCCAGCTATACCCTTTGGAGATTAAAATAAAAAAAGGAATAATTCACAGACCAATACAACAGCAGCCTTGACACCCCAACTGCAGGGTAGAAGGTTACAGGGGTACAACAATAAGACCCTGGGCTTGCAGCTGGATAAATTTCATCTGATCTAATACTAAGGAATGAATGATAATAATAGTAAAGAAATAATGTAGGCCGAATAAACTATTAGGCTCTCCAAACGAAATAACTGAACAATTGCTTACTAGATTATATAAAATCAGACACACATGACACAACACTTACAAGCGGAATAAATATACACGCAAAGACGTCTATCAAACCTACAGACCGTCAAAATATGAAACGTAAAACATACTACCGACACACAATGCAATCGAGATTAACCTCTCACTTTACACACACAATGCACAAAAGCCACCAAATTAAAGTCTCGGAAAGGCTCTCATTCAATAAAATTACCTAATCGTCGAAGCAATCACGGCACCCAGAAGGTAAGGAATCTATGACAAGATTCGGCGAGAACGGAAACTGCATCAGGTACGCACGTGCTTTTGAACGATAATGCGTAGGTAAGTTCGCGCCCGGGAATGACGAAAAGACCACGATAGCGACGGCGCGCGCGTTCCCATTGGTCCCCGTGAGTGGCCAATCCGGCGATGGCTTGACACGGGGCGATTTGCCGCGTAGATTTAACCAATAAGAAACAATCAGGGAAATAAGAACGGGCATTATGTTCTCATGCTATACCACTTCTCCACGCGTTCCTTTTTTCTAAACTTCAGTAGGCGTTTCTTATAGATTTTAATGTGTTAGATGCGAATCTGCGAACCGTTTTTCTCTATAACGTATAGTTTCTGGAAAAATCAATTAAAAAGAAAATTGTAAATATCTAACTTTGGAACTGTTTTGTACCTTTACGGTAATAATTATTCAGGTGCTCTTGGTACGAAATTATGCTGTGGAGTTCACGACTAAAATGATATAGTAGTTATCAAAATATAAACATTTAAGTATGTTTAAATAATTATCAATCTGACAAACCGAAAACGCACCATATTTGCTGTTATTTTTAAAATTTTCTGGTGAGAACAAACATCGGAGCAAAATACAGGAATTTTATGCTTGTTGCAATAGTTTAGCAATCCAGCTGAATAAAAGGCCTCTTCGAAAGGCTCTGATGCCGACATGTCGAAATGTCGACAATTAATAGCTTCAGCTCTCAGGAAAAACTATATCCTACCAGTATCCTACACGAAAGAATATCCAGCATTGGTGAATTGAATGTACAATTGTAAAAAATAATATCCTCACATTTGAGCGTGCTTCAAATGTCGTAGCAGTTTTCCTTAGATACATTTTCTTATTCCAACGGCTCGAAACGCGAATATACACAGACGATTACATTACCGTTTCAATTATTTTATTCGAAATTTTGTCGCTGTGACTATTTTGCTTTGCGATCGTTGCTCATTTCTGTTCATTTCGTTTTGAACTATCTAAAGACATTACGCTACGTAAATATTTGTAAATGAATAGAGTGAATGAATTGTACACCGCGGAATTGTTTTCACACCGTTGTGTAACTCAGTAATGATATTCGCGCTTTCATAGGTATGTTATTCGATTGAATATTACAGTGCGAATAAAGAAGGCAAGGTCTTTTTTAAGAGGTAATTGCTAGAGCCAGTTCAAGAGGGGACTGTATATTTATATTTGTTTGCGTTAGAATATAGGTAAATAAAACACTGGTTATATTATCGATATGTATTTAGTTAGCCCTTACTAAGGTATGAACTTTTTAATTAATAATAATGATCGAGTTGTAAATTTATTGAACGTATACATTCGCCTTCGTTAAATGGTGTACAGTGCTTATAAAATATTTGTGACAGGGAATGCTAAACTTTATATTCTACCAATGAGAAAAGTGCACGACCCTTAAATTGAAAATTACTTGCTACTCGACCTAAGTGTATTAGGTCCTATATGAGACCTTACAGGCATTAATTACAATTCCTGTTGACATATACGTATATTAACATTTTATGAATGTGTGTTATCAGATGAATAATTATGCTAAAGCTTAATATAAGCGCGGGAAATTAATTATTAAAATTGTTTGGAGCTGTATCGTATCTCGACATTAATCCATCGGTATTGTACAATACTATGTTCCGAACGGAACAGATCAAATTATAAAGACCATGTACTGTCCGTTCGCCGAGAGTTGGCGAATGACAGTTTACGCTCTCACTCGGTTGCTATCACGTGACTTGCTGCTATTGGCTGAAGACGGTGACAAAGGTTGACGATCAGCATATCGGGACAGAGTGAAATAGAATGATTCCAAAGCATTGGCGTAGCCTCAGGAAATCATTAAATGTCTTAATACATAGTGTACACTTTGATGGGGAGGCTACGCCAATGCTCTAAATTCATCATTCTATCTCACTTTGTCTCGATATGCTCGTCGTCGTTCTTTGTCACTGGCCGTAGCCAATAACAGCAACGCACATGGTAGCAGCAGAGTGAGAACGCAATATGCTGTCACTCGCCAACTCTCGGCGAACGCAGAGTATGTGCAAATAAAGTTTCAAATGTAGCAACAAAATCACTCGTGACACCCAGATGGCGCTGATTTTCTCTACGAGACAATAATATTGTTACTTCAAGCTGAGCAAGATTTCATTTTCCCAACAATCATCGAAACATGTACGAAAATCACTTAAAGAACATAAAGATACTTCGTAGGATTACAATGTCCAGGGATTTGAAATGTTTCCAGCCAAAAAATTTGGTAAGATACGCGGGAAGATGCATACCTGTGCTTGTATCAGCTCGACCCAGGGATAAAAACATCGGAACGCTATTTTTTTTAAGTATACAGTCGCGAAAAAATAAACTACATTTAAATCTGGCTTCGAATAATATGTAAATTAGCGGAATCGTTTAAGCTGAAGGTACTTATCCTATTACAAATCTAAAACAATATTTCCAACAATTATTAGTACCATCTAACATTCATGATTCATGACTCGACAAAATGTGTACTACCTCCTTCCCAATTTCAACAAATTTTATTGAACAATTGGTCGTATGTGCAATGGTCGTATTCACAAACGCTTTGTCAGCACAAATATTTTTACGAACCAGGTATCGCGGCTAATTTCTGTATGTTATTTGTTACTCACTTTCATTCTATACGGATATTTTTCAACACGAAATATTATATTATTAAGTTATAAATATGTTTGAATTAATATATGATATTGTTGTAAGCACAAATAATAAAGAATTTATATAATTTAAATTATAAGCTTTTCATACCTCACACTACTGTAATTTGTAATATTCTAGCCATAGTATTATTCTAAATGTAGGTAACAATTTATTTCTCTAACATATTTGGAACGATAATGAAAGATAATAAGTTATTATAAGTTTTATAAGAAAAGGATGAGAAATAGCACAGTTTCATCGTTGAATTAGTATTAGCTCGCCGATATATCCGAGCCCTGATAGGGTACACTGATCGCCAAGGGAACTTCTGGACGCTTCCAGGGGTATACCCCTCAGTGGTGGGGATAAACTCTTCGCTTATATCGTATAACACTTTTTCGCTTAAATCGAGACTTCACTGTAATACAATAGAATCGTACATCGAGAACGTCGCCAATTTTACGAACAAAGCATTACATTAATACATTACTATGTTCTAGAGTTCTACGTCACTTAATATATATGCATACAATATGTACCTGTTAAAAAACATATACAAACTGTGTAAAATATAAATGCATATAGGGTAGACCGAGGCGAATCGGATCACAGAGCGAATCGGATCGAAATAAGAATTTAGTTGAAATTTGTTATGTTACTATGGAAAAAATCGTTTAGGTCGTACATACACTCCTCACGCCCTCTCTATGCACCTCTTTCAATTGTTTTTTTATTGTTTTACAATACCGTTTAGTGTTGACACGCATTTCAAGTTTGCCTTACGCGGACGAACGTAATAATTTTGGCGCAGATCTAAAATACAGAGCTTACAATTTCTTATTTAAAAATAAAAGGTAAGCTTCAACATCCAAATGTGTTTAATATTATTAGTTTGTATAGTGCCCAGAAATAATATTTGATATAATTTTCACTATTATATCATAATTTGTTTACGTATTTTATTCACTTTAAAATTATTATTATATGGGGTGAATCGGATCAGTCTTCTTTTTGTTCATTTAATTAGTTGTATGACTTTAAATGCGTTAATAACTTATACATGTAGGTAAAGATGGTTCGCACATATATAAAAGAGAGTAGCATTGCATTTATTGTACCGAGAAATTCATCCACCTGCGGAGGATTGTATACAGTGCACTTCATCTGTGAAAAGTGGTGGCACGAAAAGTGTGCTAATATAAGTGGTGTTTAAGGACAATATACTTGCCACCCATGTACTACGTAGGGTCTTTGACATTATTATTATGAAGTTATACATTATATAGTTGTAACCAAAGATTATTTTACGACAATTTGTTTGTTTTCTTACAAGAGATATTCTTGTTAGAGATATTTTCCACTTTTTCGTTTTTTATCCATAAAAGTGGAATTTTTTAATTTGTGGAAGTTTATATTTTTTATTATGAATGTTCATGTTAAATGGGAACTTGTTACGAATTTATAATAAAATATTGGGTTTTTAAATTGTAACTATTTTTTTTTTACCATCAAATAAAAAGTGATTCGATTCGCCCCGGTCTACCCTATATAAATATGCACTTTATAACAAAGTGCAAATGGGTCTGGATAATAGGCAAACGAACGTAGTTTATTAATAAAATAGATTACTATTATAGAATTCCACTTGCTCTTTGCTGGTTAAACTATTCAAGGAGATCTTCTTCGTAGTTACAGGACTATCTTTAAAAGAAACACAATATATAATAAATAGAATTTAATTATAAGCAAAATGCTTTAAGAAATATTGCTTAATACTGACGCAATTGGTACCAATGATCTTCATTTCTTGCATCTCTTCTTGCAGAACTGAGAACATAACGAATTGCAGCGGGTATCGCATAGTTCGTACACTGTGGAGGTTCACCAGTTACTGTAACAATCGATTTAGCAACAATTCAGATACCGACGATTACAAAGATTACCATGAATTACTTTCGAGGATTATGCTCACTTTTGGAACGCAGAACGCGAAGAGGATCAGGCGCATTTCGGGGAAAATTGTATACCTGGAAATCAACAGATATACATATCTTTTGCACCCGGTGGTTCACGATTCTGAAAAAATGTTATTTGCGCAGTATAATATGATTTTCACAATGATTGACGCGAAGGTGTGCCATGCTGTCACTAATACACCATCGACGATGAATGTCACATTTGTGGTGCAACATCCAAAGACTTTAATAATTTTTTGTTAGTAAGAGGAAAAGAAATAAATAAAAGTGCCTTAAAAAAAAATAGTTACACGCTACATTCGAAGTTATTAAATAACGCAGAGTCGAAAACCTTGAAGAAAAGTCCTTCTGCAAGGATCTTCTTGAACTTTGGAGAGTAATCGGGCATCACGTGATCAGGTTTTAATTCTAGGTTCAATTTAATAAGAGCCGCTGTAACTACGTTTCTGTCCAAGATGGATTTCCCCATTAGAAAATTTTCCGTACCCGACCCGTGGAGCTGGAAAAAGAAATGAAATACACATATTGGTCGATGTTCCCTGTTCAGATACTGGTAGAATGGTGATACTCACGAAATCCTTGTTTATTCCGTCAAGTATGGTTAGTTACTTTCAGAAATACGAATTAGTTCTATATTATAAAACATACTTACGTTGACAGGAATAACAAAGCAAGTGCTTCTGATGGCATTTCCAAATTACTAGTTTTTCAGGGTGGTCTGGGGGTAGAAATAAATGGGCCTGATGAAATTAAAAGCTCGTTTAACAAGTTAACAAGTTGGTTAGTTGCTCGTCGTGAAATTTTTCGTGCGTGGTGTTCTCGAATTACGTCTTTGCCATTAATTTTTCCAAATATTTTTTTATACAATTATACATATAATACAGTGATGAGCAAACTGCGGCCCGCGAAAACATGTGACACGAGGGCCACGTGCGATTTTTGAACAACGTTCGGCCAAAAGTTAAATCTAATATTGTATGCGGGCCGCAATATTAAATACTTATATATTGAATTTGTTATTTACAATTCTATTTATAGATATGCAGTGAAACGGTTTTTCTCAGTTTGATTGACTGTTTCTTAGTAACATATACAGCACCATGTATGTACATGTGGTTTTTTAATTAAATGGAATTAAATAACTATTAATATTCACTTATTGACAATGAGATACTATAATTCATTCTGTCTTTCATCTACAAGCTTCTCAATATTGGGTATGATATTCGCAAGTGCTACTCTAACACAATTTGTTAATCGTTCGTCATCGAGTCAATTACGACGTTCACATTTGACAATTTTCACTTTTTAGAATGATTGCTCACAGAGATACGCACTACCAAATAGACTTATTATTTTCCTGAAGCGAGTACCTAGCAATGGAAATTTGTTAGCAAGAAAGTAACGATTGTAAAATTCTATAAGACTAGCATTCTGAAATTTATTCCTTAGTTCTGTATCATTTTGCGAGTCAATTATCTCCGTTTGAAATTCTTCGGGAGTTCTTTCAGCATCTATATTAAAGGGAGATGATAAAATATCAAAACTTGTTTGATTTGCACGTAAGCTTTTAAAACGCAAACTGAAATCTTCTTGCGATCTCTGAATTTCCTCCGCATAATTCTTCGTTTCAGATGGGTTTTCTTTTTTCAGCATCGGAAAGTGAACCGTAGGGTAAAGTAGCCTAATAAAAGACCTCTCCTAATATGAGATCCCTGATTATTTCCGATACATAACTCTTGAATGTATTGTAGCGATGCTGTTTTGTTCCGTGAGTAACCGTTTGTTAGTTATTCTATACACACGTTGGCGTTGAACGTAACTAAACGTCTTGAGAGATCGTATTAAAAGATCTTGGAGGGACTTCTGTCCTGGGTGAGGCATAGGGCCATCCAATTGTATCCGCAGGTCGGTCTTCCATCGATGCAACGCCCCCGAGCCCAGAAATTTTCCGTCACTTAGGCCCGGCAAGAACGTTGCACAAAAGGTCCCCTGTTCTAGAAAAATACAATACAATGTCTTAAAGTAATACATAAGCACTAAACTAGATGTAGATGTGAGTGTACCTATACGCCTTGGTGACAAACATACACGTACGTAGACGTAGATCAACACCTGAGTATAACATTGAAGAATAGGTGCAATATGCTAATGTAAGTATAATCTCAAACGAAGTATAAATCCTAGTACTTTACAGATATACTTATGAAATTCTAATGCGAAATTAACATAGCATGTAATAAATGTATAAAGTATGTAACAAAGATTAGTATACAAATTACATCTAACGGTATGCATAATGTCCGTACAATCGACGATCTGAATACTAATTACACTAAGATCGCGCAACGTTTGGTTGCCGTGTAGATATGGTGGCTGGTTGCGTAGCCCCATCGTCGTCGTCCTGGTCCATTGGCAAGATGCAGACCTTCCTCATTGACCGCTTAATAAGTCCATCAGCAGTCCTGATCGATACCACTCGATTGACTCCATCCTGCCCCGGATGAAGCTGTTCTATTCGACCAAGGCGTCATCGTAGTGGAGGAAGGTTGTCGTCCTTGACGACGACCATCGTCCCAGGTCCGAATTTGCCAGGTGTTGTTACCTGCCATTTGTTGCGTGTATGGTATGTGGTGCATAGGCATTTGTGGGTGGTCTGTAGGCATTTGTGGGTAGTGCGTAGGCATTGGTGGGTGGCGTGTAGGTGTTTGTGGGAGGTGTGTAGGTGTTTGAGGGTGGTGTATTATGGGGCCCTTCCAAGGTGGTCCTCAGGACTTCTATGTCTTCGGCGATACTTCCGTGGTCTATCTTTGGTCGCTTCTGTGGTTCCTCTTCGGAAGTCGTTGACTGAATCCGCAAGGGTTTATTGATGATCCGCTTCGGCCGTTCCATTTCGTTCTGTAATGGAAGAATATTTGAATAAAATTGAAAAATGTTTGTACATTCATATCAGCTATACACGTAATTGTAATGACTAAAAGTGTGGCGACGATAAGCCGGCGCCACGTCTCCGCCTTATGTTTAAGTCAAAATCGTACCCAGTCAGCCAAACCTGCCAGAGCAGATTTTGCTAGCAAGTTGGTTAAACAGAATAACCACAGATGTGATGCAGAATCTGGTAAACCCGGCTCCGGCAGTGGATTGGCCGAGAAGGGAAAAAAGAGTCGGGGATAGTAGACATGCAGCAGATTCTGAAACTTTAGGCATTTAAATTTTGCATGGGAGAGTGACTATAAGTGGTATTTAAAATCTAACTTTTTCCGAAGTACGAGTATTTAGGACTAAGAACTATATACATGTGATAGGAATGCAGTATATTTTTTTTCAGTAATATGATATGTAATATTATGAATGAAATAAAAAAAGAATATATCGATATATTTTTGCACTGATCAGTGCAAGCAAAATTGAATTCATTTTGTTTATATTACATTTACTTATGATATTTTTTAGGTTATAAAATAAAATTATTGATTAATTAGTAATGCTTCTACTTTATTCAATAAAAGAAATAACAGTTAACATTAAACAAAATATGTATAAAATATATGTACATTTATATTCAACTTATATATAAAATCTTTTATACAACTACAATCGTTTTTATTGTACAAGTTTTATCAAAATGAAATCTTCTCCAGGTCCTCTTCAGATACTCCTGCGAACCTTTTTTTTTTTTTACGTGGTGGAAATCTTCGACAAGACGCCTCCAGACCCTTAAGTCACGGCTGGAGGCAGTGCCGGATTTCTACCGGCTAAAACCACCACGGCTGCCATTAAATCCTCTTCTCCAGGCTCTTCACAGCTGCATCCACGCCTGCTGCAAATTATAAATAATATTATGCATACATAAATATCTGGGCGTAAGGAATTTAATGTTTTTAAATTAGTCACTCGCATATGTAACAAATATTCGTTTAGTTGAAAAGATCGAAAACATGCAAATAATTCAATCTTTGATTTAGATAATTTATTATTTGCAATCTCAGTGACTAATGTTATACATACTATGTATTCACTGTTAGCGAGTGTACGGACATTTGATTCTTGTAAGAGGGCACTACTACAGCTGCCGCGTACCGTGGAGAAAGAAAAAAGATTTGAGAAGAGAAAGATTTCATTGGATTTCTGTTATTTACCCAACAAGTGACTTCATGGCAGTAAATTAAGAAATGCATGAAGATAAATGACATACGTAAGTATGATTATATATGTGATACAAAACTAACCTCTTCCTCGCCATCCCAGAAGGTAGCCCCCGCTGTAGGAGGCTGAGGATTCCGGGGGCGAATCCTTCTGCTTCGCAGCATCTCCTTGGCTGTGCGAAGCGCGGTTTTTATAGCTTCTTCAATTTCTTTCCGGGTTGGCCTCACCAAAACGGCGGTTGTGGAACATGGAGTCTAAACAATCAATTGTAAGTAAAACCTATATGTATAGTACGAACACTAAATACCATATAAATTCTTACCATGAATAGCTCTTACTGCCCTTGTCTCGCGCAGAGGTAGGTTGTTCTCCTCGCGACCCAGCCAAGAGTACTTGGGCAAGACGCAGCCAGAAAATACCTCCTTAAAGCATAGCGCCACTGCTTCTTTTATATTATAACCTCCTTGATATTCCAAATAAGATACCTAAACAAAGTAAGTAACGATTAATGCAAACATTTATTACACAAAGATGAATTAAATCTAACTTCTGTTTCACTTACAGCTGCCTCGTAGCCAGGGTCATCAAGGTTTTCAAATTTCGGACATCTCAGCTTCTGATGTTATCGGCAATCCAGCTGGCTTCGCCGGAATGCCGCCTCGCTGTTGCTGCTGCTGCATGCTTTCAAAAATTGCAATGCTTTCCCTATAAAGGTAAATTATAATTATATTTATTTTAATAACAGTAATGCAATCAATACTTACATCATCATGGCCTCTAGCCTATCAATTTTTTGGTGGACATCCCTGTAAACATTAATATTTGTAAGTAAATGTCCCTTGACATGTAACCATTCGAGGAATATCTGTATATTTCCTGTGCTGTCTTGCTGCATCTGATGTGCATCCACCGGACTGCCAGAAACATAAATAGTTTGTGTATTTGCTGCGTGTGGTCTGTATGTGTTTGATTGTTGTGTGTATGAATATGTGGGGGGTTTGTAGTTTTGGGTTACCACTTTGGATGGTAGGTGTTAGTGGGAGGTATATAGGTGTTTGTGGGCGGTGTGCAATTGTCTGTGGGTGGTGCGTAAATGTTTGTGGGCGGTGTGTAATTGTTTGTGGGCGGTGTGCAATTGTTTGTGAGTGGTGTGCAATGGGGCCCTTCCAAAGTCCTCCTCAGGACTTCTATGTCCTCGGCGATATTTCCGAGGACTATCCTTGTTCGCTTCGCTGGTGGTTCCTCTTCTGAAGTTGTGGGCTCAAACCGCGATGGTTTATTAATTACTCTCTTCGGCCGTTCCATTTCGATCTGTAATGAAAGAATATTTGAATAAAATTCATATCAGCGATACACGTAATTGTAATGATTAAAAGTAATACTTGCATTTTGATGTACCCTTGATATCTTCTTTCAACGATCGTCGGATTATAAATGATTTGACGATCCTGTGTGCGATCGTTGCGTTATAAAACAAAAGACGATCCATAAATTTCCGCGGCAGGTATTGGAGAGACAAATCACCGTGAGTCGGCGCAGACGTCCAATAGTATTAACCGGTTAACAGGTTAATATGTTCCTTATGAACTTTAACGATATTATTTCTAAGGGGGGTGCAGATTTTCATGGGACTAAAGTACCTATGAAACTAAGATGTTTCATTGCTGATGCAGCAGGAAGGTCTTTCATATTGAACCATTGTGGCCGTACATCCAGCCGGGCTTGTTCTAACAATAAGTGCAAAGTCTCTGGTGTACAGAGCAATCATAGATACATATGTCTTCAATGGCATTAATCAACCGCTTCGAAAAGATAATGAGTATTCTCAATGTGTGGGCGAGGACCACCATAAAGAAGGCAGCAGTCCCCTATCTTCCCTGCCTTTTGGAATGGTATCTCAAGTTCCATTTGAATATATGCATCTAGTATGCTTGGGCGTCATGAAGAAAGCATTATCTGCGTAGATATGTGGCAAATATTCACGCTCCCCTAAATTACCGGGAACCCACATTTCTCGTATATCTGAAAGACTTAATTGTCTAAAAGAATTTTGCCCATCAGAGTTTGGAAGACGCCTAAGATCCCTACTTAATTATTCAACATTCAAAGCAGTGGATTTAGGCAATTTCTTCTATATACAGGACCGGTTGTAGTGTATGGCCTCCTTAATGATAATTTGTGCATACATTTTTTATTTTTACACGCGGCTATTAGAATTTTAGCTTCAGAATCTCCATCTCCTCAGTAACTAAATTTTGCAGAGCTAGCTCTGCAAAAATTCGTTCTTCATACTGAAGAGGTTCATGATCCTAATTTTTGCACCTATAATGTACATGGACTGCTCCATTTAACCAATGACATCAGACGTCTTGGTCCATTAGATTCGTTCTCTGCCTTTCCCTACGAAAATAATATGAGTTGTGAATATGATGTATATAATATGAATAATATGAACTTGAGAACCGTGCCTCATCAGTAGTAACAATATTAAACACTGTTTTGTGAGGATTGAGTTGGGCGGAGAAGTACTAATTGTTGGGGCATGTTATATTCCACCAAACTCTAATATGGAAGCGTATCACGCTCATTGTTTGCAAATTGATGATATCTTTGACTCTAACCCCAAAGCGAGATTTTGTATTCTTGGCGATTATAATATTCCCAAAGTTCAATGGGTTAATAATAGCTATTCCACTGTAGCTAAATTTACTAACGATACTTCCTTTGCCAACAAAGAAGCTGCCCTCAGATTATGCGATACGTTTTCTTATGTTGGTCTGAAACAACTTAATGGTAATCCTAACTTTTATGATAATACTCTGGACCTGGTCTGGACGAATATTGATAGCATTAATATTATGTATGCGAACAATAAATTGCTCCCAGAGGACCTACATCATTCGGAGTTAAATTTAATCCTGAACTCTAATGTAACTCTAAATAATCTCACATCTACCCAATGGCAATTTGATTACAGCAAAGCCAATTATCCCGCTATCATTAATTATCTAACACAGTTCAATTGGGATGCGTCAATATCCAATCTTGATTTAAATTCAGCGGTAGATATGCTGTATGACGCAATTAATAGGGCGATTGAACTTTACGTGCCTGTAAAGGTAGTAAAAAAGGGTGGTTCCCGGATTGGATGGACCAGAGCTCGAGAGAATTGATAGCCCTAAAGAAGATGGCTCATAAGAAATATAAGCAAACCGGTAATTTGTTATATTATGAAAGGTTCACTGTACTGAGATCGCAGTGTAAAGTGAGTACGAAAAGGTCTTATGCAAACTATTTGACTTATATTCAAGACGTTTCATCAACTAATATTAAATCTTTCTGGAAATATGTCAATTCTAAAAGAAACACGTCTGGTCTACCTGGTACGATGTACTTAAACAATATTGTGGCATCAACTGGGCCAGATATTGTTAACCTACTGTCACATCAATTCTCGTCTGTATACTCTACTATAAACGCTTCTGAGGAATATGACGTCCAGAGTGATTGCCTCGACTTTCCAGTTATTGACATCTCGATCTCAGACGTTTTAATTAAAATTAATAATCTAAAATTACACTCGTGTCCTGGTCCTGATGACTTTCCAGCCTGTTTATTAAAAAACTGTAACTGTGTCTTTCCTACTAGATGGAATAGAAGCCACATAGTTCCGATATTTAAGTCCGGCAATAGGTGTAATGTACTAAACTATCGCCCCATTTCCATCATTAGCTTTATTCCATAAATGTTTGAAGAATTGATTGTTAATCAAATTGCCACCTCTTTTGACAGAATTCTCATTAATGAACCGCATGGATTTCGCAGTAAGAGATCTACCCCCACTTTAGCTATGTACGAACATTATTTGTCTATGGCCCTTGAATCTGGATCACAGGTCGATACGATCTATACGGACTTTTCAAAAGCCTCCGGCATTTTTTGTAAATTGGGTTCAGAACTATCTGTCCATCAAAACCCAGAATGTTAAGTATAAAAATGTCATCTCAGAGCCCGTTTCTGTTACATCTGGTGTACCTCAAGGTTCTCATCTGGGGCCTTTGTTGTTCAATCTCTTCATTAATGACATCGTTCATTGTTTTCATCACAGAAAATGCCTACTATATGCCGATGATCTGAAGATTTTCAGGATAATATCATCCAATATGGATGCATATCTCCTTCAAGAAGATCTAAACAGGCTATGAGATTGGTGCATGGTCAATGGGCTAACCTTGAACCTTTTCAAAGTGCAAGGTGGTCCACTTCACTAAGATTAAATTACCTTACTCACACAAGTATGGCATTAATGGTAACATACTGGGCACGGTTGTGAGTATTAAAGACTTAGGCGTAATCTTTGATGATAAACTACACTTTCATCTTCATATCGACTATATTGCGAACAGAGGTGCACATCTCCTAGGTTTCATAAAGAGATGGAAACATAACTTTACAAATGCTCGTACATTACTTGATCTATATAACACCTTGGTGGTTCCAATACTAATGTACGCATCGACGGTCTGGAATCCGTATACCAATACCCAGATGTCAAAAATAGGGAGGGTCCAACACATATTCCTACGATTTATATCGCATAAATTAAACTCTCCTATGACTCGCTATGATCATGACTATGTACCCTTGCTCAACCAACTTAATTTGAGATCTCTCGCCACAAAAAGAATTATACAAGACCTGCCCTTTTTACATGACATTATAAGCAGCGGCTACAGCTGCACCGATTTGTTGGGGCTAATTAATTTCTGCGTACCGGCAAGGACCCTAAGGAGAAACAAATCTCTATTTCATGCTCCTACGCATAGGACACTTTTTAGCTCGGACTCAATAGTTACTAGGATCACCTCTTTAGGCAATAACTGTTACCAATACATTAACTTGTTTGTGCACTCTAGAGCATCTCTAAAGACTCAACTCTTTAAACATTATGTTAACTGAATTTGTACTATATACCGAGCGAACATGCCTACTTGCCACTGTTTTTATATAAAGGCTGTATGCCGTTAATAAATAAATAAATAAATAAATAAAATAATTTTTATCAATTTCTCTTGCGGCTACTGCTCTCGTTGCAGAATGATTATAATGTCTTGAATCTGATAATAATCCGTTCTCGCGCGTGAAAACTGTGTCGAATGTAGGAACATCGTCTTCATAAATTATGATATTGTGCAATAAGCGCACGCATTGAACTATTACATCCACGTTCCTTGGATGCACTTGCAATTCAGTTTTTAGAACTCTCCATTTGGCAACTAAAATTCCAAATGCACATTCGATGCATCTTCGTGCTCTCGAGAGTCGGTAATTATAATTTTCTTCTTCGTCCGTCAGATTTTGCCTACATTGAAATTAACAATAACAATGATAACTTTAATAACACTTAAAAATAAAAATATTTTTATATTTTGAACCTTGAATACGGTTTTAATAAATATGTTTTCAACGGATACGCCTCGTCTCCCAATAGTACGTATGGTGCAAAAACTTCTGTTGACGGAAGATAACTATCCTGAGCTACATTAAATGTATTGTCTTCTAGTTTTTTATAAACGTTTGACACTGAAAATATTCCTCCATCGTTCTGCTTTCCGTATGCACCGACGTCAATTGTGATAAATTTATAATTTGCATCGGCTATACCTTGTTAGATAAATCATATTTATAATTGTAATATTACGGTTCTGAATACTATAGCATTTATATAATAAGCAAATATTCTAGTGCAGACTATTGGCTATACCTTGCAATACTATGGAAAAATATGGTTTATAGTTATAATACAATGATCCAGAATGCTCAGGGCATTTAACTCGAATGTGTTTACCATCTATAGAGCCAATGCAATTTGGAAAATTCCAACGTGTGAAATAATCTTCTGCGATCTTTTTCAAATCACTGGTTTTGGGTACAGGCATGTGCCTTTCATGGAAACAATTCCATATGGAAAGGCACGTCTCGTAAACTATTTTTCTTATTGTACAGTGTGAAATTCTATATGAAAAGCTAAGTGATCTAAATGACAGGCCGGTTGAAAGAAATCTGTAAAAAACGTGCATCCTTTACATGTATTGTAGAATCAATTATTATTTTTATATGCCTACATGTCATTGTTTATTTAAAAAATGTAATTTATTGTACATTGCTATTATTCTCAGTTGCAATAGTTAAAACCAAGTGGAGGGGCCTACGAGACACATTTCGGAAGGAAATAAGTAAAATGGCGAAGAAAAGGTCCGGAGATGCAGGAGGAACCCTGAATCAATCAACCTGGCCCTACTTTAAGGCCATGATGTTTCTGAAGGAACTGTTCCTGGCAAGGAATATGCAGGGAAATATTCCTTCAGAAACAGAAGAAAGAAGTTGTGGCAACGGTAAGACACAACTGTGGAAGACACAACTATGGAAGACACAACTATGGAAGACACAATTGTGGAAGACACGGTTATGGAATCCACACTTGTTGGACAAAAACAAAGAAAACGACCAGAAAAACCGTCACTTCTCCAACAACTGATGAACATCGAAAGGAGGAAAATGGAGGAATGGAAGAGAAAGTGTGCGGAGAAGGATGAAGATCCCGACTTCCTCTTTATGATGAGTCTGGTTCCGTACTTAAGAAAAGTCCCAGAAGAAAGAAAACTGATAGTACGGACCAAACTACAACAAATATTTTGCGAAGAGGATGAGATGGAGCGAATTAATGCTCTTGGCCTAGGCCCAGACGAAAGATATATGTTCCAATCGTGTAGTCGTAATTTTAATAATTTATAGTCATATTTGTAGGAGACTTTTCGAACGAGTCGCGACTGCTTACGCTATACCTAATGTTTACGCGTTTATACCTAATGCGAACTGTTTCAAGGACACTGCGTCGCCTCCCCCTCGGGGAGGGGACGAGCAGTTGCTACGCGTGATCGAGCGGATTCTAAAAAGAAAGATGCATTGTAGATCGCGCTGCGAGAAAGAAAACTTTCGAACGTTAGCGGAGAGCGCGTGCGGCCATTAGGCACCGCAGCATCGTACAAAGCAATAAAGAATATCTCGAGTAAGGAGACAGTTTTTCATTCAGTTCCTCATTGAGTTTCCCCTCATATTTGTTTATGTTTTTAATTTCATTTTAGTTGTGTTCTTATTAATATTTTATTGCTTGTTTCATTTGCTTTTTCGAAAATATCTGATTTCATTATAATCGTAGTTTTAATGTATATTTTTCGTTTATTTACTTTATTATGTACTCTATTGTAAATTAAATAGTCATATATATTATTGGATATGGTGTGTATTTATCAATGTATTTATAACAGCGCAAAAGAAATTTCCATTCACTGTGAAATGCTCCCTCGAACTGACTGAAACACCCATACGAATGCGTATTATTTCATATTACCACCTAGGGCAGGGACTGCCAAGTTTTCTCCTCTAAAGGTGGGTCCAGACTTGTTGCGTCCCCGCATACTGTTACCAAGATAAGGATCTAGTCAAGTGGTCTAGAAGAGGTTTGGGAGCAAATGTGGAGTGTTTCTTGTTTCCTCGTTGCATTAGTTGTTACTTGGTTCGGCGGATCGAGGAATTGTCGGTATTTTACCCGCTCCAAAGGAAGCAGTGAGCGGCCGTAGATGTGTGCACTCGTCCTTGCGCCACTGCCAATGTGTTAGCTCGCCCCTGAACTGCTGTACATGTGTGTACTCGTCTGTGCGGCGCTGTTCCTATGTATTGTAGACTGTTTAGGCCTAGGAGATTGGGCTCATTCAGCCTATGCCTACGAGATAGACCAGCCCCCTTGGCGACGTAGGGCTGTTGTGAGTGCATGCCCAGTTCAGCCCTCGGTCAGGTTTATGACGCGGTCGAAACTAACGCTATTTTTGCGAAGTAATTTTTAGCCTTTCGCCCATCTAAGTGCAGGATTTAGATGGCAAGGATTAGAATAAAAGAACACATGGTAAAGAGCCATGCAATTTCGATCGATACAACACTTTCCCTTTTTTAATACAATTAACGACATTAATATTGATCGACGGACATGTAAAAATCAATGCCGCAATATATCAACAAAAAGTTATTTGCAAAATATTTTTATAAGTATTTTTATAAATAATGAAAATTTATTATATACCAGTTAGAAATTATTGTTATACTAGAATCATCAATTTTAGTCAACTTAATCGGCCAAAGGCAGCCAGAAAAGATACAAATTTAAAGAAAGCTATAACTATTCAAGAGCGACTCAAGTACCTCCTTTGGAGCGGGTCAAAATACCGACAGCGCATGGAACGGCCGAACCAAGTACAGTATTGTCTCGATAGTTGCGAAAAAGAGCTGCACGATAGTTGCAAAGAGTTTATCCCCACTCCTGGGGGGTATACCCCTAGAGGCGTCCAGAAGCTCGCTTGCCGATCAGTGTAACGCGATCCGGGGTCGGGTATATCGGTGAGGTAATACTAATTCAACGATGAAACTTTGCCATTTCTCATCCTTTTCTTATGAAATTTTTACACAGCATAGCTGACACTTTTCTGATTAAAATGACACCAAACACGATATAATTTGGACTATATTTACTGGCTTAATTAACGTTAATAAGTTTCGACCGCAGAAAAGGATAGGTAGTGAGAAGAAAAGAGAAGCTGCAATCGTGGCATTCGGCAAAGATCAAAGACCTAGTACACTGTTTAACATACCAATGTAATACCAATATTTTTATTTTCAGTTTTATGTTTATACAACTTTTACCGATAAATTTGTGACATTTTTCTGATTAAAATGACACCAAACACGATATAATTTGGAAAATATTGACTTATAATAACTTATCTTTCATTATCGTTCCTAATAAGTTAGAGAAAGAAATTGTTGCCCACATTTAGAATAATACTATGGCTAGAATATTACAACTTACAGTAGTATGAGGTATAAAAAGCTTATAATTTAAATTATATAAATTCTTTAGTATTTGTGCTTCCAATAATTGAAACATATTTATAATTTAATAATATAATATTTCATGCTGAAAATTCGGTGAAGATTGCTGCAGTGATCACGTCAGTGAATTTATTACTGTCCCTGGTTAGTATCGCCTAAAAAAAAAATTTGTTTAATGCTTAGGATAACATAACTTGTTATTTAATACTTAACTATTAGAATCAATTGCCTTACCTAAGATTAACCCTTTTAATCCTTTTATGAATAATTGAGCCGAGGGAGGCATATGATTTTGGTAACCTTCTAAACGGTTAAAAATATCTGACAAATCCTCTCTAGCTTCATTACTCCATTTCATTCCCCGTTCACGCGTTCCTTCGCTTTCCGCCGATTCTTCAGCGCTACCTTCATCCATTTCTTCACCTCTGTCTACATCCATTTCGTCGTCCTCTTCTTCTCCCCTACCATTGCCCATATTTTCAAGCTCTCGTGATTGTCTTCTCCTATCTTCTTCACTGCTACATTCAGCTAAATATTGTTGAATATCTGCAACGCTAACATTTTCCGATACACCAGTTAAAATTTGGTGCATTTCGAGTATAACATTGCCTTCCTGTTCTTCTTCTTCGCGGACAACTTCTATTCCAGGAATAATTTTCTTCCGCGCGCTTTTGATGTTACTGCACGTTACTGTATCCCATGCTTGTCCTATCATATGTATGCAATCTTTAATTGAATACAATTTGTAAAAATTGCCCAGCCCACCTCCATACTGAACTATGCGTTGCATCATTCTATGACGGAAACTATTTTTTAATTTTGCAATTATTCCTTGATCCATTGGTTGGATCAAGGATGTTGTATTTGCCGGTAAGTATTTTACTTCGAACTGTTCGTCGTGTTCGTAATTCGGCGGAAATTTGTGACTTGCACAATTATCAATTAATAAAATGACTTTACCGCAGAGTCCGTTTTCTAATTGGTATGTTCTTACCGCCTTTTTGAAGTATTTGTCAAACCAATCGACGAATAAAATTTTGTTCATCCATGCATTTGATTGCGCCTTAAAAATAACTGGGAGATCATCCATGCAGTTCCTCAATGCTCTCGGTTTTTTGTATTTATGTACTACAAAGGGCATTATTTTGTGTGTCCCTGCTGCATTTGCACATAGCCCTATTGTTAATCTTTCCTTCCGCATTTTGTGGCCACTCACGCACTGTTCGGAATCACTTATAAGGGTCCTCTTCGGTACAGCTTTCCACAACAAACCAGTTTCGTCCATATTGTATATATTTTCAGGATTTATGTCCTAACTAAATCTAACTAAATAAAAAATAAACTAAGAAAGATGAAATCTAACTGAAATGAATTTTGAACAAAACTACATAGTCTACGACTGTAGGGATACTATGCATATAAGCGAACGTGTTAATGAGTGGACCCCAATGTAATATGGATAGTAAATATCGTCCAAATTACATCGTGTTTGGTGTTATTTTAATCAGAAAAATGTCAGAAAACTATTGGATAAAGTTTGATAAAAAAAAAAATTACAAATAAAAAAGTTTCGTCATTGCATTAGTGTTGTTTCACCGATACACTGGCTTTTGTTTTAGCTTGGCTGCTCGGCCGCTTATCTTTACTCGCTGTCCTTTTCTACGTTCGACGCTGTCGGCATATTTCAAACAACGTAGGAACTACACGCTAGTTGCAAACGTTCAGTCCCGAGGCTTTCGCATCTATCGAGGGAATACTGTAAAACGTAACGCTATGAGGTACCAAAAAACACTTCACATTTCTTCCCAGACCTTTTCTAAACCACGTGACTAGGTAACAAATCCCGGTTCGGTAACAAATGTGGACGGACTTTTACGTGCAAATGAATAGAAATACGTCCAAACCCACATCTCGTTACCAAAAACTGACGTCACCGGCGTCAGTAACAGAAATAAGCAACAAGTCTGGACGCACCTTAACCCTTCCGACCCGGCAGCGTTTTCCGTAAGTCGCTCGCTACGTCCGTAGCCGGCTGACGAGAATTGGAGTCCTAACATATCGAATTGTTCCTAAAGTATTTGCGTGTTTACCATATGCAGTATTGTACTGGATAATTAAGAAATTCACTACGTTTTTACCTAAATAACAGCTAGTAATTCAGCTTCGTGTGGCATATTTCGAAACACTTTTCTAAGCAAAGTCCAACATCACATTCGCGGCGCGAGAACCTACTATCTTTCATTCTTCCACATTTCGTACATACCGCACATCTTCTTTGTTGTGTTTTTGTTTTTTCCGTTGGGGATATTTTTGTTATAAAATGCCGTTCGTGTAGTCTAGCTACTGTATTGTCTGATTGATGTCTTGTATCTATGTGTCGTCGAGGATCAAGAACTGTGTCTGCAGCAATAATGAAAGCATTGCAGATTGTTTAGCTTAAAACTGAGGTCTTGTGTATCTTTAGGAGATACATATGTGATACGAGATAAGAGATACGCATTTATACATAAGTGCGTGTCGAATTCGGCTTTGCCTGACGCGCGAAGAAAGCGGTGATTCATTCTCCGGGTCAGTACGCGGTACTGATTTCGGGTCGGAAGGGTTAACGGCCACCGAGTCCTCACTACCAACTAAACGCGAAAATAATGTGATGTTGATATGGCATCTAACACAATACGCATAGATGTGTGGAGCGTTATTTGTCTGGATGTTGTCATGTGACGCGCGACCAGTTTGGAGGTGGAAGATATAAGTAGGGGAAGCGGTTACGAGTGACCCGCGACCCTCCATTCGGCCATTTCGGCAGCTTTTTGACTCGCCAAGTACAGACCCATCTGGTTCTCCTACTATGTATCTCTGTTAGTAAGACATTTCTAAAAACGCTGAGACAATTTTGCTCTAGCGTGACATATTATATTTATTATCACTAGTAAATATCCAACATATACCTTATGCAAATGAAATATTCCCTCACCTCAGTGTGATAGCAAGTCTCCCTTCTGCAGGAATGCAGTGACCGAAATTTGATTGTTTAGAGATACATTCTTCAATCGCATCTAATATATAAAAGAATGTTGGAGATGATATTCTAAAATATTCATAGAATTTATCGGGTTGTTTCTTTAGTTCTTCAAATAGTGTATGAAATTCTCCGAATCTTGTTCTTGAATTAAATATATCGTTTACTTGTTTCCTTCTTTCGCTTAAAATCCCAAATCCCAAACTTGACCGTTCGATAATTCCACCGTGATCGCTAATGACCACTGCAGTTGATACGACTATAAACACTGATGGAAAAAAAAGTTTCGACCGCAGAGAAGGATAGCGAATGAAATAGACGGCGACATTCAGCAGTCCTTTCTTCTACTCGCCTTCTTCTCCTACTTCCTAGGGCCTAGTCGACGTAACTTGTCGACAAAGTTCTAAAAATGTAGTGTTCATTTCGATCCCCCCTATTTGGTTCTTCGTTTATAAAATTTTTACTAACATATTTCTGACGATTTTCCGATTAAAATGACAACACACACAATATGGTTTGGACATTTATAAAAATATAAATTATTGGTACCACGATAAGTAAAACTTGTCTGATTTATGTCGCGTTTGGTATCATCTTAATCAAAAGATTGTAACAAAAATATTGCTCAAAGTTTCATAAAAATAAAACCAATATTTAATGACTCTTTAAGTACAGGCGACGATTGAAGAACGCAGCATGCCTCACGGTAGGTCAGAGTACCGTCACGGAAGCAGATACTTGTACAGGTACGAATGATTCATTTACAAATACATCTGCTGCGGATGATTTTCCGGCGGCCCATGTTACAGAAATCATAGAAGAACTAGATTGTGAAGAAATGATGCAATCAGCGCCGGAAGATAATGAGATGACATCAGACATCAGCGAAGAAATTGATAACTGTAACTAGGTGGTAGAATCAGCAGAATCACAACAGTCCGAAAAATCAATTACAGAAGGAATAGACTTCGTTGATTTTGCATATGTTTTCGAGCAAATGAAAAAGCTTCCAAAACATTCCATTATTGGCTGTAGCATCGAACATTTTGAGATAATTGGATGCCAACCGTATGGATTAGAAAAAGCGTACAATGTACAGTGCCGAATGTGCAATTACGTAGAGCGAATATCCTGCCTTCGGAAGAGTAATGACACTATGGATATGAACCACTACGCTGCTTCCGCAACAATGATGACGGGCGGCGGATATAATCAACTGGAGGAACTATTGCCTGGAATGGACGTGTCCTGTATGACGAAAAGGATATACGAGAAATGTCAGAATGACATAATCGATGCCTTCGAAGTAGTCGTACAACGTGAAATAGAAGATGCTGGAAAAGAAGAAAGATCATTGGCTATCGCAAGAGGCGATGTACTGCCAGGATTGAATATACTGTGATCCGCGGTTGTCGCAGATGGCAGCTGGATGAAACGGTCATACCACGGAGGAGATTATAATTCTATTTCTGGCGTAGGAGCCATTGTGGGATACCGTACGAAAAAAGTACTGTAAATCAGCGTAAAAAACAAATTCTGTATGATTTGCCAAACAGCAGCTAAGAAGAAGGAAGAAGCACGCGAGCACCGGTGCTTCAAAAACTAGGGTCGTCACCAGAGTTCAACTGGCATGGAAAGAGCAGCTATTGTAGAAGGCTTCAAATGCAGCATAGAAATGCACAGCCTAGTATACAGCATATTAGTTGCTGATGGCGATAGCAGCGTGTACAAAAAGATATTGGACAATGATCCATATAGAGAGTATATGGTGCATGTACGGAAAATAGAATGCACCAATCACCTGCTACGCAATTTCAGTAAGAAAATAAATGATATCGTAACGAAAGGCCGCTACAAAGATCTAAGAGTCATCGTAAAGCAGAAGCTCTACGCCTGCGAACGGGTATAAAGAAAGCTGCAGAATACCGCTTCAAAGAAAAAAGACTCGTTGAACAAATCCAAAATTTGAAGGAGGATATGAAAAATGTACCGTGTCGCGTTTTCGGAGAGCACAAGGAGTGTCAGAAGTTAGCGTACAATATGTTACGTGAAAGAAAAGTGAACTGAAAAACTAGATGAGGGGCATGGGATATTCCAAAAAAACGAAATTTGTTAGGTTAAACATTTTTTTGTTAGAAAAAGTTATACACTTATTATAAGAATTAATCGTCCTATGCAGAAAGCAGTTATTGAATAAAATTATATATAAAATTGTGTTTGATGTTGATTGGAATGTATAGGCGATGATACTGCATCTCTTCAATTATTATGCTGTATACTCTGGTTTGATCTGCAAAAATAAATAAGTTTTAGAAAAATTACTTTTTGAGTTCATCCCACTTGAATGTAAAAACTGATACCTGTAGAATCCATTATTATTGTTTCCTATTTGTGAGAAATATTTCCTTGCAATGGCAGTGATCCCTTTCGATTACAGTTAGTTGTCATAGAACCTGTGATAAAAAGTTACAACAAGTTGTAATTGATATGTATGCAATAAAAATGTAAATGTATATACAGTAATTTCTGGATAAATGCCAGTCGAGGCCTACTGCATAAGGGATCGCGCTTCATCCCCACCACTGGGGGGGATCCCCCCAGGTTCTAGCCGACACGGCCCGGCGGTTAATACCTGGGGTAACCCTTGAAAAATTAAATGTCTTCGTATCTGTGAGACCACACTAATGCAACCGTGAATTTTTTTTATTGTTACGTATTGTGCTATGAAAATTATATGAAAATATTCGTGAAGCTGTTGTGATTAAAATGAGACTAAACACGAGATAATTTGGATCATATTTACTTATATGTCTACATAATAAAACTCTTACCCATTGATTTTTTTTTTTTTTTTTTTTTTTTTTTAAGAGGAGGGAAAAATGCTTTTCGCAGGCTTCTACTGTCCTTGGCTTTCAAAAAAAATTACGTATTGAAGTCTCTACTTTAATGTATATCTGTTCCGTCAGTTAATTGTTCAAAGGATTAGTGCCCGAAAATAACAATTCGGGAAAAGTCAATCAAAGACTGAACTTTCGCTTCGGTCATAAACAACCCAGGTTGATCGCGGAGGTTTATTTCAGGTCAACGTTTTCACAGAGTGCTAAACTGTATTGTATTGTATGCCCATTGTATTGTAAGATACCCATGATTATTGTAGTATGCTTTTATGTTTTTAAAGAATCAGGCAATTAAAGAACCAGGCGGTCAAAAGCGTTTCTCGCCTCTACCTGAGGAACGAAAAGCGTTTCTCGCGACTACGTAAATGATCGAAAAACGGTTGTCGCCTCTACCTGAGGAACGAAAAGCGTTTCTCGCGACTACTTAAAATTTAAGTAATGCCAATAATGCACCGGTGAGTGCATCCAGCGCATAGGACCAGCTGTGTAAAAATAAATTGCAATCTAAGGCCTTAATGCACCGGCGAGTGCATCCAGCGCATAGGACCAGCTGTGTAAAAATAAATTGCAATCTAAGGCCAATAATGCCCCGGCGAGTGCATCCAGCGCACAGGAAAATGGAGAGTGAAGAGGACCGTCTATGACGGGGGTGGTGGTGGGTCTCTTCACACTCTCCTAATAATTTATACTTGCATCTATTCTTTCAGTGGAAATGACATCCTGAGGAACGAAAAGCGTTTCTCGCGACTACATAAATGATCGAAAAGCGTTTCTCGCCTCTACATGAGGGATCGATATTGTTGTTGATTTATTACGATATTGTTAACGTTTATATGCTTAAAATGAGACAAGACGATCATATTTGCTTCATATTGCAACCCGTTTTTGTAATTTATTAACGCAAATATGATCCAAATTATATCGTGTTTGATGTTATTTTAATCACAACAGCCTCAGCAATAATTTAATAAAATTTGCAGAACGAAATAATTAACAATAAAGAAGTTTTATAGTTGCATTAGTGTTGTCTCACCGATATATAGGTATCTGACCTTTCTCTCACTCTCTGTCCCTTTCAGCGGCCGCCGATGCCGGTGCCAAATTTTTAAAAAGGCAAAGTTATCCCTACCGTCTAAGTGAGCGCGGCCAGAAATTACTGTATGTGATTTACTTATCTTTGCATGCATTGCGAAGACTTGCTTCATTTCCTTGCTTCATAGAGCATAATTGTTGCCGTTGATATTGGTTGCTGGAAATAACTAAAGTATGATGATTTCCAATTAATCCAATTATTTGCATGACAGAAGGATAAGGGGCATACTTACGCTTTTATACATGTCATTTCCACTGAAAGAATAGATGCAAGTATAAATTATTAGGAGAGTGTGAAGAGACCCACCACCACCCCCGTCATAGACGGTCCTCTTCACTCTCCATTTTCCTGTGCGCTGGATGCACTCGCCGGTGTATTATTGGCCTTAGATTGCAATTTATTTTTACACAGCTGGTCCTATGCGCTGGATGCACTCGCCGGTGCATTAAGGCCTTCGATTGCAATTTATTTTTACACAGCTGGTCCTATGCGCTGGATGCACTCGCCGGTGCATTAAGGCCTTCGATTGCAATTTATTTTCATTTTCCGGACATGTAAGCCAATTATATGTAGGTTTTTCATATCCTCCAAGTTTTGGCTTTATTCATCGGGCTTGTGGGTTCTTTAAAGCGGTATTCTGCAGCTTTCTTTGTACCTGTTCGCAGGCGTAGAGCATTGTGCTTTACGATGGCTCTTAGATCTTTTGTAGCGGCCTTTCATTACGATATCATTTATTTTCTTACTGAAATTGCGTAGCAGGTGATTGGTGCATTTCATTTTCCGGACATGCACCATATATTCTCTATATGGATCATTGTCCAATATCTTTTTATACACGCTGCTATCGCCATCAGCAACTAGTATACTGTATACTAGGCCGTGCATTTCTATGCTGCATTTGAAGCCTTCTACAATAGCAGCACTTTCCATTCCAGTCGAACTCTGATTGCGACCCCAGTTTTTGAAGCACCGATGCTCGCGTGCTTCTTCCTTCTTCTTAGCTGCTGTTTGGCAAATCATGCAGAATTTATTTTTAACGCTGATGTACAGTACTTTTTTCGTACGGTATCCCACAATGGCTCCTACGCCCGAAAGAGAATTATAATCTCCACCGCGGTATGATCGCTTCATCCAGCTGCCATCTGCGACAACTGCGATCCACGGTGTATTCGATCCTGGCAGTACATCGCCTCTTTCGAGAGCCAAAGATCTTTCCTCTTTTCCAGCTTCTTCCATTTCGAGTTGTGCGGCCACTTCGAAGGCATCGATTATGTCATTCTGACATTTTTCATATATCCTTTTCGACATACAGGATACGTCTATGCCAGACAATAATTCCTCCAGTTGGTTGTATCCGCCGCCCGTCATCATTGTTGCGCAAGTAGCGGCATGGTTGATATCCATAATACCATCACTCTTCCGAAGACAGGATATGCGCTCTACGTGATTGCACATTCGGCACTGTACATTATACGCTTTTTCCAAGCCATACTGTTGACATCCAACTACATCAAAGTGTTCGATGCCACAGCCAATAACCGAATGTTTCGGGAGCTTTTTAATTTGCTCGAAGACATACGCAAAATCAGCGAAGTCTATTCCTTCTGAAACTGTTTTTTCTGGCTGTTGTGGTTCTGCTGTCTCTACCACCCAGTCACAGTTATCATCAATATTACTCGTCTCTTCGTTGTTGTCTGTTGCAGAAGGTATTATATTGCCAACTGGCAGCTCATTGTCTTCCGGCACTGATTTCATTATATCTTCGAAATCTACTTCTTCTGTCATTTCTATAATTTCTTCTGCCGGAAAATCATCCACAGCAGACGTGCTTGGAAGTACTTCGTACGATGTACCTGCAGAAATTCCTGCTTCAGGGGCGGTACTCTGACTTACCGTGAGGTACGCTGCGTTCTTCAACCGCCGCCTAAACGTAAAGAGTCAATAAATATATGTATACAGGGTGGGCCAGAACTCGCGCAGTACATGTCCGTAGCTGTGGTGATTCTGAACAACTTTTTCCTTGTCCAAAATATTGTCTGAAGCTTCGTATTTGAGTTATTAACGAAAAACACTGGCGAATGAGCCAGTATGAAACGCGCCCATTAACTTTCGACTTGTTCATTAAATTGTTTTTCATGAATAACGAATAATTACATATTATTCATTTGCCTTACGTTGCCCCTCAATGCACCCGATCACGACCGCGCGTTGTGCCTGAGCTCGGGCTATACGGGCACTCTCATTCGCCAGTGTGTTTCGTTAATAACTAAAAAACGAAGCTTCAAACAATATTTTGGTCAAGGAAAAAGTTGTTCAGAATCACCACAGCTACCCCCCATTTCCGGATACTGCGCGAATACTGGGACACCCTGTATACTGATAGTATATGTATACTGTATCGGATTATTAATTAATTATAGTGAGTCCAGAATTAAATGAAAAAATTGGAATGGGAACTGCCGATTGATGCCGCCGATCGGCAGGGTCGTCTGCGAGTCGCAGTTGTAGGATCCCAAGGAAACAAGAGAATAAATAAAGTAATATGATCAAATTTATATCATGTATGGTCTCATTTTAATCGGAAAAATCTCAACAATATGTTTATGAAAAATTGTATGTCGAAAAAACTAAAAAAGAAAGTTAATTTGTCGTTTTTATTATAGCATCGTTTTGCGTGTCGGTGTAATCACACCGACACGGGGGCATTTAAATTTCTCGGTCGCCTCGGCCATTATTCTACCAATGTTTTTTCCTTTACTAAATTGGTGTCCGTTCTACGGACACGGTCTCAAACCATTTACACATTGACCAATAGTATATCACAGGGCAACAAAGTTTTTCTCCTCCAAGAACCGCCAAGTCCCCACTACCAGTTAAAAACTCCCTACTCGGTTGCAAAAGTAAAGACTCGCTCGGGCACAGGGGCAAGCACGCGTGGCGCACGAGCCACCATTTCGCTGGAGGTGGAAAATCTAGGTAGGGGAAGGAGCCCAGCTGGCTCCCGAGCCGCTAGTTCGTTGCCCTGGTATATCATATACAGTATACATGTATGCATACTGTATGTATGTGCACCCATTCCAAATTGGCATGGCACTGCCCGGCTCGGTTCGACGAGCGGTCGAGCTTTGTAGTTCGTTTAGTGGGGTGAGAAATCCTCACACCACTTTTTTCATTTAATTCTGGATTTACTGTAAATAATCATGAACATATGAAAGGGAAAAGAATGAGTGGAGCAACAGGGGTAATTCTAGAAGCCCATGCAAGCACATAATAATGGAATGCCACATGCAATAGCCACATGCATCGGTGAAACAACACTAATCAACGATGAAACTTTTTTATATTTATTCGTTTTGTTCTGCAAAGGCTATAGCCGGGTAAGGGGGTCAAATGTGCCCCTAAACCAAAAATTTAACTTGTGAGGTATCATTCGATAGCTTATCAAGGAAAACCAATTCGTACCAAGTTTCAACCCTGTAGCTCGACTGGGAGGGTAGTTACAGCGAAAAAACAAAAATCTGGTTTTTGCTCAATATCTCGCATTTTAGTGCATACAAAATTTTGAAAAAAACCTGAGACATTGCAATTATGGAGGCACACATTGTAGAATCTTTTCAGATTTTTAAATCCCAAACTCGAGCTGCGAAAAATAAAAAACGTAAAAAAATGCTGAAAAATGCCCGTTTTGTATTGAAGGAGTCGTCAACCTACGATTATACTTTTTTCCCAGGTACATATTATTGATACTAGTACTCTCAATTTTTCTCAGATTTTTAAATCAGGTGCGCCGCAGTCAAAAAAATTAAAAACCGATTTCTTCGTACCTTATATTCTAATCTATTTAGCATATCTTCAACGGTGTTCGTGGTCCCGCGGTAAAGCGTCGGACTGATAAACCGCTGCAAACTTTTTTGTAGGTTCGAGCCTCCCTCGGATTAATTTTTGTTATCATTATGTTTTTTCTAATTCCTAACTGTATGACAATGATCAATACTTGCTTACAAATATTTTTAAACTATTTGTTAAATATTTTAATTTAATATACATAAATATGAACTTAGAGTGCTTTTCGTGCTACCGTTTCCCTTGCCACGTATCTTGCCAATTGTGGTACTGTTTGACATTTTCTACCCTAAAGTAATTGATTTAAAGGTACTTATCTCTTCGATTGATATGGAAAAGAAGCGTTACAGCCAAGTTTTTAATCTTCAACACTATCTTGGTTAATTATTTGTAACACTTGTTAGTTGCTAAGTACTTCCACGTGTGTTACAATTTTTGGCAGGTTCCAAGCATACGACAAATAATTATTGCATTAGTAACAATAATTGGCAAGATACGTGGCATATACATATATACATAAATTCATATTTATATACAGTGGTGGACATAAGTATTGGCACAGTACGATGTTCCGCATACAAACATTTATACCTATTAAAAAAATTCTTTATACCACTCTGTTTTCGTATGGATCTTTATTTACAATGTCTTACTTGCCTATATACAAAAACAGAACGATATTAATACAGTAGGGAACATGTAACTAATAAAAATGTCTTTTCAAACCATTTTATGCACGGACAAAAGTATTGGCACACACTTAAAAATCTTTATTCACACACATTATTTTACTAATATACCGTTCTTCACTTGTTTAAACACATAAATGACGTCTCGATAGTCATTTTATTCATTGTTGTGTCAGTCCAGCAGTTGATTTAGAAAGTGATTTTCACGATAATTTTAAAAATGTCAAGGAAAGGAAAAGAAACTACACCGGAAGAAAGAAAAATTATATTGAACCTGCATAAACAAGGTGAATCTTATGCAGAAATTGGAGAAATAATACAACGAAGTCGTTTTACAATTCGAAACATTATTAAAAGATTTGCGGACATATCAAATACCCATAATAACTTACGGAGCGGTCGGCCATCTAAATTATCGGAAAGGGAAAAACGAAAAATAGTGAACATAATTAAACAAAATCCACGAACAAATTCTTCAGAGATTGCAGCACTAATTGCTCAAGATTTTAATAAAGAAATTAGTTCGAAAACGGTAGGTAGAGTCTTGAAAGATGATGGATACTCAGCATGTGTCGCTCGAAGAAAACCGTACATTAGCGAAGTTAATAGAAAAAAACGACTGGAGTTTGCAAAAGAATTTTCAAACAAGAATAATGACTTTTGGGACCAAATTTTGTTTTCGGACGAAAGAAAATTTAATATATTTAAGTCCGATGGTCGAGTATTAGTATGGAGGAAGCGTAATGCTGAATTAGATTTGAAAAACCTCCAAGCTACAGTGAAACATGGGGGTGGTGGAGTCTGTATATGGGGGTGTATGTCTTCATCCGGGCTTGGCGAATTAGTGTTCATTAACGAAACAGTAGACGCCAAAATTTATTTAAATATTTTAAAAGAAAATTTAAAGAAAAGTGCAGAAAAATTGAATCTACCGCCCAACTTTTATTTCCAACAAGATAATGCACCTGCACATACAGCATATACAGTTCGACAATGGATTGTGTACAATACAGCACATAGTTTAAAAACACCTCCCCAAAGCCCGGATCTAAATCCAATTGAAAATATCTGGAACCAATTGGAAAAAAAACATTAGAAAACATCACATTTCTAGTAAATCGGACTTGAAGCAAAAAATCTCAGAAGAATGGACTAAAATCGGCAATGATTTAACTAAGAAGTTGGTCCACTCAATGCCAAATAGGTTGAAAGAGGTAGTGAAACGGAAAGGACATGCTACAAACTATTAAATTACAGTTTAATATAACATTATCCAAAATGTGCCAATACTTTTGTCCATGCATAAAATGGTTGGAAAAGCCATTTTTAATAGTTACATGTTCCCTACTTTATTAATATCGTTCTGTTTTTGTATATAGGCAAGTAAGACATTGTAAATAAAGATCCATACGAAAACAGAGTGGTATAAACAATTTTTTTATAGGTGTAAGTGTTTGCATGCGGAACATCGTACTGTGCCAATACTTATGTCCACCACTGTATATTAAATTAAAATATTGTAGTCGACGGGCGATCGTCGCCTTACATTGTAGTCGACCAACGAACGCAGGACGTTGCCGCGTGCGATTTCGAGGAGCGATCGTGGCCTCGCTGCGTTGCCACGATTCCCAAAAAGATCGCGAGAAAGATGATGCAAGTTAGTTAGCCATTAGCAGCCAAGGAGGCCACAGCAGACTAATAAAGCTACTATTTTTCATCGATTACGAATTGTTCCTTTGTATTGTTCCTGACATTTCCGATCCGCCCCTCCTACAATATTTAACAAATAGTTTCAAAATATTTGTAAGCAAGTATTGATCATTGTCATACAGTTAGGAGTAAGAAAAAAAATTGTGTTAAAAAAATGAACCCGACGGAGGCTCGAACCTACAAAAAAGTTTGCAGCGATTTATCTGTCCGACACTTTACCGCAGGACCACCAATGCTATTGAAAAGATGTAACGCACTTTAGAATATAGAGTAGTGACGTAATATCAATTGGTTCGTTTATCTAGTTTGGTCAATTTCTATGCTGGTTTGCTGTATGTGAAAACATTAAACATTCCATAAAACACTTATTTCGCAAAGAATAGACGAAAATTCGACGCATAAGTTATTGTGGCGCGCAAAAAACGACGAAAAAATCGGTTTTTGATTTTTTTGACTGCGGCGCACCTGATTTAAAAATCTGAGAAAAATTGAGAGTACTAGTATCAATAATATGTACCTGGGAAAAAAGTATAATCGTAGGTTGACGACTCCTTCAATACAAAACGGGCATTTTTCAGCATTTTTTTACGTTTTTTATTTTTCGCAGCTCGAGTTTGGGATTTAAAAATCTGAAAAGATTCTACAATGTGTGCCTCCATAATTGCAATGTCTCAAATTTTTTTCAAAATTTTTTATGCGCTAAAATGCCGGATATTGAGCAAAAACCAGATTTTTGTTTTTTCGCTGTAAGTACCCTCCCAGTCGAGCTACAGGGTTGAAACTTGGTACGAATTGGTTTTTCTTGATAAGCTATCGAATGATACCTCACAAGTTAAATTTTTGGTTTAGGGGCACATTTGACCCCCTTATCCGGCTATAGCCTTTCTAACGTTTTTTTGCTTAAAATGAGACTAAACGAGATATAATTTTGATCATATGTATTTGCTGTATATTGCAACCCGTTTTTGTAATTTACCAAGGCAAATATGATCCAAATTATATCGTGTTTGGTCTCGTTTTAATCGCAACAATCTCAACAATATTCTAATAATATTTTAATAATGAAATAAGTAACAAAAATACAGTTTTTTCGCAATATCTTACATTTTAGCACATAAAAATTATGAAAAAATCTGAGACATTTCCATTATGGAGGTACATATTGTAAGTCGCGGGTCGTACGGCTGCAGGACGCCGGCGAAGCGGGGCCATACATTGTATGCGTCGCGCCGAACGACTTCGCGGCGGGCATTTACTGACGCGGGAATTCTCATTCCTCTCTTTCTTTCGTATATGAAATTAAAATATTTAACAATTATTTTTAAAGTATTTGTAAGCAAGTATTGATTATTGTCATTCAGTTAGGAATTAGACAAAAAAAATGAACCCGAGGGAGGCCCGAACCGACAAAAAAATATAAATGTGTGTCCACGATTTCTTCAATACAAAATCGGCATTTTTCAGCATTTTTTACGTCTTTTATTTTTTACAGCTCGTGTTTTAAATTTAAAAATATGCAAAACTTCTACAATATTGTAAGGCGGGGAGGGAGAGGAAACTAATCTTTAACTTTTATAATAATTAATTTGGCGCGCTGCTCGACACGTCCACTCTACATGAGCGTCTGGGCAAGAGCCCCTTTGTCACCGTCAAACGTCCGTCTTGCCCGTCGACCGTCAGGTTCGCCGTCACAAGAATCGGCATCGTCGAACGGTGGCCCGCCGCGAAGACGTTCGGCGCAACGCATACAATCTTGCAGCCGTACGACCCGCGACTTACAATATGTACCTCCATAATGGAAATATCTCAGATTTTTTCATAATTTTTATGCGCTAAAATGTAAGATATTGCGAAGAAACTGTATTTTGGTTCTTTCGCTCAAACTACCCTCCCAGTCAAGCTACAGCTTTTAAACTTGGTACGAATTGGTTTTTCTTGATAAGCTATCGAATGACACCTCACAAGTTGAATTTGGTTTAGGGGCACATTTGACCCCCTTATCAGGGTATAGCCTTTTATGGACGCTCGCGGCCGGTCCCGAGTAGCCAGTGCCAAGTCAGAAATTACTGTACTGTGCTACTAAATTACAAACTGTAACTTCATACAGATCTGTACCATAAAACGTAACTTACCTTTCTTGACACCTTTTATTTCTGGACAAACGCCTGGTAGATAACACGAGCTGCTTCCTTTTCACATCACCCTTCAAATAGCGTAGACTTCTTGCACCTTCGCCTTCCTTTTCTGATTCCATGGTAATGAAATGATCACACACAGCACTACACTAACGAACCACGCAAAAATGGAACAATTCACAAGTTATGAATTGTACACGATATATCAATATTTGCGTAGTAAATAAAAACCCGATCGCTTTCTATGTCCTTCGCGCAGCGCAAACGACACAAAACTGATCAACTAGCGTTGCTCTAAATGTAGAACTAAATGAATCTATTAAACCTTATTCCTTATAAGGGTCGATCGATTTTTTTTATACCTGACTGGTATATACATACATTGTATCTACGCTGCACCAGCTATGGGACCGTCGCTCTCTTGTTTTCAAATCTTTCCGCGTGTGAACGTTTACGCGGGCCGAAATTCCCGGTTCTTGGAGCATGTGAATACAAAATACAGTATTCCCTCGATGGAAGCGCGAAAGAAGTATGCGATACAAGTGGAGAGTTCTTCCCCACCACTGGGGCGTATTCCCCTCGAGGGGACGAAGTTCGCTCGGCAATCGGGGTAACGTGATCCGTGATCGGGTATATCGGTGAGCCAATACTAATTGAAGGATGCAACTTTGCTATTTCTCATCCTTTTCTTATGAAACTTTTACATAGCATAGCTGACATTTTTCTGATTAAAATGATACCAAACACGATATAATTTGGACTATATTTAGTGGCTTAATTAACGGTAATAAGTTTCGGCCGCAGAAAAGGATAGGTAGTGAAAAGAAAAGAGAAGCTGCGATCGTGTTTTGGTTTGCAAGCTCGGTTCCTTATCTTTACTCGCTGTCCTTTTCTACGTTCGACGCTGGCGGCAAATTTCAACCAACATAGCAACAACACGATGGTAGAGAACGTTCTGTCCCGAAGCTTTCGCTTCCACCGAGGGAATACCTATTGAGTGAGTGAGAAAGGCAATTTGGGCTATGTTCACCCCTTGAGGCTAGCAAAATTTTGATCGTCGGAAAGGAAGCAACTGTGCCTCAGGAAACACCGTAAGTGCTTTCACGCTTACTATCCGTCTTTTTCAATATATGCACCGGTTATTATGAAAGTGGCCTAAATCCATTTTTTTAGTTTATTACATTTCACTTATTCTTTTACATGCATATTATTATATCAACATGATACATAATAAACGAAAAATTCTTGTTTTTAATTTCAACTAACGCCATTTTCATAATAACTGACACACTATCGTCATAGTATTTTTTTAATTTTTTCTTTAAAATATATTGTGAAAATGTGATTGTTGAGTGTCCGCGTGTTTCTTACGCTCAGTCAGAGATTCGGGTATTCAATCTCACGTAGATTTGCACTTTCAAATCCATTTTCATTACGTTTGATAGTTACACTGGCTTATTCTACTTGTTTTCAGATGTGTGATAACAAAGACGGTAAAAAGGAAAGGGCCCGGCGTGAGAGCCAGGCCCGGCGTGAGAGCCAGCCCCGGCGTGGGAGCCAGCATCGGCGTCGGAGCCGATCGTCCAGCAGCAATCAGCCCCGACGGCGGGACGAACATGCACGGTGTGCGTGTTGCTTAAAATTAAAGAAAGAGGTATGTATATACGTGGCGATCTCACACCTAACGATCATACTGGATTTACACAATTCTCGCATTCTCACGAAAATGTGGGAACATCTAAATATTATTGCAGTAATTTATGTTTGTTTTTTATATTACAGAACATAGAGCTGAAGAAGGCCCTGAAAAAGATGCAGCGGGTCGCGGGCAGGGGCGGCCGAGGGGCAGGCAGAGGAGCCCAGAGCAGAGGAGGAAGGGGCCGGGGCTCCAGTACACAAATATTTAATTTTAATCGTTAATAATAAAACTCATATGTTTAAACAAATTTATGTTGTTCTAAATTTAACCTTTGTCACCCCAATTTATAGTTGAATGCTTCACTTGCCACATCCATCCACTTCTTGAAGCTTTTTAAATTTTATTGTCAAAGCGCTTGATTGACTTGATCGATATGGCAAGCGAAGCATTCAGTTATTATTGTCACAAACAGGTAACGGCCCCCAAAAGGCTATTGGCTAGCATAATTGGTTGATACTAATTCAACGATGAAACTTTTTTATTCATTAATTTTTCTACATGTAACTTTTACCAATGTATCTGGGAGATCTTTCTGATTCAAATGAGACCAAACATGATATACTTTGAATTATATTTACTTGTTTATACAGACTTTGTGGTACGTATTCAATTAGTATCAACAAGCAAATATAATTCAAACTATATCGTGTTTGGCCTTATTTTAATCAGAAAAATCTCACAAGTACGTTAGTAACAGGTTCATTAAGAGAAATTCAGAAAGTAAAAAAATGAACGCGTGCGGGATTCGAACCTACAGAAAATTTTCTGGCGGCTCGAGACAAAATCTCCGCTCGAGCCGATTCATTTAGTTAGCTGATGATCACATTTGTAGCAGATATGGCAACAGCGCGACAGAAGTCTTGATAAGTTGCGGCAACTATGCCTTACTGTGTCTGTATTCACACATCCGTATTCACGCATCCGTATTCACGTATGAATGAAAAACATCAGGTCGACTTATGACTGATTTGGTGACATTTTCTTACAATATGTTTTGTACAAAATGATCAAAAGAATGAAAAAGAATATTAATAAGAGCAATGCAATAATTTCAAATATTTGACGTAACTACCACATTCTGAAAATATGATATCAGTACATCAATACTTCTAACCTCCGTAAAAAAGTTCCAATCTCTTCTTTTTTATTTTAAATAATATAACCATACATTTATAACATAAATTCGACAGCGATTTCAAGTCAAGCATGTGTTATATACAGTAAAAGCGTTAGTAATTGTACACAGTTCCCAGTCAATACCTAAAATGCATATGACCTAACCTATAATCGTACGAAAATGCATGCATTGACTGCTTCACGCTGTTACTACTGTAGCACATGTCACAAGCCAACGCTTCAGTTTTGCTATGATTTCACGGTGCCAGTCCTCCTGAGTAGACGCCACCTCATCGCCAGTACGTGAACTTAAGGCCCCCCTACACGATGATGCATGTTGCATGACTCCTAGGTTTCATGATGCATGTTGCAATGTGTGTAGGCCGGCATCGAGGAATCATCATCGATGCAACTTGCATCGACGCTAGAATCACGACTCCGTATTAGATCCAGTGCAGATCAGTGGTTCACGGCAAATCAGTTTGCCTCTCAAAGGCGGAAAAAAATATTTTAAGTCGAAAATCATATATTTAACCCTCATTGTTTTATATTATGCAATCTAGTCGGTACAAAACAATGAATAAAATTTCTTTTTCAATTGCATTTATAAATGAATTATTGAGAATATTGGGCGAAATGGGAGATGCTTATTGGAAATCCTAGAATTTAATCCAATTATTGCTATGCAACAAATATATTTTTATTGATTTTTATAGATTTTAATTTATTTCAATTTCAATTTCTAGCTAATTTCTTGTAGCTTCATACGCTACGCGGCGAGGAATATAAACGACAGGAAAAATGCTATTGGTTATTATTTTTATTATTATTATTATTATTATTATTATGTTTGATTTTTCGAAGAAAGGTATTTTATGGCCGAAAGAGGTAACTCACAAAGTTTTGTTTTCCAGATGTGTTAAATTTTCCCGTAGTTTACTTTTTTCCTTGTGCAACGTAGGGAAATCAGAATAAGTATAGAATTCAAGCGAAAAAGATCTACAGTGATTCACGGCAATATACATATGGACGTATAGTTCGGCATTCAAAACTTGCATCAGAGCAAGAATCAGAGTCTTGGTACTGTTGGTGTGCAAGGCCCGAGTCCTGACTCTTAAGTGTCTGAAGTGTTTGAAAAGGTTCAAGTGTCATCAACATGCAGAGCGACAAGGAATTCTGGGAACATTTTATAAACACGTATAGATCCGATTATAAACACGATAATATCCAAATATAATTTTAAAATAGTTTTAAGTTTCTTAGTTGATTTGTATGCAAATTTTTAGAGTAAACATTAAATTTCAATAATTGAGATGAAATTGCAGTGGAAAATTTTAAGTCCTCATAACTCTTTCCTGTGGCTAAAAATCTTAGTGTTGCAGAAAGTCTTTCTTCTGCACTAATTGCATCTCGCATCGTTGTATTTTGTTTTTCATTCCTTGGCCGAATTTTTTCCAATAGATAATTAAAAGCAGAATCATCCATACGCAAATAGTTTCTATAATCACTAGGCTCATTTGTTTTCACCTCTTTTAATAATGAAGAATTAGAAAATCTCTGTCTCTCGGCTAACCATCTTTTTGCCCATTTCTTCTTAGTCTTCAATTCATCTTTTTTTACAATTAACATACCTCCTGCGATAGCCAATAAGACTGGAAGTGGAACAGAATCCGACATTTCCACGCACGTGTTTCAGCGTTGGCATCACACGACAAGCTGATAAGAGGAATCGGTCGTGTGGAGGGTGCTTGATGCAGCGCTCAGACTCTCGCAGGTTTCATGAAACCTAGGAGTCGATGCATGCATCGCGACATGTTTCATCGTGTAGGGGGGCCTTAAATTTGTGACGTCACGTGCTCTGTTTTAACGGCAATATGAACAGCGGACGGCGGAACTGGTCTGTGGGAATGCAATCAGGACTATGCATCGTTTATCCTTATATGAGAAGATTTTAAGATGAATAAAGGCTCATTCGACAGAGAAAAGTGCAATGCAGCACGCGACACAGCCTGTTCGAGCCATAAAACACTTTTAGTGACTTAAAATATACTTAGATTCCGCGGTGTATTATGTCAGTTTTTGCTCTACTTTGGACACTCATATTATTAGATATCAACACAATCTCGATGAACGGGCTGTGTCGCGTGCTTCATTGAACCTTCCTCTTTCTAATGAGCCCTCGCCGAGCTCAAAATCTTCTCATATAAGGACGAAAAATGCATAGTCCCAAACCCATGTTTCGGCCCAGATTGTGACGGTATACAGCTTGCTGCATTACCCGTGTCTACCCCCTTAAATGGGAACGTTAACGCGCAAAACAGCAGAACCTGGTCCACGACGAATCCGCACAACATTTTTGAGAAGCCACTGCATTCGGCCAAAGTAGGCGTATGGTGTGCCATATCTCGAAGACGCATCGTCGGACCTATATTCTTCGACAAAACAATTACGGCCGAGGTATATCAAGAGATAATTATGCAGTTCATCTCATTATTGGAGCCGACTGAAAGGTACTGTTGGTTCCAGCAAGACGGTGCCCCGGCCCATACAGCGTCATCGACATCCGGGCTGCTGTGCGAGTTCTTCGGCGAAAGGGTAATTTTGCGTGGATTGTGGCCACCACGGTCGACGGATTTTACGCCCCCAGGCTTCCTCCTCTGGGATCAAAGGTGCAGGTTTTCCGAAAACAATTGTGCGGTTGGACGAATTGGTAGAAAGGATCCTCCATTTTTCCGTGTTGAATTCAATTACTCATACTGCAGCATTTAGTAATCTTCTAGTTCATCACAGACAACTCACGAATACGCACTCATTGCTCAGAAGATTCCAACGGTTCCAGTAAAACTGACAATAAGAGCAACTCGCACGACCCCCACTGCTGATGAATTCGCGCCTGCGCCGCGCGACCATTTTCAAACAGCCTACCCATATACAGGGTGTCTTGTACCTAACTGAAGATCAGGAAATGGAAGCTTGTTGAGGTGACTCTGAAAAACTTTTTCCTTTACCAAAATGTTAGTTGCAGCTTCGTTTTTGAATTATTAATGAAAAACAGTGGCCAATAAGAGCGCGCGTAAAGCGCAAGCTCGCCACGAGAGCGCAAACTGGGACAAACGTCCAATCTAGGTGGAAAAGATTCATGTTGCGAAAGCAACCGTATCTTCATTTATTCTTGTTAAGGCTGTTTCGATTGACATAAGACTAAACGCGGTATAATTAGGATCATATTTATTGAATCCTTATTGGAAAAATTTATTAGAACCCGAGTGGGACTCGAACCTAGAAAAAAGTTTTCAACGGCTGGAGACAAAATCTCGGCTGGTGCCGATTCATTTTGCTGACGGTGATAATTGTAATAAACCACATTCAGATTAGAATATCGAAATAACAAGCAGCTCCCTCTTGCCTTTCGGTATTACCATTTCTGTGCAGGAAAAAGCTGCTGTAATACCGAGCTTCCAAATCGGATAGGTTACGTGCCGTGTCTACCCCCTTAAGGGGTTTAGCAAGCAGCATGGTGTAGACCAGGCCTCGGATTTAAGTGATCATTCGGGCCGATTTTCAGAGGTAACGCCCCCTTTCTCCCGCCGCGCGTCTTGGCCCCGCGATCGCCAATCGGCTCGAAGGTCTTCAGGCGCGTAGCATATAAACCGCGCGGTCCATGGGACATGGGACGATGTAGAATCCTATTGATATGAGTGTCACCCTAATGCGACCCGCGCGGTTACGCGCCTGAGGACCTTCGAGCTGTACGCCGATCGCGGGGGCCAAGACGTGCGGCCGGAGAAAGGGGGCGTTGCCTCTGAAAATCGGCCCGAAAGATCACTTAAATCCGAGGCCTGGTGTAGACCAGTGGTGACTAACTTCTTCCCCACCAAAAACCAAAGTTCCCCCACTACCAGTCGGGCGAGTCCCCCACTATAGTACAGCAGCAGTTCCCCTATCTTACCTTCCCCTACAAAGCTTCTACTTCATCCTACTCTCACTGCTACCTATTTTCTTCCGTTACCTAAAATTTACGCTTCTCCTCAACAGAGGTACGCTGCTCTCTCCTATTTCGTGCAGTAGACGTAGACGTAGTGGGGACAATTCCCCTTCGCCCATGTTACAGAAAAGAGTGGGGATAAGGGTCCAACTGGCCCGCGGGCCGCCAGTTAGTCACCACTGGTCTACACCAGGCCTCGGATGTAAGGGGCCCGACTCCTTTGGGGCCAACTCCGAATCGATCTAAGCGCCATTCGACAGAACGGGCGTTAGTGAAAACAGAAAAATCGTCTGCTTCGACATTTGACGGGGTGACATCTAAAGTCATTATACAGAATTATAAACTCACGCTGTGACATCTAACATCATTAGGCAGAACTATAAACGGAGAGTGCGAGACCATAGTTGCCAAATCACATCATTTGAGAGTTCTGTTGCACTATTGCCACATCTGTTACAATCCTGGCCATCAGCAAAATGAATTGGCTCGAGCCGAGATTTCGATTCCTGCCGGATATAGACATAAATCTGAACCACTGTAAACTTTTTCGTAGGTTCGATCCCCCTCGGCTATACATTTTTTTACATTAATTTTTTTTTTAATTCCTAACTATATGACAATGATCAATTACCACTATTTTAAAAACATTTGTTACATATTTTAATTTAATATACCTAAATCTGAACTTATAGCGCTTTTTGTAGTATAATGTATGAAGCGCATTTTCAGACGTCTTAGATTGAACAGTCGTAGGTGAAGTGGAGGAAAACACGTGTGATGTTTTACTACTATTTCGCCTTTCTTTTAGACGACACAATCATATCTTTTTTACAAATAATTATTGTTGCGAATGCAATTATACTATCATAAAGGAAAATATTTATTTTTAGAGATTTTATGCGAGTACCGAATATGCATGTATTGATCATTTTTAATTCATTTCATTCGCTTTTTCCCATTGCTTAGGTCATTATGTCGAATGACAAACGAAAAATACGGAGACATTGTTGATATTGTTATAGCTATTACAGTTTTGCTTTCCAGGAAATCTTCGATATATTCGATTCAAGTTGAGATTTTGATTTTTGCTGAACATAAAAGAGAATACATAGTGCAAATGAAAGAGAAGAGTCAAGAGTCAAGTTAAAAAAAACAGATTGATAAAACAATATTAATATGTGTAAGAAAATAATTTTTGAACTTATGAGAGAAGGGCTCTCATTGCTGCTTGACATAGGTCAGGCACAGCTAACTGGCGGGCCGCGGCTCACGCGCTTCATCTTACAGACAAATGAATGGACTGTTAGAATATTCGAGGTACAGGAACGGCCGAGGCGGGCCATTTGCATTTTGCCGATGCACGCTGTCTTTGTCTAGCGTAGCTTTCTTTTGGGGCGAACCCTAAAATGGGTAAAAAGGGCCATGGTGACATAGGCGTCCTCAGGACCGACGCATTTGCCAAGGAAAGGCATTCTTGTATAGACTACGGTCGAGAGAGCACAGTTTTAATAAACAGAACACCTTTTAACACTTTATCGACCGCTAGCCTATTAATAGGCTTTTCGATTGCCAGCGCTTAACGACCGCTAGCCTATTAATAGGCTTTTCGACTGCCAACGCTTATCGACCGCTAGCCTATTAATAGGCTTTTCGACTGCCAACGCTTATCGACCGCTAGCCTATTAATAGGCTTTTCGACTGCCAACGCTTATCGACCGCTGGCGTATTAATCGGCTTTTAGCTATCGATGGTTTTCGTACAGAGGGTATTGTTGTTCTTGACAACAATTACGCGGCGTCAACGTCCTTGATTATTTGCCGCCCGTACAGTGGGATTTACTGTTTTCGCAGTAGCTGTATACTAACCTTTCCATATCTTTATCAATTATAATATTTTTTTACCGTTACCGTAATGGATAAAGACCGTGCAAATGAAGAGTTTTGCTTAGATAGTATGTCAGACTATAACTGTCCTTCAGAAAGTGACAGTGATGGTGATAGCAGTTATTCTTCTATAAACACTCGAAAGCCGCGGGAAGTATTGCCACTGCAATATAGCGATTCAGAAAATGATAATGATGACACCGCTGAAGTAAACATCGATAGATGGTCAACAAATGATAAATCAATTATTTTGGAACCTTTTGAAGGCAGCCCAGGTATAAAAATTCTACCAAAATCTGAAGAAAGTGTAATGGACATTGTGAATTTATTTATTGGAGATGACCTTTTGGAATATTTGGTTAAAGAATCGAATAGATATCACTATCAAGTAATCCATAAATATAAAAATATCTCAAGGACGAAGAAATGGGTGGATATTACGTTGCCAGAAATGAAAAAATTTTTAGGTCTTATTGTTCTAATGGGACAAGTAAAAAAAGAAAGACTTCACGATTACTGGTCAACTGAGCCAAGCATAGAAACTCCGTTTTTTTCGAAAGTGATGAGCAGAAATAGATTTATGCAGATGCTGCAGAGCTGGCACTTTTGTAATAATGAAGATATACCCACAAATTCAAACAGACTTGTAAAAGTTCAGCCAGTTATAAATTATGTAAAGAATAGATTTATTGATGTATATAAACCTTGTCAAAAATTATCATTAGATGAATGTGTTATTCCGTGGCGGGGAAGACTATCATTCAGAACCTACAATCCTGCGAAAATTGTAAAGTACGGCATACTTGTGAGAGCAGTCTGTGAAGCTCACACGGGATACATTTGCAATTTTGAAGTGTATGCTTGCCAAGGAATGAAATTGGAAGACACTATTCTAGAAGTTATTGATCCTTATAAAAATATTTGGCATCACATTTATCAGGACAATTATTATAACAGTGTCCATATAGCTGAAGTTCTCCTGCAAAATAAAGTACGGGTATGTGGGACCATTCGGAAAAATAGAGGTCTTCCTCAATGTCTTCAACAAATAACCCTTTCAAATGGTCAAGCTACATTTCGTAGAAAAGACGATATTCTGTTGCAAATATGGAATAACGGTAAACGAAATGTAAACATGATATCGACGATACATTCGGCGCGAATGATGGAATCCGGAAGTGTAAATCGAAGAACACATATATCAATTCGAAAGCCTGAGTCGATAATTGATTATAACAAGTATATGAAGGGGGTAGATCGCGCAGATCAGTATCTATCGTACTACTCTATTTTTAGAAAAACTAAGAAGTGGACCAAACGAGTTGTGATGTTTTTAATCAATTCTGCGCTTTTTAATTCATTTAAAATGTACACAACATTGAACGGAAAGAAGATGACATATAAGCAATTCTTACACAAAGCGGCAATTTCGTGGATATCCGATGTATCATCAACAGATTCTCAAAGTGACGACACAGCTGGCTCAAGTAACAAATCAAATAGTTCAGAGCCTACAAGAAGAGCACCAAGATCAGATCATCCAGCAAGATTATCATGCATAATGAAGCATAAACTTATAAGAATAGTGACAAGTGGTAAAAGCAAAACATCGCAAAAACAATGTAGAGTATGTGCATCGAAAAAGATAAGAAGTCGAACATGTTTCGAATGTAAATTTTGTAATATTCCGTTACATAAGGGTGACTGTTACGAGAGATACCACACTCTACAGAATTATTAAAAAATTGAATTACTATTACCTTGAATTTATTTTATGAATGTTAGTTTATAAGGCCCTTTATTATATAAAATAAATGCAAAATAAAGTACAAATATCAATAAAATTACATTCCTTTGAAACAAAAGGAATAAGCACAACACAATAAGTAGCGAAAAATTAGCCGGTACTGGGAGTAAATGCGCGCGCGACTAAGCCGGTACTTAGTGAGTGGCAGCCTCAACCACGAGCGGTCGATAAAGTGTTAACATATACACGCCTACAAAATCATTGTAAAAAGTAATACCTAATCGAGACAGAGCGACTATTCCTCTCCGTTCGATTATCTTACACACCAAATGATTTAAATTTTGAGTTACACATTTTGAGCTTTGGATCGACATGTATACGCGTCCAAATGTTAGAAATATCAAACAGTTCCATAATTGGCAAGAACATGGGAAGAAAACGGTAGAAAAAAGCGCTTCAACTTCATATTTACGTATATTAAAGTATTTAAAAAATATTTTTAAAACATTTGTAAACAGACATTGATTATTGTCATATACTTAGTAATGTGTTACGAGCCGAAGGCTAAGGGGCACGGTTGCGGAGCCGAGGATCGGTTGTTTAAAGAATTTGTTAGTTACGGATGTACCGGTGCGTATTTCATCACCGGGTGCCGTTTAAGGTAGGAGGATTTCGTGGATGTACCCAAACGTATTTCATCTATGGGTGCCACTAGGAAGGTTTGCGTGGATGTACCAAAGCGTATTTCATCTATGGGTGCCACTAGGAATGTTAATAAATGTAACCTCGTAACTATCGATACACCTCGAGCGGTTAAGAATGTATCTACTCTGTTGGATTCCGGGGTTTAATCGAAATCGTGTTGCAACAATTAATTTTGCAAAGAGAGTTTTTAATATATAAGGAGTATCGTGGCGAGTGTGCGCGACAGAGTAACGGTGTGGGTCGCGTCCAAAACTATTCAAGTTGCAGTAGCTATTCTGCTACTATATATATTATGATTTTTAGGGGGGAAAGGCTGACCTTAGCCCTTGTTGTTGTCGCCTTAAGGTGCGTCCAGACTTGTTGCGTACTTCTGTTACTGACGCCGGTGACGTCAGTTTTTGGTAACGAGATGTGGGTTTGGACGTATTTCTATTCATTTGCACGTAAAAGTCCGTCCACATTTGTTACCGAACCGGGATTTGTTACCTAGTCAAGTGGTTTAGAAAAGGTCTGGGAAGAAATGTGAAGTGTTTTTTGGTACCTCATAGCGTTACGTTTTACTTGGTTCGGCCGTTCCATGCGCTGTCGGTATTTTGACCCGCTCCAAAGGAGGTACTTGAGTCGCTCTTGAATAGTTATAGCTTTCTTTAAATTTGTATCTTTTCTGGCTGCCTTTGGCCGATTTAGGTTGACTAAAGTTGATGATTCTAGTATAACAATAATTTCTAACTGGTATATAATAAATTTTCATTATTTATAAAAATACTTATAAAAATATTTTGCAAATAACTTTTTGTTGATATATTGCGGCATTGATTTTTACATGTCCGTCGATCAATATTAATGTCGTTAATTGTATTAAAAAAGGGAAAGTGTTGTATCGATCGAAACTGCATGGCTCTTTACCATGTGTTCTTTTATTCTAATCCTTGCCATCTAAATCCTGCACTTAGATGGGCGAAAGACTAAAAATTACTTCGCAAAAATAGCGTTAGTTTCGACCGCGTCATAAACCTGACCGAGGGCTGAACTGGGCATGCACTCACAACAGTCCTACGTCGCCAAGGGGGCTGGTCTATCTCGTAGGCATAGGCTGAATGAGCCCTATCTCCTAGGCCTAAACAGTCTACAATACATAGGAACAGCGCTGCACAGCCGAGTACACACATGTACAGCAGTTCAGGGGCGAGCTAACACATTGGCAGTGGCGCAAGGACGAGTGCAGACATCTACGGCCGCTCACTGCTTCCTTTGGAGCGGGTAAAATACCGACAATTCCTCGATCCGCCGAACCAAGTAACGACTAATGCAACGAGGAAACAAGAAACACTCCACATTTGCTCCCAAACCTCTTCTAGACCACTTGACTAGATCCTTATCTTGGTAACAGTATGCGGGGACGCAACAAGTCTGGACCCACCTTTAGCCGACGCGGAGTCTGGCCCTTGGCAGTAGTCATATCGCTGACTACTGCCCTAGTACAAAATATTGACTTTGACTAGGCCAGGATCCGCGGGCCTCACAATCATCGGTGACTCAAGGGCAGGTCATCCAAGAACTCGGTGGATACAATATACTGCTTATGATTGGTATAGGAAACGAGTGAAATAAATGTAACTATATTCAATAACAAAAATCTATATATTCTTTTACTAAAGTAAATTACAGTGCGTAAATGTCGCGGAGTTGAAACCCACGTTTACAATCTTTGTACGAATATAAATATAAATGCTCGAAAGGGAATGCTACCCGATCTTGCTGTCTTTCGACGAATGCGAACTTTATAAATATCGGATTATGATCGAAAGGGAATTTAACCCGATCTCACTGAGCTAGAGTATTCAAACAGCCTAAGTCGCAACGTATCACGAAGCCAGTTAATTGAATACTGAGCCACTGAGGGCAAATTTCGTGCCCTTTTTATACCCGAAATCCGGACCAAAAATATGGTGGGGGTACAGAATCTTCCAAGGGCGTCCGGAAAACTCCCCCTAAGGGTTACGTCATCGCGTCATCGCGGAAGGGGCAGAACCGACTGCATGCTCTCTCGACTTCCAAATAAGGGCATAAATAGACGAAAACGTGGAAACAATCCTTCCTACGTAACAAATGAAAAAGAAATTAATGTAAAAAAATATACCCCAAGGGGACTCGAACCTACAAAAAAGTTTGCAGCGGCTCAAATCAACATCTCGGCTCGAGCCGATTCATTTTGCTGATGGTTATAATTGTAACAGATGTGACAACAACGTGGCAGAGATCTTGATACGTGCCGGCAACTATGCCTTACTGGTGTCTGTGTAGACGCATCACGTATTCACGTATGAATCCCCGTTCCTGGTGTGCAATTAGTGCCTACATTTACCGACTGATTTGTATTTTTATCGACCCTGACGATAACGTGGTGATATTATCTGAAATATATCATAAACGCCTCCGACGGAAAATCAGTGAACTATTCTTACGTCCGAAGCGTGCAAATCGTATTCAAGGTCGTACGCCTTCCAGAAGTGATAAATTGTGAAAAACCGAATTTCTGTGATATTGAGCTAGTTCAAGGAATGGCTGGTGTACGCGATATCGGTGAATAAACCATTAAATCCTTCAATATTTGCTATATGTTACATGCAACGACAGTCGGCAGCCATCTTGTTTGCTACATCGATGTCTCTGTCTGAAGCTCACAGTTTCAAATATACCATTTTCTCAGCGAATAGTGTTTATTGGCGTTCAAACGAATACACCAACCCTGTGGTGAAGTGTACCCGTGGGTACTGTACCCGCAAAAATTTCATTTATGCAGTTATCGAGAAATGCCACCTTGAATACGAAATCGAGTGTCTCTCTTGCGCATCTCGTATACGTGCATGCTTTTCATTGTTGGGTGCGTGCACTCACAGAAACAACGGAAAGCATGCACGTATACGCCATGCGCGACAGAGAGACCCGATTTCTAATTTTTCGACTGTTGCCTCGATAATTGCCTTAATGAAACTTTCGCGGATATAGAACACACGGGTAGACTTCACCACAGCCCTAAAGGTATATTTGAACGCCAATAAACACGTATTTACGTAAAGTTAGTCACGTAAGTTATAATTTCACACCACGAACGACGATTCATACGTGAATACGTGATGCGTGCACACAGACACCAGTAAGGCATAGTTGCCGGCACGTATCAAACCTCTGTCACGCTGTTGTAACATCTGTTACAATTATAACATAAGCATCAGAAAAATGAATCGGCTCGAGCCGAGATGTTGATTCGAGTCGCTGCAAACTTTTGTGTAGGTTCGAGTCTCCTTGGGGTATATTTTTTTACATTCATTTTTTTTCAATACTAAGTATATGACAATGATCAATATTTGTTTACAAATGTTTTAAAAATATTTGTTAAATACTTTAATTTAATATACGTAAATTAGATGTTGAAGCGCTTTTTTCTACCGTTTTCTTCCCATGTATCTTGCCAATTATGGAACTGTTTGATATTTCTATCATTTGGACGTGTATACACGTCAATCCAAAGCTCAAAATGTGTAACTCAAAATTTCAATCATTTGGTGGTATGTTTCATTTATATTAGCAATAAAGCTGCTATGTTAATATGTATGAAATATCTTAACTATATTATATAACAATAATATAATTGTAATATAAGTATATGTAAGAGTGTCGAAGGTGCTTGAATAGGTATTCAAATGATTATGTGGGCGTATATGTATTATATTAATACTGACTATTAATAATAATATCAGTTTATTATTAATAGTCAGTATTAATATAATACATATACGCCCACATAATCATTTGAGTACCTATTCAAGCACCTTCGATACTCTTACATATACTTATATTACAATTATATTATTGTTGTATAATATAGTTAATATATTTCATACATATTTCATATACAGGGTGGTTGGTAACTGGTGGTACAAGCGGAAGGGGGGTGATTCTACGCGAAAAAAGAAGTCGAAAATATAGAATAAACATTTTTCGTTTGAGCCTTTGTTTTCGAGAAAATCGACTTTGAATTTTCGCTCGGTACGCGTGCACTTTATCACGTCTCGTTATAACGGATCTCACTGTAGATCGTTGTCTCGATGGATATTATCGCAGTTTAAGTTTGTTTTTGCCGTAACGGAAAATTAGGAATACATAATGAAATAATATGAAGTAATCATAAAGTTTATTATTACAAAAATTGCTGAAAATGTTGCCCATTCTGCCGAACACATACTTCTGCTCTTCTAATTCAATTTCTATGAACACTTTCTAACGTATTCGATTGTTTTAAAGTATGAAAGGCTACAATAATCTTTTCTTTCAATTGCTCGCAACTTGCGATTTCTTCAGAATAGACAATTGATTTAATATGGCTCCATAAATAAAAGTCAAGCGGAGTTAAGTCAGGAGAGCGTGGTGGCCAAGCTATGGATCCAGCACGACCAATCCAGCCTTGGTAATGTTGGTTTAAAAAATCTCTCACATGACGACTAAAATGTGGCGGTGCACCGTCTTGTTGAAAAATTAAACTTCCGTACCGAGCGAAAATTCAAAGTCGATTTTCTCGAAACCAAAGGCTCAAAGGAAAAAATTTTATTCTATATTTTCGACTTCTTTTTTCGCGTAGAATCACCCCCTTTCCGCTTGTACCACCAGTTACCAACCACCCTGTATATTCTTACATTTCAAAAAAGAGTAAAGGAATAACAGAAACACATGTAATGATTGATAAATATATTTATTTAATTATGTGTAGATAAATTAATAATTTACTTACTTCTCTCATCCCTTCCTTTTCTTCTTTTTTCTTTTCCTCTTCTTTTTTCTTTTCCGCTTCTTTTTTCTTTTCCGCTTCTTTTTTCTTTTCCTCTTCTTTTTTCTTTTCCGCTTCTTTTTTCTTTTCCTCTTCTTTTTTCTTTTCCTCTTCTTTTTTCTTTTCCTCTTCTTTTTTCTTTTCCTCTTCTTTTTTCTTTTCCTCTTCTTTTTTCTTTTGCTCTTCTTTTTTCTTTTCCTCTTCTTTTTTCTTTTGCTCTTCTTTTTTCTTTTGCTCTTCTTTTTTCTTTTCCTCTTCTTTTTTCTTTTGCTCTTCTTTTTTCTTTTGCTCTTCTTTTTTCTTTTCCTCTTCTTTTTTCTTTTCCTCTTCTTTTTTCTTTTGCTCTTCTTTTTTCTGTTCCTCTTCTTTTTTTCTTTTGCTCTTCTTTTTTCTTTTCCTCTTCTTTTTTCTTTTGCTCTTCTTTTTTCTTTTCCTCTTCTTTTTTCTTTTCCTCTTCTCGGTCACGTCATTCGACGTGATAGAGTGGAAATAGTGGAAATGAAACAATCGTCTTCGTTTTCAATATCGAAGCGGAATAGTTCGGTAAAACACGCGGCGGAAACAGTGACACTCAGCAGAAATACTGCGCGTCTGGTGATTCCGATACGCTGAACAATAAGCGTGGGGACGCCATCTTAGAGCATCACTGCCGCCGCACGTGTTTTACCTATTTCTAACTATTTCGCTTCGATATTGAAAACGAAAATGATTGTTTCATTTCCACTGATGCTTGCCTTAGCAGAATGGTCTGCTCTATCACGTCGAATAGTTACATGTTATCATAGGCCCTTTGTTTCTTAAATAAATTCAAAGATATCAGCCACAAAGGGTGCATTTCACTTCGATCATTATTTAAACATATTTAAATGTTTATAATTTAATAACCACTTACATCATTGTGTTCGCGAAACTCCACAGAATCATTTGGCACCAAGCGCAACTGAATAAATATTTCTGGAAAAACGCAGACACTTCCGAAGTTGAAAATTTTCAATTTAAAAAAGAAATGGATTTTTATAAAAATGATACGTCCTGCGGACAAAAACAGTGTAATCGGCAGGTATAACATTACATCATTATGTTAACAATATATGAATTACTTTCCATACAGATGGAAGTAGAAGCTGTATGTGTTTTAACGGAAGAATTAGAAAGAAAAGAAGAGGAAAAGAAAAAAGAAGAGGAAAAGAAAAAAGAAGAGGAAAAGAAAAAAGAAGCGGAAAAGAAAAAAGAAGAGGAAAAGAAAGAGGAAAAGAAAAAAGAAGCGGAAAAGAAAAAAGAAGAGGAAAAGAAAAAAGAAGAGGAAAAGAAAAAAGAAGAGGAAAAGAAAAAAGAAGAAAAGGAAAGGATGAGAGAAGTAAGTAAAAAAAACGTTCATTTTTTCATGATTGCTTTTGGTTATTTATCATTCGTTATTATATTTCAGATGAAAAAAATGGTCAAGCGGTTGCTGTACAGCCGCCGCGGTTATCGAAGAGGCCGCGGTGGCGGCAATATTTATAATTTTTATTAATTTATCTACACATAATTAAATAAATATATTTATCAATCATTACATGTGTTTCTGTTATTCCTTTACTCTTTTTTTAAATGTAAGAATATACAGGGTGGCCCGGAACTCGCGCGGTATTTTTAAAAAAGGGGTAGCTGAGGTGATTCTGAACAACTTTTTCCTTGACCACAATATTGTTTGAAGCTTCGCTTTTTAGTTATTAACGAAAAACACTGGCCAATACGAGCGCCCGTATAGCGCGAGCTCAGTCACAATTACGCGCGGCCGAGATCGGGTGCATCGAGGGGCAACGTGCGGCAAATATTACAATCGTCTTACATTAAGAATAGTGTGTAATTCTTCGTTATTCATCAATAACAATTTAATTAACAAGTCGTTTAATAACTGTTCCATACTTTTATTCGTTTTCCGAAACGAATAAAGTGTTTAATTAGTTATTGTTCGGGATTCGCAACAGAGGTATATTGCTCCTCTTACTCGCACCGGTGGTCGACCGTCGTCGTGCTTGTTGTCACGACAGACCACCGGCGCAGTAAGCATAATTTCGGCTAATTGTCAGCCCCACCGTCGCCAGGCCCAACGGCCCGCCGATCCGCGAGCCTTCCGGATCGGCGATCGATTAGATCTTCGACAACTGTCGAAAACCGTACAAACCACGTCGCAATAAGTAATCGCCTCTACAGTCGCTACCGACTAAGAGGAAACCGAGTTCAACCGAACGTTATTGTTTTATCATTGTCGTGTTCACCGTTTCGTGCCGTGGTTTTACTGCATGTTTTTTCGTCATCGTGGAGACGTTTGTATCAAATAAAGTGCCGTATCAGTGTAAACAAATAGACTTGCTTCAAGTGAGTACTGGACGACCCATTCCCAGTCCTCCATCCAATAGCCAGCAAAACATCCGAACAGTTATGAAAAAAGTGTTTGGATCATTAATGTTAGAAAAGGGTAGTTAAATAAACTTATCCATTCGACCGCGAATTTACCTGCTTCGACGGTGTCTTGCCATATGGTCATTGTACCGATCCTGACCTATTAATCATCCAAACACTTCTTTCATAATTAATAAAACACTTTATTCGTTTCGGAAAACGAATAAAAGTATGGAACAGTTATTAAACGACTTGTTAATTAAATTGTTATTCATGAATAACGAAGAATTACACATTATTCTTAACGTAAGTCGATTGTAATATTTGCCGTACGTTGCCCCTCGATGCACCCGATTACGGCCGCGCGCAATTGTGACTGTCGCGCTACACGGGCGCTGTAATTGGCCAGTGTTTTTCGTTAATAACTAAAAAACGAAGCTTCAAACAATATTTTGGTCAAGGAAAAAGTTGTTCAGAATCACCTCAGCTACCCCTTTTTTAAAAATACCGCGCAAGTTCCGGGTCACCCTGTATATAAGTACTAATACGAGACCGGATGTAAGCCAAAGCGTAAACTACTTGAGTAGGTATCAAAATTGTTACAACGAAACACATTTTAAGTATGCTCTGCGTATATTGAAGTATTTGTACTTTACAAAAAATTTAAGTTTACGGTATCAAAGAAATAAAAATGTTGAAATCATAAATTGTTATGTGGATGCCGATTGGGCAGGTGATCACATAGATCAAAAATCTACATCGGGATATGTAATTAGCTTGTATGGAAACGTAATTGACTGGAAATCGCGAAAACAAAAATGTGTAACTAAGGCTTCAATGTATGCAGAGTACGTAGCACTTTCTGGGGTAGTAAGCGAGTTAAAGTATATAAGAGAATTACTAAAAATATTTGGAATAAATTTAATTGATCTGTGGCGGCGATAAGCCGGCGCCACGTCTCCGCCTTATGTTTAAATCGAGACCGTAGTGTGACAGGAAGTATCGAATGTAGCGTGAGGTGCGAATGAAGAGTGTTAGGCTACGGGTACAGTGGAACCGAATTTTGGCCTTACGACGTCGTCAGAGCGCTCCGAATCGGCTGTGCGAAGTGGAGCGGTGCCAGTGGCTGCGTATTCTATTCCGACGAATGTGAGTTCACATCTATGATGCACGCCGTAAAAAAGGGACATGGATTTGGCTAATATGATCCAAATTATATCGTGTTTGGCCTCATTTTAATCACAACAACTCCAATAATATATTAATGCAATTTTCATAACGAAATAAGTAACAATAAAAAAGTTTCACGGTTGCATTAGTGTTGTCTCACGGATACGAAGCCATTTGTTTCTTTTTCTAAGCTATCTGCCTCCGGGACATGTCGACTAGTCAAAACGTATCAGCGGGCTCCTTCCACTCGAACACGGGGGGGACCCCTCCAGTGGTGGGGATGAAGCGCGAGCGTTCTCAATTCAAAGAGACAAGCAATGCCAGTGGACACATTGCTTCTCTTTTTTAACACAATAGCAACGACTTTGTCATAAACTGCGTGAGTCCGACAGGCCATGCAACGGCAGCGTAACTATAATGGTTCTCACACCAACTCTGTGGAGTTTTGTAAGAACTCGCGGCTCACGGTGGTTACTTATACAACGGGGAAGACCCATTAATATTCATTAACCGAAATGTCAAAATCAATGCGACAATATACCAACAAAAAGTCCATCGTGAAGTATTGGGACCACGGTCAATTTCGGGCGAAAAAATCAAACTCAGTTGATCGGCTAGCATATTCGGACGAAAAGATCGTATTTCTATTTATTTAGGACGAACCTATGTAGAAAAAAGGGCCACGACCCTCGCTACGGGGGGGGGGGGGGGGGGGCCAGCCACTTCAGTTCGGACGAAAAAATCAAAAACCCGTCAAGTGTCTCGCGTCTTCGCACGCATTCGGGTCGTATGCAGTGACACCGCTTCCATTTAATCTCATGGCGTTGATTCGTTTCCGAATACATCCGACGTCGTAAGGCCGAAATTCGGTTCCACTGTACCCGTAGCCTTAGTTGAAACGTCGAGCGAATGTTTACTTCTAGGGAAGAGCGAATGCTTTCTGGGAATGCACGAGAAGCTTTGAGTGGATGGTGACCCGTGGTCGACCTGTGACACGTGGCAAGGGTGTGTATGTCGGTGTGGGTCCTAATGAGTGAGAACGAATGAGGAATAGAATGAGAGGCAAGCTGCAAGTGAGAGAATATATGGAGTGGATGATGCGTGCGAGAGTCAGAGTGTAAGCAGAGTGAATCGAGTACGAGCTGTCGCGAGCATCGCGAGCGTGTACCACGACTAGTGAATAAAGACAAATTCAAGTATTGAAGGGAATGCTATTCCGCTGTCTGATTTCGCAGCTCCCATCACCATATCCCACAGATCCAATAAGGATATATGAAGATAACTCAGGAGCAATAAATATAGCAAATTGTGGCAACTTCACAAAGAATTCGAAGCACATAGAAATTCATTATCGTTATGTGCATGAAAGTGTAACTGAAAATTTGCTTGAAGTAATTAAAATAAACTCGGATGATAATATTGCAGATATTTGTACAAAAGCACTATGTAAAGTAAAATTCGAAAAGTTTAGAATGTTAATGAATATTAAATAAAGCATACAATATAAATGTAAGGAGGTGTATTGGAAATGGTACATATATACACGCATGTATTGTACAGCGCAAGAGTGAGAGAGAGGAATGAGAGTTATACGCACACCTGTACGCCTCCCCCGTCCTTAGTCTCCGTGTGTGTGAGTATCGCACGATGTACGAGCAAGCAATTAGAGCACACGCTTATCACTTGGTACATAGACACCGACACGCGACCACGTGGCAGTGAGAATTACAACTTAGTATAAGAAATAAATAAACCTTTTTTGTTCAACCACCAATCTCCAATCTAACAAAATTCAATTACAAGATTTGACGCATACAACATCGACACGGCAAGCTAATATAAGCGTGGTAAAAAATATTCGACGAGATCACCGTCGTTGAGGGGTTAATAGTATTAACCCCCCCCCCCTTTTTTTTACGTGAGGGAAATATTCAATAAGACACCCCGGTTAGGGCAGGGGTACACCGGGGTAGTGTCGGATTTGTACCGACCAAAACCCTCACGGTGGCCGTCCTCAGCGCTGTGGAGGGCACGAGGGACTCTAACGAAAACAACCCGCGTCCCCCCTACGCAGTGCCTGAATAAAGCAAAGGCCCATCCCGGGGAGGGATCAGAAGGACGGAGCGGAACGGAAGAAGGGATCAGTGGTACCTCAAAGGGCGGCGTCGGAATGCACCGTCCGAATACCGTAAGATCCGTGGTCATGTTTCGCGGGAACGGGGGTCTTGCCTTCATTGGCCGGGCCGCGAGGATGATAACCTCTATAAAAAATCCCTAACCCCAAGGTATGGTGCGTGGTGCAGAGGGGCGTTCCAGTCGATGGCACTGGGGCGTGGTCGGTGGGTGCACCGGCCGTTAACGACCAACCTCTAGGTACCTGGCGAAACTCAGTTGTATTCAGCCTTACCGGGGTAAAGCGGCTCTGCCCTGGCGGACCACCTTTTTCGACTAACTCGTGGGACCTAGTATGGCAAATTTAAGAAAAACTAAAAACATGGAAGTAGAGGAGGAAGAAGTGGATAAAACTGGAACTCCCCGGAGAGGGAGAAGTAGAGCAAGCCCAATTGCGTCTTCGGTCGATGAGGGTACGCCGATAGAAAAGCGCAAAAGATTTCTGGAGGGTTCCTCAGTGTGCTACGCTACGCAGCAAGCAAATGTCCTAGAAGAGATACGAAAGGAACGTGAGTGATTGGAACATTTCTTGTTTAATGACGCAAATAAAGTAAGTAAGGGAGTTATGAAATACGTTCTATCTAAATGGAGTATTCTTGAGACGAGGTTACAACAAGAGATTGTAGAAAAAGAAAAGCTTCTGGCTGTGGTGGAAGACACCAAGTTGAGACCTACATACGCGCAAACGGCCGCAGGAACACCTGTTAAGGGACGAGTGCCGGCACGATTGCCCAGTAAATCCAAAAAACAGAAAGGCGAAGTTTTAATTATCAAACCTAAGGAAACTGCTGACCTAAGAACCAACGACGAATTGAACAAAAGCTTAATGGATGTTCTCAAAGATAATCGAAAGAACCTCAAAGTCAGAGGAATAAGACAGCTCCGTGCAAAAGGTGTATTAACCCTTCCGACCCGGCAGCGTTTTCCGTAAGTCGCTCGCTACGTCCGTGGACGGCTGACGAGAATTGGAGTCCTAACATATCGAATTGTTCCTAAAGTATTTGCGTCTTTACCATATGCAGTATTGTATTAGATAATTAAGAAATTCATTAAATTTTTACCTAAATAACAGCTAGTAATTCAGCTTCGTGTGGTATATTTCGAAACACTTTTCTAAGCAAAGTCCAACATCACATTCGCGGCGCGAGAACCTACTATTTTTCGTTCTTCCAAATTTCGTACATACCGCACATCTTCTTTGTTGCGTTTTTGTTTTTTCCGTTGGGGATATTTTTGTTATAAAATGTCGTTCGTGTAGTCTAGCTACTGTATTGTCTGATTGATGTCTTGTATCTATGTGTCGTCGAGGATCAAGAACTGTGTCTGCAGCAATAAAGAAAGCATTGCAGATTGTTTGGCTTAAAACTGAGGTCTTGTGTATCTTTAGGAGATACATATGTGATACGAGATAAGAGATACGCATTTATACATAAGTGCGTGTCGAATTGGGCTTTGCCTGACGCGCGAAGAAAGCGGTGATTCATTCTCCGGGTCAGTACGCGGTACTGATGTCGGCCGCATACGACGGCTGGTGGGTCAGTACGCGGTACTGATTTCGGGTCGGAAGGGTTAATTGAAGTGGGAGACAAAGAAGACGTTAAAATAATAAAGGAAGCATGTTTGGACCGAGTGGGCCTCTGCGCCAATGAACCAAGGAAGCTGGACCCATGCGTCATTGTATATGACGTGGAGAAAGAGTGGAAGGCTGAAGAACTCAAGGATGACTTGATCTCCAAGAATTTCGAGGGCCTATCCGAATCTGAAACTAAAGAAATACAAAATGAAATAATATTCAGACGTGCTTTTAAGTCTAAAAATGAAAATAGAGTGAACTGGATAATATAACTTCCAAGCAAGGGATTTAAAAAATTAAAAGAAAATGGCAAAGCATATATGATGTGGCGTGCTTATAACGTTAAGGGGGTAGACACGGGTAATGCAGCGAGCTGTATATCGACATAATATGGGCCAAAACATGGGTGTAAGAGGCCTCGCTTAATTTCCTTATATGAGCATATTTTGAGCTGGGTGAGGGCTCATTCGAAAGAGGAAGGTTAGACGCGGCGCGCGGCAGAGGAGTTTCAACGAAATTGTGTTGATATCTAATAATATGAGTGTTCAAAGTGTAACAAAAAATCGAAAAAATTTACCCGCAGAATACAAGCATTTTTAGGTCACTAAAAGACTTTTGTGACACAATCGGGGCCTGGTGCGCGCTTCGTTTAACCTTCCTCTTTCGAATGAGCCCTCACCCAGCTCAAAATATTCTCATATAAGGAAATTAAGCGAGGCCTCCTGACTGCACTCGCATAGACGAGTTTTGCCGTCCGCTTTTAGTATTGCCGTTAAAACAGAGCACGTGACGTCACAAATTTAGTTCAGGTAGTGGTGATGAGGTGGCGCCTACTCAGGAGGGCTGGCAACGTGAAATCATAGCAAAACTGAAGCGTTGGCTTGTGACATGTGCTACAGTAGTAACAGCGTGAAGCAGTCAATGCATGCATTTTCGTACGATTATAGGTTAGGTCATATGCATTTTAGGTATTAACTGGGAACTGTGTACAATTACTAAACGCTTTTACTGTAACACATGCTTGACTTGAAATCGCTGTCGAATTTATGTTATAATTATATGGTTATATTATTTAAAATAAAAAAGAAGAGACTGGAACTTTTTTACGGAGGTTGGAAGTATTGATGTATTGATATCATATTTTCAGAATGTGGTAGTTACGTCAAATATTTGAAATTATTGCATTGCTCTTATTGTTATTCTATTTCATTCATTGGATTATTTTGTATAAAACATATAATAAGGAAATGTCTCCAAATCAGTCAACAGTTGACACCCTGATTTTTTTATAACCTTTACGCTCCTATGTATCATATTTTCAGAATGCGGTAGTTACAGCAATTATTTGAAATTGTTGCATTGCTCTTATTATTATTCTATTTCATTCTTTTGATTATTTTGTATAAAACATATAATAAGGAAATGTCTCCAAATCAGTCAACAGTTGACTCCCACATTTTTTTTATAACCTTTACGCTCCTATGCATGTAGTATCGAACGCCGATTCAGACGTGCATACGTGATACGTGAATACAGACACAGTAAGGCATACATAGTTGTCGCAACTTATCAAGACTTCTATCGCGCTGTTGCCACATCTGTTACAAATGTGATCATCAGCTAACTAAATGAATCGGCTCGAGCGGAGATTTTGTCTCGAGCCGCCGCAAACTTTTCTGTAGGTTCGAGTCCCAACCTGGCTCATTTGTTTTTACATTAATTTTTTTTAATTATTAATTCTATGACAATGATCAATATTTGTTAACAAATGTTTTAATAATATTTGGTAAATATTTTAATATGAACTCAGGGCGCTTTTTGTGGTATCGTTTTTCTTGTCATATCTTGCCAATTATGGTACGAATTATGCAAAGCGAATTTCAGTACAATGAAAAGAAAATTTAATTATAAAATTGAAACCAATGATAATTATATTACAGACGACTGATAAATGAAAATGATAAAGGTCTGGGTTAGGTTTGGATTAAATGTACAACAGCATTTTCAAAATACATATATAATTAAAAAGTATAGTTAATTGTTACATATTTTCCTCCTCTTCCTCCTCTTTCTCCTCTTCCTCCTCTTCCTCCTCTTCCTCCTCTTCCTCCCCTTCCTCCTCTTCCTCCTCTTCCGCCTCGATTATTTCTCCTCTTCATATATTTGTTGATGTTTTTGTTCTGTAATATGAAAAATTAACATAAACCTTATGTTACTGCAATACTTTCTAGACGTTTTCATACTCGAAGTGTGTAAGCCCAGTATGATCGTTTTGCGTGAGATCGCGAACGTATCTACATACCTTTTTATTTAAAAATTCGATTGTCTCCCTCGCTGTCATGTAGCCATCCAACCAGTTCTGTTGGGCGAGCCATCGGCAGGACGGGCCCTGCACCTGTGACGGGCCCTGCTCTTGTGACGGGCCCTGATCCTGTGACGGGCCCTGATCCTGTGACGGGCCCTGCTCCTGTGACTGGCCCTGCTCCTGTGACTGGCCCTGCTCCTGTGACTGGCCCTGCTCCTGGGACGGTCCCTGCTCCTGGGACGGGCCCTGCTCCTGGGACGGGCCCTGCTCCTGGGATGGTCCCTGCTCCTGGGACGGTCCCAGCTCCTGGGACGGTCCCAGCTCCTGGGACGGAATCTCCTGGGTATTCTCTTTGCCCGCCATTATTTATGAAATTGCTTTTTTGATCTAAAAACAAGTCGGAGAAGCAGTAAGAAACACGCGGACACTCAAACAATCACAGTTGACACAATAAATTCTAAGCAAAAAAGTGAAAAAATACTATGACAGTACTATGTCAGTTATTATGAAAGTGGCGTCAGTCGAAATTAAAAAGAAAATTACGTTTATTATGTATCATGTTGATATAATACGTAAAAAATAAATGAAATGTAATAAACGAAGAATTTGTACTTAGACCACTTTCATAATAACCGGCACATATAGCGAAAAAGACAGGGATAGTAAGCGTAAAGGTACTTACGATGTGCTTTACTCGGCAGTCACTGTTTTTCTGACGATCGAACCTTTTCTAGTCTCAAAGGTGGACAGGGCCCAAACTGCCCTTCTCACTCACTCAATATTGTGTATTTCACTTGCACCAAGGACCGAGCGGTACGTCATCAGCCCGCGTAAAAGATCGCACGCGCAAAGGTTTGAAAACGCGCAGCGTGCCCGCGCATACTTGGGGATGTTCCTTCACCGCCAGGTAAATGGGAAAGGGTAATTGTAGTACAAAATATGAATTCATCACTAATAAAGTCAAAAATTCAATAAAAAATAAGTCACAATCATTGGCGATTGTGTTTTATTTTCATGTTTTCAGGAAAAAAACTATTTAAATAAAATACAAATATAAAAAATATGTCTTTTATACGGTTATTTGTCCTCAATTATGAACCCCTTACGCATAGACGGCATGAATTATTATAAGAATCAGAAAATCTGACCAATTTTTAATATGATCAAAAGAATCATAGCTAGACTGCGGAAATTTATGTAATTCTGTAAAATTCAGCGCATATGGCCGTCGTTTTCCCCACTATCTTTCGTTTCAGCATCTGGAATCAGTACAGTGCCAACGTTAGCTGGTCACTTTTTTGTCGTCTGCACTACGGTGAAGACACAGAAAGCAATCGGGTTTTTATTTACTGCGCAGATATTGATATATGGAATATTCATAATTTGTGAATCGTTTCATTTCTGCGTGATTCGTTATTGTAGTACTGATAAGTGTGTGATAAGTGTGTGTGTGATCATCCCATTGCTATGGAAACAAAAAAGGAAGACGCCGATGAAACAAACAAGCGCTATTTGAAGGCGGCAAAAAGGAGGCGGCTTAGATTATCTGCAAAGCGTTTGTCCACAAACAAAAAGTATATGGAAAGGTAAGTTACGTTTTATGGTACATACTTTTATGAAGTTATAATTATATCAACAGCTATCTTTGACACTTTACATACACATATCCTATGCTATGCGCGCCGCAACACATGTCATTGAATGACCCATCATTATTGAAGTAATTAATTATTCGATTTGTACCGTGTTTGGACTCATTTTGATGTGAAAAATGTCAGCAGTGCGGCCCTGCAACTTTCGTGCCAATGCACACTGGTCCCAAATCCCGACCACAACGCGGTTTCGATTATACGCGGATTATTTTCCGCCGCGTTTGTTCGCTCTACGCGGCCAGTCGCGTACAAATTCAGCATTTACTTTTCATTTGAAAAGCGGCAGAAAATACACGCTACTACATGCAAAGCGAATCCGCCAGTTAGACGTGTATAACCATAAATGAGCGGTTCTACCCTCTTTACTGGTACTGAGTTATTTTTTGGTAATAAAACGTTATATTATTTTATTGAGGTGTCACAGGATGGTATTTCGATCCTGGATCGGGTATATCGGCGAAATAATACTAATTCAACAATATAAACTTTCCTATTTGTCGTTCTTTTCTTATAAAACTTTCACCTTGACAGTGGTCACATTTTTCTGATTAAAATTAGTCCAAATATGGCAAAATTTGGATCAGATGTACATTATTTAATAAGTGGCGTATAATGCATAGTGAACAGTAAATATGATCCAAATGATAAAGTGTTTAGTGTTATTTTAATTAGCAAAAGGTCACAAATCTATTGGTAAAAGTTTCATTTAAAAAAAAATAAAAAATGAAAGAAAATAATCGTTGCATTAGAATTCTCGTACAGATGCGCTAGATTTTGTTTTGCCTTGGACGCACGGTCCTTTTCTTTTTATTCGCTGTCCTTTTTCTATGTTCGGTTGTCTATGGGAAAGCTATTCAACCATGTGTACGAAATTGACTTGTGAACAGTATCTACGAGAAACTGCTGGCAGAAAATATTTCTAACAATTGAGTGCGTCTGCTTTCTGTTTCCGGCGCGGTCAAGTAGAGTTTACTTCAAAAAAGGCAAAAGACACGTGTTTACCGTACCCTTCGCTTCTTCATTATTTTATAATTTTCCATAAAACGAAATACCCTACAGCCCCTCGTTGAATTTTAAGAGATACAACGTTCTAAATATGATAATGATTTGGATTGCCGGTCTCTCCTTTCTGTACCGCATTGTCTGAATGTGCAAAAGGACGAAATGTTTGATTAGGAATACTTTCATGACACCTGATTATAATTTACTATAAATGTGGTCCTGTGTGTCGCATACAATATTGTATCAAGTCAATGATATTATTACCAACTCCAATAATTATTCAACATTACATATATTATATATGGATACAGTAATCCCTCGAACAGTGCACAACAGGTTTCGAACAACGCGTTTCGGTTATACGCTGTTTTTTTCTTCCGGACAATTGTTTTTTGTTTTTTTGTCCCGACACATTTATTTTATGCCTAGAAACAAATGCATTCTTATCTCATTCTCCAAACAGTTTCGTATCTGCTTGAATTCGATGTAGATGCTCGATGCATACAGTAACTGTTTAGTCGCAAAAACCGAACATATCGACGGCCTTCGATACCTGGCAAGCTGTTTTATGATCGGAATTTTTTTGACTCGGGGTACGTGTCGACCAGATGACGGAAGGATTTCGAACATTATTCATAAAGTAGCCCCTAAAAGTAAATTCACAACGGATCTTTCTTTCACTCTCTGTCCCTTTCAGCGGCCGTCGAGGTCGGTGGCAATTATCGCAAATTACAAACTTTCCCGAACGATAGGAGTGCGGAAAGCGGAAAAATTTGTGAATTTACTTTTAGGGGCTACTTTATGAATAATGTTCGAAATCCTTCCGTGTGTCATGTCAACAGTATGGCTTGGAAAAAGTGTATAATGTACAGTGCCGAATGTGCAATAACGTAGAGCACATATCCTGTCTTCGGAAGAGTGATGGTATTATGGATATCAACCATGCCGCTACTTCCGCAACAATGATGACGGGCGGCGGATACAATCAACTGGAGGAATTATTGTCGGGCATGGACGTATCCTGTATGACGAAAAGGATATACGAGAAATGTCAGAATGACATAATCGATGCCTTCGAAGTGGCCGCACACCGCGAAATGGAAGAAGCTGGAAAAGAGGAAAGATCTTTGGCTCTCGAAAGAGGCGATGTACTGCCAGGATCGAATCAACCGTGGATCGCAGTTGTCGCAGATGGCAGCTGGATGAAGCGATCGTACCGCGGAGGCGATTATAATTCTCTTTCGGGCGTAGGAGCTATTGTGGGCTACCGCACGAAAAAAGTGCTGTACATCAGCGTAAAAAACAAATTCTGCATGATTTGCCAAACAGCAGCTAAGAAGAAGGAAGAAGCGCACGAGCATCGGTGCTTCAAAAACTGGGGTCGTAATCAGAGTTCAACTGGCATGGAAAGTGCTGCTATTGTAGAAGGATTCAAATGCAGCATAGAAATGCACGGCCTCGTATACAGTATACTAGTTGCTGATGGCGATAGCAGCGTGTATAAAAAGATATTGGACAATGATCCATATAGAGAACATATGGTGCATGTCCGGAAAATAGAATGCACCAATCACCTGCTACGCAATTTCAGTAAAAAAATAAATGATATCGTAACGAAAGGCCGCTACAAAGATCTAAGAGCCATCGTAAAGCAGAATGCTCTACGCCTGCGAACGGGTATAAAGAAAGCTGCAGAGTACCGCTTCAAAGAAACAACAAGACTCGTTGAACAAATCCAAAACTTGAAGGAAGATATGAAAAATGTACCGAGTCACGTTTTCGGAGAACACAAGGAGTGTAAGAAGTTAGCGTACTTTTGTAACAAATACTCTGATCCCAACAGAGTGAATTACATTCCAAAGCTCAAAGAAGCTGGCATTTACCAGAATATCGAAGAAGCGATGCAACCACTTTTCGCTCAAGCTGAAAGTTTGCTGCACGGCCTAAATAACAATGCTGTTGAAAGCTTCAATAATATCATTGCAAAATTAATCGGAGGCAAAAGGATAAACTTTGGACGAAGTGGCTCGTACCAGGGTAGAGTCTCCGCTGCTGTCGTCCAATATAATACAAAAGAGGCGTTTAGCAGATTGAGTATGGCAATGAATAAAGAGCCGACAACCATCGTAAGAAAGATGGAAGAACGTCGGAAGCGTGCAGCAGAAATGGCATTGAAATATAAAGCAGAAGCGAAAGCATCCTCCTACCGAAACGAGAAACAATCATGCGACCAGGATTACGGCCCCAGTGCAGAAAAACCAGATATGGAAGAGACAGCATACTCTTCCGAGTGCGAAAGGCACGCGGCAATACTCCATGAGTGGCAATCGATGCGATGCACGATCGAAGCGGAAACTCGCGATCAAGCGAATAGCGAAAAGTGGATAGCATATAGAAAAAAACTATTAACTGCATCCAATTTCGGCAAGATATGCCGATTACGAAAGGATACACCGCGAGCAAATACATTGAAGAGCATAATGTATCCGCAACTGCAAAATTTACGTGCTCTGGAATACGGAAGGGAAAATGAGGCAAACGCCTTGAGACAATTGGAAGAATTAGGCATCCATATTGTACCGTGTGGCCTCTTCATCGATGCCGTTGCGCCTTACTTAGGTGCAACTCCTGACGGTCTCGTGGACGATGATACCATCGTCGAGGTAAAATGTCCCGAATCGGCGAAGGATTTATCGCCTGGCGAAGCAATACAGCAACTTCCTGCTATACGGCGTATTTTCCGAGGTGATGAATTGAATAAAATTCATCACTATTATTATCAAGTGCAAGGGCAATTGCACATAACGAATAGGCAAACTGCTTTATTCTGTTTATGGACGCCGAAAGGAATAAAAGTTGTAAAAGTACCAAGGGATGATACTTTCTGGGCAACAGAGATGGAGGAAAAATTGAGAAAGTTCTATGAGGACTGCATGTTGCCAGAAATTATAGACAGTAGATTCAATCGGCATCAACCGATTAGAGAACCTCCGTACATAAAAACAGGAGGAGCATGTACCAGTACAGCTAGTACCGTACCTAGTAATAATAATAAATTGCAATCTAATGCCACTGATGCACCCGCGTGTGCATCGAGCGCATAGAATCAGCTGAGTAACAATAATAAATTGCAATCTAATGCCACTGATGCACCCGCGTGTGCATCGAGCGCATAGAATCAGCTGAGTAACAATAATAAATTGCAATCTAATGCCACTGATGCACCCGCGTGTGCATCGAGCGCATAGAATCAGCTGAGTAATAATAATAAATTGCAATCTAATGCCACTGATGCACCCGCGAGTGCATCGAGCGCATAGGAAAATGGAGAGTAAAGAGGACCGTCTATGACGGGGGTGGTGGTGGGTCTCTTCACACTCTCCTAATAATTTATACTTGCATCTATTCTTTCAGTGGAAATGACATGTATAAAAGCGTAAGTATGCCCCTTATCCTTCTGTCATGCAAATAATTGGATTAATTGGAAATCATCATACTTTAGTTATTTCCAGCATCCATGATGCACCTGTGTGTGCATCCAGCGCATAGGAAAATGGAGAGTGAAGAGGACCGTCTATGACGGGGGTGGTGGTGGGTCTCTTCGCACTCTCCTAATAATTTATACTTGCATCTATTCTTTCAGTGGAAATGACATGTATAAAAGCGTAAGTATGCCCCTTATCCTTCTGTCATGCAAATAATTGGATTAATTGGAAATCATCATACTTTAGTTATTTCCAGCATCCATGATGCACCTGTGTGTGCATCCAGCGCATAGGAAAATGGAGAGTGAAGAGGACCGTCTATGACGGGGGTGGTGGTGGGTCTCTTCGCACTCTCCTAATAATTTATACTTGCATCTATTCTTTCAGTGGAAATGACATGTATAAAAGCGTAAGTGTGCCCCTTATCCTTCTGTCATGCAAATAATTGGATTAATTGGAAATCATCATACTTTAGTTATTTCCAGCAACCAATATCAACGGCAACAATTATGGTCTATGAAGCAAGGAAATGAAGCAAGTCTTCGCAATGCATGCAAAGATAAGTAAATCACATATATACATTTACATTTTTATTGCATACATATCAATTACAACTTGTTGTAACTTTTTATCACAGGTTCTATGACAACTAACTGTAATTGAAAGGGATCACTGCCATTGCAAGGAAATATTTCTCACAAATAGGAAACAATAATAATGGATTCTACAGGTATCAGTTTTTACATTCAAGTGGGATGAACTCAAAAAGTAATTTTTCTAAAACTTATTTATTTTTGCAGATCAAACCAGGGTATACAGCATAATAATTGAAGAGATGCAGTATCATCGCCATTCCAATCAACATCAAACACAATTTTATATATAATTTTATTCAATAACTGCTTTCTGCATAGGACGATTAATTCTTATAATAAGTGTATAACTTTTTCTAACAAAAAAATGTTTAACCTAACAAATTTCGTTTTTTTGGAATATCCCATGCCCCTCATCTAGTTTTTCAGTTCACTTTTCTTTCACGTAACATATTGCAGCATAACCACATTTCAAGTAATTCAAATGTACAATGAATTTTCTACGCTCGCACTACCAGCAGACTTTCCGTTTAAATTCTTTCAAGTACAACGCAACAGCTGTCACTTTCTTTCCACATTCAGATTAGAATATCGAAATAACAAGCAGCTCCCTCTCGCCTGTCGGTATTACCATTTCTGTGCAGGCTAAAGCTGCTGTAATACCGACCTTCCGAATCGGAGAGGTCACGTGCCGTGTCTACCCCCTTAAGGAATATATTAACATTACTAGATGCTACAAATGCCATGTGTACGGTCATATTGCTAAGCACTGTGGCGAACCTAAACAGACATGCGAAACCTGTGGATCCACCGAACATATCCGTGAGGTTTGTAAGGACAAAGACAATCCTAAATGTCCTATATGCATCAAACACAAGAGAAAGGTTGTCGCTCACAATATATGAAGCAAAACTTGTCCAGAATATTTAAGACAAATAGAACTATACAATAACAAGATAAAATGGTCTTAACACTAAACCTACCATGCGCGGTCAAATGACCGTTTTTGAAATTTCGTTTAGAATTTCTGGTATACAACGTTACTGTATCGTCATGTAGCTTATTGACTTTTCCTATAATATAAATACAACCCATTTTTCAATATTCACAATTTTCTTTATTGTTTACTTTCCGAAAAAAATTTATAGCATGTCTAGTCTACCACGAACGGTCATTTGACCATTTGAAAAATTCATGTTATTTACGACTATATTCTTCGGAAAGCGCACTCCTGAAATTGTTTTACGAGCCCACAATGTATAATAATTGTGGATCTACAGTTTAGACAAACGTGCGATTGGAACAAATGCATAGCGTTCTTTGTACGACAGTACGGTCTTGCGGTCCGAACAGAGAGCATCAAAATTTCACAGTGTATGTATAATAGAAATTATTACGTGGTATAACTTTCTAAATAGAAAAGCGGAGCTGGTTTTTATTGTAGCACCAGAAAAATATTTTGTTTACTATCCAATTGGCTAAAATCTCTTTCTATATTAAGATACATATGTTTTTTTGAAGCGGTCATTTGACCGCTCATGGTAGGATTAGGTATACATGAAATGTCGGTAGGTTTAGTGTTAAGAGTTGCACAAATAAATGCAATGAGATCAATAGCGGCTGCGACCGAACTGAAAAATCTATTTCTCCAAGACAAGTTCGACATCTTATGTATACAAGAGCCATATACTTATAGGGGTGGTGTACAATGATATAATCTATCCTCGGCCAATGTAATGTTTCCGTTGGTTGAAAAACCTTGGGTCGCCGTGGTGGCAAATAATAAGCTGGAATAGGTTTCGGAATGCACACATGTTGACCGTACAATTCATGCAAGGAAGGTTTAAATTTTATCTCATCAACATATACTGTCAGCACTCTTTGGATATTAACCAGTTCTTACAGGATTTGGATGGGTGCCTTGAGGAAATCAGGCCCGAAAAAGTATTGGTGCTTGTGGATGCAAATGCAAAGTCAACATGTTGGTACTCGGACCAAACGGATGAAGAAGGGAGAAAATTAGAAGACCTGATTGTTACCAGAGGGTTATGTATACTAAATACTGTATCAGAACTTACCTCTTATAATAGCTCTCACGGAAGCTCGAATATTGATGTGACTCTGTGCACGGAAAGTCTGGTGAGACAGGTTTCCGAGTGGACAGTCACGGAACTGGTTGCAACTTCAGATCATAACTTGATTACATTCAAAATTGGTTCGCCGGAGGCAGTTTCTGTGGGAATACAAAAGCAGCTGAAATACCATGTCAAAAAAGCCGACTGGGATAGGTTTAATCAGCTAGTCGAGGAGTATTTCTCGGAAGATCTAGTTGAATACATAAAAAATACTAACATTAATAGAGCTATGGAAACTTTCAACTAAACCGTACATCGTGCCTGTGCGGGTGCAATTCCCAAGAAAGGTTTCTATGCTGGAGCTGTTCCGTGGTGGACGGACAGATTGGACACACTCAGACAGGAAGCATCTAGAAGCAAAAGACAACTAAACAGAGCTAGAAGAATGAACCTCGTAGGAACAATAGAGATATGCTCCGCGAAATATAAAAGAGATAGGAACATATACGTTTCTGACATTCGTAAAAGCAAGGACCGGTCGTGGAAGAAGTATGTCGAAGTAGAAGGTAACAAGGACCCATGGGGTTTGTTACACAAGATTGCACGTAACAAATTAAGAAAGCAGCTTAATATTGGTAGCCTGAGAATACCCAGCGGAGAATACACTGATTCGTGGAGGGAATCCGTACTAACTTTATGCAAAAAAAATTTCCCCGCTGACAGCAGTGACGAGGAAACAATGTATCACCAAGATATAAGAACTTCAAATAAGAGATATGTAAGTTGTAACCTAGAACCAAGGGTTTCAGAGCAACAGCTAGCCCATGCCTTAAAAAGGATGAAAAACCAAAGAGCACCCGGTATGGATAATTTCCCCTCAGAAATCGTAAAAGCATTTGGCAGAACTCGAAGTGATTTGCTACTTCTAATTTTTAACAAGTGTCTGGGGGAAGGAAGATTCCCAGCGGTGTGGAAAACTGCAAGAGTTATCATTATCCCCAAAAGAATAGACATTGACCTAAAGGAGATCGGATCTTACAGACCCATCACGTTACTGTCAACAATAAACAAAATATTCGAAAGAATCCTCGTTGACAGGATTCAAAGTCAATACGATGATAAGGGTCTTGCCAGTGATCGACAATTTGGATTTAAGAAAGGAGTGGGGGCGGAGGATGCCCTCTTAAATTTCGCAAAGGAAAGGAGTACGACCAATAAGAAATATGTCTTGGCCATTTTTGTTGATATAGTTGGAGCCTTTGATCACCTTTGGTGGCCTGGTATCAAGAACAGACTCACAGTTGCGGGATGCAGTAAAACTTTAATCAGAATAGTACATAAATATTTTGCAAACAGGAGAATAATAATAGAAAATAATAACCAGCAGGTTACATACAAAGTAGTAAGAGGATGTCCGCAGGGTTCCGTTTTCGGCGCTGCGGCATGGAACTGGTGTTTAGACGAGTTCCTTCAAAGGTTTACTATAAAGTTCAATAACGAGAACGTAGGCGTCAACGCGTATGCTGATGATGTTGTGTTCACCATAAAGGGAAACTCGCGGCTAGAGATACAAAACATCGGCAATCCCGCACTGGGGTTATTCCAGACATGGTGCAGAAACAATAAATTAAGTATATCTGAAAAGAAAACCTAGGCTATGCTAATCAAAGGAAGACTAGATATTAAAAGACCACCGCTAATAAACATCTCTGGCAAGACAATCAAAATTGAGAACAGACATAAAAAGCTGGGGGTGTTGATTGATGGCAAGATGACCTTTCTACCACACATAGGGTACCCAAAGGATAAAATCACTAACTACATGATGAAAGAAGATTTGCCCATGAGGACTGGGGGATTAGGAAACCTATTATGGATGTCTTTTATAAGGCAGTGTGTATACCGATCTTTAGGAACGGTTCAATCCCGTGGAGCTCCAGAGCCTGCGGGACGGCAGCGTTAAGACAGTTGAACGGTCTGCAAAGAACAATTCTGCTGGTCATGACTAGGGCATGCCGCACAACCTCAACGGCAGCTTTGCAGGTTCTGAGTGGCCTTTTTACCCATTGAATTGGAGATCCTCAAATCAGGATATAATAGAAGAATTAGAAGAAACCTGCCGGTTGATTGGGAAGAACTGGACAAGGATAGGTATCGATGTTAGGTACCTAGGAAGAAAGTTCAGGGTAGGTCCACTTAAACTAACAGAGGCTGCGGGAAACGCAAAGAGGGCATCTGGCGCCTGGGGATGCTCTGGCCCGGCAAATAGTGGAAGCGGAAGAGAAGCTGGCAGCGTTGAAAGCTTCAATGAACAAGGAAGTGCCAAAAGTGGACAGTGGCAACAGGCCTGGGCCCAACGAAGGTCAGGAGTCTCGTGGAGAGGGATCATCGGATCGGTTCACCATGGGCGCCGGTCAGATGGAAAGGGCAGCTAGGCCTGGATCCGTTGTAATAAGGAGGCCCGTTGTTGCGAGACCTGAGGTACTGGAGGAGCACGGACCAGCGGAGCAACAACCAGCATTCCGCGAAGCTGCCAATGCGCGGGCCATGTAAACTGGGGCAGTGCGCGTAAATAAGACCGGAACCAACGTGGAGCCCACTGGCTAATGGGTCATTCCACGCCAAATCGATCACTTTTGGACGTCACCATCGGCGATTTTGTTCTAAATGAAATATGTTGTAGTCCATATGGAATTAGGGGGGTTTAAGTCATCATTTTTGCGGTCGACAATTTGTTTAGAAGATACAGGTCTTCAAAGTTTGTAATTTTTGCCATTTTTGCAAAAACGGCCTTTTTCGGAATTTTTATCTCCGGAACTGTTAGTCCGATTGAGCTACTTCTTTTTTTGTTTTACTCACAAAGGATTGGGCTATTATAAAATAATTTTTTCAACCTCGGTAATTAACTTTATAATGTCGAAAAATATAAACAAATTCTTTTCTTGCGTTTTTTTCGATGATGGGGCGCAACGAAAAAATTTAGAAAAATATATGTCAATATTCCTTGAAGTTTCCTCTTCAAAATGAGACTTTAAAAATGATGGACGATTGAAAATTGGCTTCACAATGAGCTGGAAAAGGAGCGGCGTACCCCCGTTTCACGTAGGCGAGTCGTGCGCTCGGGAGCGGGACCGCTATATGGCCGGTTATGTTTGGTAAGGTTTGGTTAGAGTAGCGGTCCCGTTACCGTGCGCACGACTCGCCTACCTGAAACGGGGGTACGCCGATCCTTTTCCAACTCATTGTGAAGCCAATTTTCAATCGTCCATCATTTTGAAAGTCTCATTTTGAAGAGGAAACTTCGCGCCCCATCATCGAAAAAAACGCAAGAAAAGAATATGTTTATATTTTTCGACATTATAAAGTTAATTACCGAGGTTGAAAAAATTATTTTATAATAGCCCAATCCTTTGTGAGTAAAACAAAAAAAGAAGTAGCTCAATCGGACTAACAGTTCCGGAGATAAAAATTCCGAAAAAAAGGCCGTTTTCGCAAAAATGGCAAAAATTACAAACTTTGAAGACCTGTATCTTCTGTCGCGATGTCGCGAAATAAAAAATTATCATATCATAAATACTGGTCTAACGACGAACTGTTGAAGAGCAAAATTTTTGGAGAAGTTATGAGTCGAGATCGATTTTTATATTTGATGAAAATCTTACATTTTAATACTAATAAAGTGACTGCAGATAGTGACAAATTATACAAAATACGGGAAATTTGCGATTTACTTAGACAAAGTTTTCAGAAGATATTTTATCCTTTCCTTTAGAGTTTACTCCTCTATAAGGGAAGATTGTCATTCAAACAATACATTCCCTCTAAAAGAAACAGATTTGGGATCAAATCGTTTATATTATGTGATACCCAATCTGGATTTGTTCAAGATATTATCATTTATAGTGGAGCATCGAATACTGTAAGCGGCGGAAATGAAATTACAGTATTCCCTCGAAAGTTGCGAAAAATAGGTATGCAAAAGTTGCGAAGAGTTTATCCCCACCCCTGGGGGGTATACCCCTAGAGGCGTCCAGAAGCTCGCTTGCCGATCAGTGTAACGCGATCCGGGTTCGGGTATATCGGTGAGGTAATACTAATTCAACGATGAAACTTTGCTATTTCTCATCCTTTTCTTAAGAAATTTTTACACAGCATAGCTGACATTTTTCTGATTAAACTGACACCAAACACGATATAATTTGGAAAATATTGACTTATAATAACTTATCTTTCATTACCGTTCCTAATAAGTTAGAGAAACAAATTGTTGCCCACATTTAGAATAATACTATGGCTAGAATATTACAACTTACAGTAGTATGAAGTATAAAAAGCGTATAATTTAAATTATATAAATTCTTTAGTATTTGTGCTTACAATAATTGAAACATATTTATAATTTAATAATATAATATTTCGTGCTGAAAATTCGGTGAAGATTGCTGCAGTGATCACATCAGTGAATTTATGTTGCGCTCTGTCACTGGTTAGTATCGCCTAAAAAAAAAAATTTGCTTAATGCTTAGGATAACATAACATGTTAAATAATACTTAACTATTAGAATCAATTATCTTACCTAAGATTAACCCTTTTAATCCTTTTATGAATAATTGAGCCGAGGGAGGCATATGATTTTGGTAACCTTCTAAACGGTTAAAAATATCTGATAAGTCCTCTCTAGCTTCATTACTCCATTTCATCCCCCGTTCACGTGTTCCTTCGCCCTCCGCCGATTCTTCATCACTACCTTCATCCATTTCTCCACCTCTTTCTCCATCCCTTTCGTCGTCCTGTTCTTCGGCCTGTTCTTCGTCCTGTTCTTCTCCCCTGCCATTGCCCATATTTTCAAGCTCTCGTGCGTGTCTCATCCTATCTTCTTCACTACCACATTCAGCTAAATATGGTTCAATATCTGCAACGCTAATATTTTCCGATACACCAGTTAAAATTTGATGCAATTTTGTAGCCTTTTCCTTTACCCTTCGGATTGTAGTATGATGCACGTTATACTTCCTAGCAATGCTTGAAATAGAGGATGTCTCTAAGTCCTTCAGAACGTCCAGACGTTGCTGCATAGTCAAATAAACTTTCTTGCCACTTGCCATCTCTGTCACTTAAATTGACACCACGTAATAACTGTTGTAATAATTCTTAATGTGATATCTTCAAGTTCTTACTAAATTCTGCTGCTATGTTCTGTGTTGCTTAAAATGTCACATCGGCTTTTTGATATTCAAAAACTATTGGTGGATGGGCTGATGGACGTGGGAGAGAATTTGGCTAATAGTTGATTATAATTGGTGGTTGGAAATGACTTGGAAGACGGTGGGGATGTTAAGGAAAAGGAGTGGGAACGGGGGTAGTTTTCCTGTCGCTGTACCGAGGACTGGGTTTTTCCTATTTTGCGATGAGTAATTTTTAGGTACAGGTACGGGTACAAGTTTAGGTATGTACCGTTAAAAACTAGCCTGGTCGCACTACACGTGCATGCCGGGTGTCGCACGGCCTACCTTTATTAGCCGCGATACATATGGAAAAGTTGGTGATGACCATCACGAACTATTCAGAGACTAAATTTAACTGAATAAAAAATAAACTAAGAAAGATGAAATCTAACTGAAATGAATTATGAACAAAACTACATACATATGTAGTCCACGACTGTAGGGATACTATACATATAAGCGAACGTGTTAATGAGTGGACCCCAATGTAATATGGACGGTAAATATGGTCCAAATTATATCGTGTTTGGGGTTATTTTAATCAGAAAAATGTCAGAAAACTATTGGATAAAGTTTGATAAAAAAAAAATTACAAATAAAAAAGTTTCGTCATTGCATTAGTGTTGTTTCACCGATACACTGGCTTTTGTTTTAGCTTGGCTGCTCGGCCGCTTATCTTTACTCGCTGTCCTTTTCTACGTTCGACGCTGTCGGCAAATTTCAAACAACGTAGGAACAACACGAAAGTTGCGAACGTTCAGTCCCGAGGCTTTCGCAACTTTCGAGGGAATACTGTATTGGCAAATCAGGGAATATAGTTATGGAATTATTAAAAACATTATTTAACACGTTCACGCCGGGGCCGATTTTCATGTTTTTCGCTGTGAGGCGGCGCTCGAATTCACGCTGCGCTTCATCTGGCGGCGCACGATTGTTGCTTGTTCAGACCTGTATACGCGATGTATCTGTTTGTTCAATTATAATATTTAATTGTTATGTTTTTATTACTAAATTGTAGTTGTATAATATATGTTTATAATGTTGAGATAAAATAAAATAAATATTACCTCTTTTCAATCAATATACGTTAAATTTCGTTAATCAAATAATAGCTGAATTGTTTGTAACGCGGCAGCCGATCGACCGCTCCGGAGTAAGAGAACGGGTCCGACTCCTTGAATCATCGGGATGTCCGCCGCTATCCAGGGAGGATATAGCGGACGCTTTGAAACGAATGAATGGTAAGAAAGCGCCTGGCCTGGATCAGATGCCCCTGGGCGTGGTGGGTAAGCTATTCAAGCTGTGCCCAGAACTGGTTCTGGACGTCTACCAGGCGTGTTGGGGGAGCAGTGTTTCTCCAAAAATATGGAAAACTCAGAAGTTGGTCCTCCTACCGAAAGGAGAGCCTGTCGGGGCGGCGCGTCAGAAATTCAGGCCAATAAGCCTCATCCCGAATGCGGCCAAATTACTGGAGCATATGATCAAAGCAAGAATCACCTCTGAGTGGGAAAAGGCTGGAGGTTGTGCCCCTAGGCAGTATGGGTTCAGGGAGGGGAGATCCACTGTCGATGCCCTCATGGCCGTGCGGGAATTCGCACGGAAGGCCCGCGCTGGCGGTAAGATCGCTATTATCGTTCTGCTGGATGTGAAAAACGCGTTTAACACGGTTAGGTAGAGCGACATCCTGGCTGCATTAATGGCTAAGGGTATACCCAAATATTTGGTGGAAATGGTGTCTTCGTACCTGAGTGATCGCACATTGGTTTATGAGGGTCGGGGAACCACAGTTAGTTGCCCGGTTTATGCCGGAGTACCGCAGGGATCGGGAGTTGGCCCCTTTTTGTGGAACGTTGTATACGACGACATCATTAGAAGACATGATAGCGACAGAGTTCGCTTCCTGGCGTTCGCGGACGACCTTGCCATTCTTGCCTCGGCAGCATCGAATGAAGTGATGGCTGCTCGCGTGCAGACGGCCTATCAGGAGGTTTCAGATTGGCTGGCCACCAGACATAGGAAGCTGGCGCATGATAAGACTGAGGCCATGCTGTTGGCTGGATCAAAGAGAAGGACGCGTCCGGCTGTGATCACGCTGGGCAGCAGGACAATTGGACTAACGGATGCGGTTAAATATCTCGGGGTTACCATGGATAGGGCCCTTACCTTCAGAACACACGTGGGCGTGGCTAGTAAAAAGGCTATGAGGGTAGCCGGAGCACTCGGTGAGTTAATGAAGAAGTCTGGAAAAACGGATGGGGCGGCACGCAGGCTGATCATGAACACCCCCCGATCGGTTCTGCTCTATGCCGCGCCCATGCTTGCGCACGCGGTAAACCGCGGATGGGCGGAAAGGGAGATGGCTGTTGCTCAGAGGGGCACGGCATTGAGGGTTGCTGCGGCATACAGGTCCGTGTCGGCTGATGCCCTTGACGTCGTTACCGCAACGCTCCCGGTAATTCTCGAAATCAAGAAAAGATACATAAAGTATCTTCTTGCGCATGGTTGCAACCGCGGTGACCTTTGAAATTACATAAATAGTGATGATGTCATATCTAGTGCGGTTGTGCGGATTTGTGGTGCCCGTGATCCCGGCCTGGATGACCTGGAGGCGATCTTTCTCGCGGCTTGGCAAGATAAATGGAACGAGTCAACCAAGGGGAGATGCACACACACGATCATTCCTGATCTGGCTGTGTGGTTGAGGGGAAAACGCGGTGGCTTGGCTTTCCGAGTTACGCAGGTGTTAACGGGTCACGGGTGCTTCGGATCTTACCTGTATAGGATTGGCAAGGAACGCTCCCCGGAGTGCTGGATGTGTGGTGCTTGCGTTGAAGATCCGCACCATACACTGTTCGCGTGCCCGGCGTGGGCACCCTTGCGGATTGCAAACCTTCCTGGGGAGACTGCGGGACTTAGTCCCCCTGATTTTGTCGCTGGTGCGGTGCACAGCTACAGCAACTGGAAGATTTTTTGTGATTTTGCGTCGGTTATTATGGTCACTAAGGAGCATTTGGAGCGTTATCGCGAGAGACACGGACGGCGGGAGTGGAGCTGGCGGAGATCGGGGTTGATGAGGGGCACTGCGCGAGTTTAATCGGTAGTTATACATGTTTGTTGACGGTGCTACAATGTTAGCATGCAGTAGATTATTCGGTGGACCGATGCGGATCGCGGACAGGAGTGCTATCTTGAGTAAATCCGAACTAACTGGAGTAATGAAAAACGGTAGCGGAGTAATGTTACCTGCTAATAAGTTAGTTTACAGGATAATACAAGAGACAAGGGAATAAATATAATACAAATAATTAGAATAATAACTGGATGTAGTCCACGTCCCTTCGTAGATAGCCTAGCGTAGAAATTATATTTACAACATTGACGTAGTTAAGTAATAAGCATAAAGGAATAAAATAGAAAAATACCAAAAATATATTTTCCTATAGGAGTATTTAATAAATATCGAGGATAAAACAGGAAATACAAATGAATGCTCAATTTAAGGCATAACGGTAATCGGAGAGGGTAATGGACCCGGACGAAGGTGGTGCGCGGCCGGCTGATGCATGGACGCAGGCGTTGGCATGGTAAGTCGGGCTGCGTTGGCCGGGGGCGCGTCCGCGGGAATACGGTGCTTGGTAAAAGATTCAGTCGATCTTGATTTGCTGGAGTTATTGGAAAATGCAAGTGGCAAGCGAGTAAATACATAAACAATTAGAATCATAAAGGAATAAAACAGAAAAATACAAAAATAAATTTATCTATAGGAGTAATTAATAAATACTAGGATAAAACAGAAAATACAAATAAATGCTTAATTAAGGTAAAATGGTAATCGGATAGGGTAATAGATCCGAAAGAACAGCTATCTAGATAGTAGATAATTCTATGATACAAATAGTTAAAATTACTACTAAAAGCATAGCAAATCGAGAAGGTAGTGGGTAATTATCATTACTGCTACTTTATATTTTAAGTATAAAGTGGAAGGGAAGGTAATGAAAGTAAGCATAGATAATAGTATTAAATAGGTTAGTTAAATAACCGCCCGATTTGCTGCCAGGTTGCAACGCCTATTTAAATCATAATTGGCGCAGTGTGTTATTACCGTCTAAATTCGTTAGTCCAGCTACACTGAGAATATAAAAATAAAATTCAATACATAGTGATTAGGAAATGAAAAGAAAACAAAGGACGCTAATACAAATAGTTAGAATTAATAACTAAAGCGGTAGCTAAATCGTGAGAATAATGTGTGGCTGATACCTCACATATACAGGGTGGCCCACATAACTCTGAACAGCTCAATATCTCGAAAACTATGCCATCGATTTTAAAGTTCTTAGTCTTAAATTGCATGGAACTGAAGGGCCTTTCTGACTACATAAACGTGAAGTGGCCTCCCTCCCCCTTTAACGGGGGAGGGGAGGTACCTTTGTAATTTTAAATGGAACCCCCTATAAAATGTTACATATTTAGATTCTACAGGAAAAAACAAGTCAATTTTGTCTGAAACATTTTTTTGTCAGATACTTCCATGATGAGATATAACAGTTTGAAGTTTCGAGTTGTAGGTACTTGAAGCGCTCGGAAATAGCGTTATGGAATTATACGCGCTTGAGTCCTTTGCTTATTCGTGAAGAAACACAAACAATAATATTTACAATTCTTGAGTTTGACTCACTTATCTATGAAAACGTTTTCAGTTTAGAGCTGTTATTCAAGCAGTAACATTGTGATTATGGCTACTTTTGACACAGAAGTGAATATGTTATTAACGTTAGGTGAATGCCAAAAAAATTATCGACGTGCAGCAGTGATGTTTTTTGAACGTTATGGGATCAAAAAATGTCATACAACATTTCATAATTTAGAAAAGCGGCTTCGCGAGCACGGTGAATTGTGTAAAAAAACTCGCAATAAACCTAAAGCTGTCACTAATGAAAATAATAGTGCCAGTATTCTTGCTGCAATTACATTAAATCTTCATATTAGTCAACGTACACTTGCACAAACATCACATATTAGTCGTTCATCAATTCAACGAATTTTGAAACAGCAAAAGTATCATCCATATCACATGATTTTATCACAAGAGCTTTCGATAGCAGATTACGATCACCGCGTAAGATTTTGTGAGTGGCTGCAGGGTGTTGTGGAAAATGACTTTTTGTGCAAAATACTTTTTTCCGATGAGGCCACTTTTATGAATTCAGGGCATATAAATAGACATAATCTGCATTATTGGGCCGTGGAAAACCCAAATTGGATGCGATGTGTTCCCTTTCAACATCGATGGTCTTTAAATGTTTGGTGTGGCCTAATAGGAGATTTTGTGATTGGACCTTATTTTTTTCAAGAAACTGTAACATCTGCAAGTTATTGTGATTTATTAAAAAATCATTTGCCTGCGCTTTTGGAAGATGTGCCACTGCACGTTAGAAGAGAAATGTGGTTCCAACAAGACGGCGCTCCTCCACATTTTGCAATCATCACCAGGCAATTTTTGAAACGAAAAATTTGGGAACAAATGGATAGGTCGCGGGGGACCTCGTCAATGGCCTCCTCGATCCCCCGATCTAACACCATTGGATTTTTTCTTATGGGGATATGTAAAGGACAAAGTTATGTTTGAACCACCGACGACAAAAGAGGATATGAAGCAAAGAATACGTGACGCTTGCGCTTCAGTGACTCCCGAAATGTTAAAAAATGTTAGAACAACTTTGATGTTTCGAGTAAATAAATGTTTACAAGCCCGTGGTGGACATTTTGAACATTTAATTTAAAGTACATTTTATTTCTTCACGAATAAGCAAAGGACTCAAGCGCGTATAATTCCATAACGCTATTTCCGAGCGCTTCAAGTACCTACAACTCGAAACTTCAAACTGTTATATCTCATCATGGAAGTATCTGACAAAAAAATGTTTCAGACAAAATTGACTTGTTTTTTCCTGTAGAATCTAAATATGTAACATTTTATAGGGGGTTCCATTTAAAATTACAAAGGTACCTCCCCTCCCCCGTTAAAGGGGGAGGGAGGCCACTTCACGTTTATGTAGTCAGAAAGGCCCTTCAGTTCCATGCAATTTAAGACTAAGAACTTTAAAATCGATGGCATAGTTTTCGAGATATTGAGCTGTTCAGAGTTATGTGGGCCACCCTGTATACAGGGTCTACCACGTATCTCGGAACCCATGCGCGCGCAAACTTGAGTAAATTGCAACGTCGCAATGAATCGATACAGGCGTCATCTATGAACTGCTGGTGAAGGTATAAAGTCTTGTAGGGGACGCAAGGTTTGGCAAGATTGGAGAGGCGATTGTAAGAATCAACTGGATTGTAAGAAGGGGTAAACACAAATTCAGGCGCGATCGGCAGAGACTGCATTGAAGTCGGACGGCTTGCTCATGTTGTAGCCCGAATCCAAATGCTCGAGCCGAGATTTCGATTCCTGCCGGACATAGCCATAGCTGCTGAGCCGCTGGAAACTTTTTTGTCCGATTCAATGCGGTCTCTGCCGATCGAGCCTGTATTTGTGTTTACCCCTGTTTACCCCTTCTTACAATCCAGTTGATTCTTACAATCCAGTTGATTCTTACAATCCAGTTGATTCTTACAATCCAGTTGATTCTTACAATCCAGTTGATTCTTACAATCCAGTTGATTCTTACAATCCATTTGATTCTTACAATCCCCTCTCCAATCTTGCCAAACCTTGCGTCCCCTACAAGACTTTAACCTTCACCAGCAGTTCATAGATGACGCCTGTATCGATTCATTGCGACGTTGCAATTTACTCAAGTTTGCGCGCGCATGGGTTCCGAGATACGTGGTAGACCCTGTATAACCTCCGACAATTCCCTACTATCCTAGTGTCTAAGGCAGGGCCTGCTAGTACGCCTTACTGATGAGTCCGCTAGCAGGCCTAGGACGAAACACCTTCTTCCTTCCTTTCTTTTTCCGTCGCTTCCTTCTTCCACCATCGATACAACGAAGCTCCCACATCCATATTGGATATTATGGCCATCACTGATGGTATGGCCCCCTACTTGCGAAGCTCGCGAGTGCTTCAGGAATATACATCGTCTGATCATAAATACTTGGTGCACGAGTTTGCAAGTAGGCGAGCAGTCAATGGAACAAATCGTCTTATGTGGAATGCCAGAAAGATCAATGGTGACAAGCTTGAGGCTGCACTAAAAACAGGAGATGCGTACATTGCTAACATTGGGGAATGCGGAGCAGAAAAACGAGTAAACCAATGGATGATTTACCTTCTGGATGCGTGTCAATGTGCCATGCCCATGGAGCCGGCAGGCGCGACTCGTGATGGGGAAAGGGATGCCTATTGGTGGACGACGGAATTAATGTCGGAGCGAGAGGAAATGGCGGAAGCCAATAGGCTGCTCGGTTCGAGACACAGGGCGGCAGGCCGCCACGCTAGAAGAAATTACTGTCCTGCTACCCACCGGAAATTGTAAAATTATAAGTATGGCTGAATCTGAAATAAATTTTATAGTGTGTGGTGTATTGAGTGAATGCGATACCGATGGATATCTTGGGTTTTCGGCGGGTAAGAAGTTCCCCCACTACCAGTCGGGCGAGTCCCCCACTATAGTTCCCCTATTCTACGTCTAGACGTAGACGTAGTGGGGACAATTCCCCTTCGGCCATGTTACAGAAAAGAGTGGGGATAAGGGTCCAACTGGCCCGCGGGCCGCCAGTTAGTCACCACTGGTCTATATGGACGATATAGTAATTTATGCCAGGTCTCTTACCGAGCATGCCCAGAAATAAAACACTTTGCTGTCACGATTTCAAAACGCCGGTTTGACCCTACAACCTGATAAATACTAGTTTCTTCGTAAAGAAGCAACCTACTTGGGACATATCGTTTCCAGTGACGGTGTGAAACCGGATCCCGCGAAAATGGACGCCGTCAAACGACCCCCCCTACCTAGAAGTAAAAAAAATATAAAACAGTTCTTAGGGATCGTAGGATATTATAGAAGGTTCATTCAAGATATGGCAACCATCGCCAAACCCTTTACTCAAGCTACTGAAAAAGTATATAGTTTTCGCATGGTGCGATGCAGCCCAAGCAGCATTCGAAAAACTCCGCGACATAATTTGCTCAGAACCCCTTCTTCAATTTCCAGATTTCACCCAACCTTTCTTGGTCACGACCGACGCATCTTAATTCGCGATCGGAACCGTATTGAGTCAAGGACTCATCGGAAAAGGTCTCCCCATTTCGTATGCCTCTAGAACTCTCACTGAAACCGAAGCTAGATACTCCACAAAATATATTACGTGAATGTTATAAATATTAAAGCGTGCCATAATCGACAAGATACTTGGCATTGAAAACGGTAGCATAAAAAGCGCTATAATAGATAAAAATATTTAAAAAATATTTTTAAAACATTTGTAAACAAATATTGATCATTGTCATATAGATAGTAATTAAAAAAAAATTAATGTAAAAAAAGGGAAACCTGAGGGGGACTCGAACCTACGAAAAAGTTTGTAGAAGTCATGTCTATGTCCGGCAGGAATCAAAATCTCGGCTCGAGCCAATTCATTTTGCTAATGGTCAGTATTGTAACAGATGTGGCAACAACGCGACAGAAGGCTCGATAAGTTGCGGCAACTATGCCTCACTTGTGTCTGTATTCGCGTATTAATGAATCGCCGTTGGAGGTGTGAAATTATAAATTGCATTTACCAGCTGATTTGTATTTCCATCGACCCTCATGATAACGTAGTAAAATTAAATAAAATATACCATAAACGGGTCTGACGGAGAATCATTGAACTATTCTTACGTACGTTGAGTGCAAATCGTAAATTAGAGCGTTCGTCTTTCAGACGTAATAAATTGCGAAAAACAGAATTTCTGTGATCTTGTGCTAGGTTAAGGAAGGGTGTAAATGTGAGATATCAGTGAGTAAACCATTAAATCGTTCAATATTTGCTAAATGTGAAATTAGACGAGGTGTCGGCAGCCATCTTTTTTGCTTCAATCTGTGTCTGTCTCAAGCTTCGAGTTAAAAACTAACATTTTTATAAACGAATGGTATTTGTTGGCGTTAAAACGGACATTGCACCCTGTGGTGAAGTCTATCGGTGTGTGTACTGTACCCGCGAAAATTTAATTTGTGAAATTGTATAGAAAAACCATCTAATCTACGAAATCGAGTGTCTCTCTCGCGCATAGCGTATACGTGCATGGTTTCCATTGTTTATGTGACAGCACGCACACAGGTCATGGCGTATGGAGTCGTTGCCATTAACCCTTTCGCGACGGGTGCCGTATATATACGGCAGTCATTTGTTTGTTTCCAGCGGCTGATGCCGTCTAGATTCGGCAGTCACTTATTACTTTGCAGAGGCTGACGCCGCAAAGTGGCAAAGTATGGTACAGCTGTGCCGTCGCGAAAGGGTTAATATATCCACCAAGTTTCATCAAAATCGGAGGCGGACACCCCGGTATGGTTCCTTGTTAGCGATTGTCGCTCATTATCGTGCGCGATTTTAAGTGACTATTATTTAATAAACTTTCTTAAACGTTAAGAACACGAGACATTATTTGTACACTTGCGTCCTACAAAGGTAGGCTTTGAGACAAACCGGAAACTGTAGGCGACGGATTTCTAACCCTTTCAAGGGAAAGGCCGAAACACCCCGAACAGAGTGTAACTTTTTGTTATAATCATTTGCTTGAGACCGTAATAACACAGCTTCTGGATAACACTGTTTCGAGTTTAGACCACAATATCAAACACGACTCTTCGGTTTTGCAAATACTGTTTATAAAAGAAAATTGGTTTCTTAATTTTTCCTAACGATTACGAATAAGTATTATTAATATGATTCGCATCAAATATTGAGATACAATTGGCATTCATTTATTCTCCCTTGGTTGCGTAATATATTCCTTTTTAAATTTTGTGAATATCATTCTTCCTTTTCTTTTACGATTTTTTTCTCAAACCTTACTAAATTACATCAAATTGGTTCGGTATTCTTCTCTTACGTACAATTCTGTCGGACAACACTAAAAGGGTTAACTGTATGTCTTAATCGTACAAAGCAAAGAAAAATAAGCCCTACGTACAGGGTGGGTCAACTAACTCGATCACCTACAATTACTCGTAAACTGTTTGTTAAATGTAAAATTGTTTCAAATAAAAGCAAGCTGCCTGAGAGACATAAAATGTAATAATTAGTTTTTTGTTACTTTTATCTTTTATCAAAAAATAAAGGCCGCCTGAATCTTTTAAATGGAGACGCGCAATATTTCGTGCTGCATCCGTCGAGTATTTAACACGTACATTATTGGGATTCTTTGTTTCCCTATGAAAGTGATCAAGCCACCGACGAATTGAGGACTAACTGGGTTTATAGTTTTCTAGATAAGCTCATTTGGCACCCTCCTGTTTGGCAAGCACATATATCTGCAGATTCAATTTCTGTATTGACAATGTTATTTTATTAACATTTAGAAGGCTAGAAAATCTCACAGTACAGGCCAGAAGATTCTTTTCAAAAAATAGTATATGAATATAGAAAATGTAATAATATAAATGCATTGTCACGATTTCTTCAAAGTTAAGCTGGGCAAACGACACGGGCGTAGGAAGTTATTTTTTTCTTCCTTGTCATGTTCTATTTCATTTACCTTCTTGCCACTGTTTTAGAGTTATTTTAATTTTTCTATTAGTTGCAGTCATTAATATGGCTGTATTGTTCTCCGAAAGAGAAATAAATTGTGAAACAGAATATCCCCGAGCAATTTATTTAATGGTTGATACGTTCCAAAAGATATCGCCTCGATCGTAAATACATGGCTTGTATTCTCCCTTTGAAATTATATTACATGTCTCTGGTATAATACTACGGAATATTGCAATGATCCGCCCCCTTTATTTTATCAGCTACTGTTGTTGGTTGATGGGCATAAGCCTCTCCTTCCACGTGACCTCCAAAAAACGAATCCATAGACGTCAGCTCAAGGGAAATAGGTGGACATTGGACAGACATTTCACAGTCGACCCAGGGTATGTCGTCAACTGGAAATATTTCCACATCATCATTGTGCACGATCACGTTGATACCTGCGCGTGTAGAGTGCTGTTAAATCCAGATCTTCTAACAGACTTGGTATTCGGTCTTCAACAGAGTCGAAATAAGCTCTACACTTGCAGGATCCCCCATCCTGCATGACAATTCGTCCTCGCGGTGTTGTTTCCACCTTCTGCATTTCTATTTATATTCACTCTTTCTTCCCACTTTTTCTCCTTAATCCCATCTGCGTAACATTTTGAAGATCAAGAGCGTCTGCCTTATCGTAAATTTCTTCATCCAGAACTAGGCCCCGAATGTAGGAAGCGAGAAAAATGGAAGTGCAGGCCTATCGGAATTAGATTCCGCGATCTTCAAATTTGTAGGAAATGGTGAGCCGCTCTGATGTCACAGCCTCATCCTATTCTTGCTGCTCTCCTGTTCTTTTTTGTTATTTTTCTGGGGACCACGCTCGGATTTGTCCTCAAGCAGTTTCTCTCGGGCGTCGTCACGTCGTTGTAACGCTCACTTACGTTTCTTCTTTTAATAATATCGCCACAGAGTCTGTGGGATCAAGATGTTGCTTCGCGTTGTCGTTGATGCCAGTATCCCACTTCTGACACCAAATGGCAGAACCGTGATCTGCGTGTTTGTAGGTACTGATCTAATGGCCCTTTGCATTCTCGCTGATCCTGTTTTCTTTCTTTTTGTTCGTTGCTGGAGAACACGATGCCACAGATCGTACGTTCCTTTTGTTCGTTGCTGGAGGCCAAGATCCCACACTGTGCTCTCCACTGCTACGCCCTGCATATTCAATACACCCATGGATATCTTCGTTCTACTCACTGTAGGTAACCAGTGCTTAATAATTATCTATATCAGGCCTCCTCTATAGATGTAGTGTACGTGATGTTTCCAATCGATGGTTAGCGCGCGCGCTCAATGCTATGCGGCCCTTGTGTGCTCATGCTTGCGAGGGAGTATAACGTCAGATAGTGTGCTACCGAGGCCCAGTACACATTAGAGCGGTATTTCACATCACATTACATCAGAAATGGCAAGAACTATGAACAACCATTTATTGACAGGCAAGACGATATCTGAACATTTCAACTCAAAAAACTCTTTAAATAAAATAACACGTGACGTTATACCATTTTTTTTTCTTTCATTGCTCTCGATTCCTTTCATAAAAACCAATCACGAGGGTGTCAATAAGGATTTCAACCCTGGAGTGTTTTGTTATAAATACCTTGATATACTTTCGTATAGAGAACAAAGAGCTGCATCGACGAATGCAGTAAACATTGCACAGATCCATTTACAAAAACGTATGTAACGTTCTCACGACATTTACATGTACATCTACTAAAATGCTAATTACACTAGATTATGTCCACCAAGAAACCATTCAATTTCTCACTGAACCACATGTTCGTACAGCACAGTTTACGAGTAATTCTCATTTGTAGACTAAAATTGGACACCCTGTATATTTTATATGAACAGAAAGTAATAAAATCGATTAAGGATATACTACTCGTTTAATCATCTGTACAGGTCTTTCTTTCTACGTCCACGGTATATTCCACGGGAAGCTAACGAATCGAATTTATCTGTTCCAGTACATGTATGATTATGACAACTACAGATGAACCTTTGTTAACTGGCTTTTCCTGTCCTAAGCAAAAATTAACAGTGCTGGTCACAAGAGTTTAAATCTGATACGCGCATTACATGCATTAATAACATTAATACTAAATACTACATCCTGTTGGCATCACTGGTTTATTCAGGGTAACTCAGCTCAGTATGGGGTCGCAAAACTGCTGATTCTTTTAATTCAACAACATGTGAAGTGAATGAGCTAGATCACCACTGTGTTAGACGTTGGTAAGTTGGACTAATGTAATGTGTGGGCAATGCAATTTGAACAATGGGTTCGTTTACTCTTCAGACACCGAAATGTTCGCATATATTGCTGCGTCATTTCGACATTATTTGTGTATCTTATATACTTGTATTTTACATCATTTTCGCAAAGAAATATTCAATATTGAGGCAAAGTTCAGTAATAGCAAACTTGGCTTATTATTTTAGATATTAATCAAAGCCACTTTAATATACCTTTTTCCGTCAAACTTAATACCATAAATTCATTTAGAGAGTCCATTTTAAAGACCATTCGAAAGTCAGAAAAATAAAATTGTAAGCCCCAAATTAAACAGCAACATAGAGGTGAATAGTGAATGCACTGTCATTCATAGCGCTATGAGTTCTATTTCTCTGCTTTCCACTGAATTAATTTCCGTTCTAGTACTCCTATTAAACATTTTCAAATAATCTATAATTCAATTAAAATTTACATTCAGTTAATAATACCACCATGTAATCTTGATGAAAATAATAATTGCAAAATTTCAGTGAGATAGACTAACGGGAGCACGGGTCGCATTTGAGCTACCAAACCACTATATAAACGGGCGATTCGCCCGACGCCTGACGTCAGCTAAAATGTGTGAGCGTTTCGATGTATTGAGAAGCATGTGTGTGGTCTATAGGTGTAGCCGTGCGCTTACGACCCTGCCGATCGGCGTCATCAATCGGCCGTTCCCACTCAGCTAACAATCGGCAACTGTCGGGGGCACATTTTTTAAATATACAAAAGTAGAAGCAGTAAATCGTTCAACTATACAGAAATTTGACCGTAAGTGAAACGAGTTCATCGACCCGGCATTTCCCGATACACCCACTAGTTCCGGGCCGCCCTTGTATATATAAATCATTACATGTTTTTATTATGTATTCCTTTCCTGAAATTATTAATAATCGCCATGTAGCTTTTATTCCTATAAGTTTTATGGTCGCGTAGCACCATCCTCAGCGTAACATGCGCTATGTGCTAATATTGTGGTATTGGTGGATTTTAGAATACATGTTAGCGGACAGGGCCAGGTTTGTTGGCGCCTTTTAGTTTATAGTACTGTCTCGAGGATTGTGGACGTCGATATAAGGTAAGCATGGTGAGAATGAAGATTATTAGGAGAAACGTCGAACGTGGATCGAGTGAATGTTAACTTGAGGTAGGCCTCGGATTTAGCCGTCGGGAGGGACTGGAAGAGGACCATCCGTCTAGCGGAGACGGGATTGGCCTCCGTCGTCGACGGTATCTGGGGACTGGGGTTGCGGATCTCCCCGCTGAAAACCGAGGCCATGTGGTTTCACGACAGGCCTCGGAGCGGGGGACCGCCCCGGTCCTGGATTATGATAGGGGCTGAGTACGTTCAGGTTGGGGACCGGATGAATTATCTCGGTCTCCTCCTGGACAGCCACTGGCGATTCACGGTCCACTTCGACCGACTGGCTCCCCGTTTGGAGAGGGCAGCGACTGGCCTTGGTCGCCTCCTCCCAAACATTGGGGGACCCGATGAGAGGGTGCGCCGCCTATACGTTGGTATCGTGCGGTCCATGGCCCTTTACGGCGCACAGTGGTCCGGATCGACAAAGTTCGTGCCATTAGGCCAAAAAACGAAGTTTCTCGTATCGATATCTAATCAATGAACTTTGCTTCCTAAATGTCCATGGACCTCGGAAATGGAAAGATTAGTCCAATTTAATAAATATTATAGTTGTAATAAACACTGAAAGTTGGACATTTTAAGAACAGTATTTTTCACGATAAAAATTGCTTCTCTTTAATGCGATGCCCTGACGATCCTGTTTAATATATTCACCTCGTTTTTTTTTTAAATGTTCGGCATACTTTTCTGATAAGAATCACACTTTGCGTTAAGAAATATTGTTCCTGATTTAATATAAATATCATGTTTAATGAACTAATGAAAATTTTCAATATTTTTCACAATTGACAAGGGATATCTTAGAAGTCCCACCAGATCCCACAATCGGACAAATTGCATTCTTTTCAGCATACTTTGCCCTACAAAATGGCACAAGAACCGTTTCCCCCTAGGAACCACTGTACAAATTATTATGGTTTAAAGTTGTGTTCCGTTTTTATTGGTAAAGAAGTTTACTAAAAATAACTTCTACAATATCAAGGTGAAATATACAGTGAACCTGACGAAAGCAGTAAAATGGAAACAAACCAGAGTGCCGTTGCTGGGACAGTTTTGAATGGAAGCAGTTACACCCAAATGGAGGAGTTCCTTGGAGCAATGGACATACCCTCCATGTCGAGGAAAGAATTTCGAAAGCATCACGATGAAATCGTGAAGTCGCTAATTATTGCTGCAGGGGAAGAAATTGTAGAAGCGGCTGACGAAGAGAAACGTTTGGCCATAGAAAGAGGCGATATCGTTCCACGACTTGGGATACCCCACATCCCCGTTGTGGCCGACGGAAGCTGGATGAAACGATCCTACCGGACTGGACCGTACGATTCCGGTTCTGGAATCGGCGTAATAATTGGTTACCATACCAAGACAGTTGTATTCACCGGCGTTCGGGACAAAGTTTGCAGGATTTGTCGGTGTGCTGCAAAAAAGAAAGAAGAGCCCCGAAAGAACACGCGCTTCAAAAACTGGGGCACGAATCAAGCATCAACGGCGGTGGAAAGTGACGCGATAGTCGAAGGGTTCAAAGACTAGCGTCGAAAAACGTGGACTCGTTTACTCATCGGTGATTCCTGATGGGGACAGCAGTGTATGTAAGAAAATTATAGATGCAGACCCATACAAAACCCAGATTCCTGTCAATAAAATTCAATGCGCGAATCATTTGTTGGGAAATTTTGCAAAGAAATGAAATACATTGTAGGAGAGGCGGATCGGAAATTTGTCAGGTGCTTAAAAAAAGTACAGTTCGTACTATGAAAAATGGTAGTTTAATAATTTTACTGTGGCCTCCTTGGCGGCTAAGGGCTAAGTGCCTTGCATCGACTTTCTCGCGATCTTTTTGGGAATCGTGGCAACGCAGCGACGCCGCTACGATCGCTTCCTCGAAATCGCACGCGGCATCGTCCAACGCTCGTTGGTCGACTACAATGTAAGGCGACGATCGCCCGTCGACTACAACATTCTGAAGAAAAGAAAAAGAAGAAAAACACCTGGCCCATTGGGAAGAATCGTTGAAAGTAGCATTCTGCGAAAGCCGCAGAATACAGATATAGTCAGAATGTGACTATCGCTGAAAAGATTAAGTATTTGTATGCCGACATACACAATGTCCCTGGTCACGTTTTTGGTGAACACGCAGATTGATCAAAACTTCCAATACTACTGCGATGGATGTAGTATGAAAGATGAAAAGAAAACTGTCGAAGATTGGGGAGTGTACGAACAAATTAAAGAAATACTTCGACCATTGTTGGCGCATGCTCGGACTTTGCTATACAACAGTAATAATAACAGTGCAGAAGGTTTCAACGGCGTCATCGCCAAATAAATACGCGGAAAAAGAGTAAACTTAAGCGAGAGGGGATCATACACGGGAAGATGTGCTGCTGCTGTCCTGCAGTATAACACAAAGCACGTGTTGTCACATCTGAATACGGAGATGAAAAAGGAACGGCCTGTCACTTTACAAAAAATTGAGAACAGAGGGAATAAAAAAATCAGAAGTCCCTTGCAAAGGAGAAAGAAAAGAAGATGCGGAAAAAAATCCGTTTAGAAAAGGATTCGAATTACGGGCCGAACGTTCCGAAACCAGGTATGGCAGAAACCATTTTGAATCGGAGAAAAACAAACATATGGAAATGTTGCACAACTGGCAAAATAGAAGAGAAGAGATTCAGATGGAAACCATTGGACAAGCAAATCTGAGATGGTTAATTTATAAGTCAAAACTTTTGACGACCTCGATTTTTGGACGAGTATGCCGTCGTCGGATTTGCAGCTACTGTGCAAATGCAGTGAAAGCATTTGTTTATCCCAGGATAATTAATGCACCTGCAGTAATATACGGTCAAAAATGTGAAAAATCAGCACGCCAAGAACTCAGCACGACAATTGGTGTGCGACAAACATTGTGCGAAACCTCATCATGAAATGTGACGAGGAAGCTGGCAATAAGTCAGGCAAACGAACGTATTGCCGAATATAGCGGTTCGTCTAGCCGAACAATCACCAGGATTGGGAAGGAAGGTTCGGAATCTGAAGAAGGAACATTATTGCTATCACCAGGAAAGAACCGACCTAGGCCGATTGAGGAGACGTTCCACTGTTCCGAGGAGGAAAAAACAATAATAAGCGGCATTATTCATCACTTTTATGTCATAACAAAGGAAATACCGACTCTGCGAAAATTACTGACTGCAATTCGTGAAACAATTGATTTTCCCTGGCAACGAACCACTTTATACACACTTCTAAAAGGTATGCTAAGGTCTTCTAAAAGGAACATTCGGACAATGCTAATGGAACAGCCGAATATTGTAAATTGGAGTGGAGAATATTTAAAAACGGTGGATTGCTACGGAAAACCAAGGCGAAATATTATATACCTCGGCGAAACGTGGGTGGACGACACGATTAGCTTCGGGAAATGTTGGCAGAGTGATAATGAGCCAGGGATTTTACAGAGCTTCAGTTCCCCCCATCGACTTGTAATTCTTCATGCGGGTGGGAAGAACGGATTTGACGCAGGGCTGTTCTAATTTTTAAAGCAGGTAGCCCGAGGGGTGATTACCATGGCCAAAGGAATGCCAAAAATTTTGAAAAAAGGATGCAGGAAATGTTGCTGCCGAATATTCCGCCAAATACGGTTATTGTTATAGATAATGACCCCTTCCATTCTGTCCAGTTAAATAAACCATCCAACCAACAAACCAAGGAAAGTGATATGACAGATTTCCTATTACAAAATGGAACATTGAATTTTGTCTATGCGTGCACGCTCGGGGCAACGTGTGTGACCGCCGCTTTTCCGGCAGCCGGCGAAGAATCTGTATACCGGGTGGACTCATCAAAATTGTACCTCTACAACTAGAATACAATATCAGATTTGGTATTGGCGGGGGAGCGGCAGAGCCCCTCCCCCTGCACCCCCAACGTAAATTTCTAACCAAACCTAACCCGAATCTAATTTTTATTTAATTAGATATGAGTTTGGGTTAGGTTTGGGTTAGATTTTTCTTTTTCGATGAGAAACTGTGTACCCGGTCAACTCATCGAAAAAGCAATGATTTTTTAGTACAGGGTTAGATACCTGACCTGCCACCCTGCACGACCGCAGAACATGATACCTGCAGTACCGCGGGAATCCCTAAGTCCGCGCACATCTGGCAAAAACAACCATAGTAATCCTTCGTCCTTTTTTTAATTTACTACACGAAATTTTCCTCAAGAAACTCATATTTGACTAAAGAAAAATTAGATTCGGGATAGGTTTGGTTAGAAATTTCGCCAATACCAAATCTGATATGATATATCTAGTTCTCCAGGTACAATTTTGATGAGTCCACCCGGTATACAGATTCTTCGCCGGCTGCCGGAAAAGCGGCGGTCACACACGTTGCCCCGAGCGTGCACGTATAGACAAAATTTAATGTAGTAGTAACTATAGTTTTTTGCAAATATCTCGAAAACTAAGGCCGAGCGGCGGTTATATGCGTAGGAAAAAGTTGTTCAGAATACTGAGTTCTACAGCATATTCAAAAATCATCGACATCGGTGAGGTCTGGGCTCTTCCCTAAATTTACCCAATATTTATTTACAAATGTCTTAAAAATATATTTTAAATATTTTTATCTATTATAGCGTTTTTAATTTCAAGTATCTTGCCAATTATGGCACTGTTTAATATTTATAACATTCAATTAATTTATTTTGTGCATTTTCATATGTCTTATAATGAACTATACTATATCTTTTACAAGCGAAGGACCCCAACTGTCCTACTTCAATTTTAACAATCTTGTGTAAGGTGATAGTATATAGGAATCTAATGATAAGTGCCAAATATTAGCCGCAGTTATTCAATATTTTTATAGATATAAACAATTAAAGGTACGTAACTCTATCTCTATTATGAGTATAAAATTATGTTATATACATATAGAATCTTTGATTGCGAAGTGTGATAGTTCGTTGGCTCGTAAAGCGAAATTCCTGCGTTCGATACTCGCCAGGGGTATATTTTTTCTTTTTTGATTTCATTATCACATAATAATAATAATAATTTCGCTGATTTTCGAGTATGTTATAGAAATCAACATTTTGAACAACTTTTTCCTATACATACATATAACCGCCACTCGGCCTTAGTTTCCGAGATTTTTCCCAAAAAAAAAGGTACTACTACATTGAATTCTGTCTATACGTATATACGCGTCCGTGAAAGCGTATGCGTAAGCGTTTGATCGGCAATTGTGCATCGTTTCTATATATGTATGTATAACAGCATAGCGTCCAGCGACGAACATTATACAATGTGTTATTATACAATTACATTATAATAACATTATACAATTATACAAATTCGCGATACTCCACAGAATCATTAGGCACGAAGCGCAACTGAATACATAACTATTACCGGAAAAGCACAGACACTTACAAAGTTGAAAAATTTACAATTCAAAAGAAAATGGATTTTTATAAAAATGGTACGTCCTATAATCTATAAGAAACGCGCAATGAAGGTTACAAGGTCGGAAAAAAATTTATATTTTTCGAATTACATCATTAATAATACGTTAAAAATACGTCAATTAATTTCATCACAGATGGAAGTAGAAATGGATAGGGAGCAGTTGGAGAAAATTGAGCAGGAAAAGAAAAGGGAGGAGAAGAAAATGAAAGAAGTAAGTAAAAGCGTTAATGTTCAAATGATTGCTTTTGGTTTTGTATATTAATCATTCGTTATTATATTTCAGATGAAAAAAATGATGAAAAGAATAATATACGGCCCCCGCGGTCTCCGAAGTGGCCGCGGGGGGTGGAGGGGCCGCGGAGGCGGTGGCCGTGGCAGAAGGGGTGGCCGTTGTGGCCATGGCGGATGTAGAGGTGTGATTCCCGATACAGATATCGATAATATCGGAATGTTACCGATACTTTGATATATCGATATATCGTTAAGATATCGTTAAGGCGAATAGAAACAGAAGTGATGGAATCAAAGTTTAGGGCGTAATGATTTATCATTTCAATCTATTTATTTCTGTTTGAACTGACTACAGATAGCATATTTGATAGTTTTGGCTGTATTAATATTTGGCTGTAATGCAATAAAAAGGCAAAAATAGTATAATGCAAGAATATGATAATAACTAAAATAGTCGCAATATTCAAACAGATGTTAGTAACGATATTTTAGTAACCAGATGCATTTATTGGTGATAGTATATGGGCAAACTTCGACAAAAAAGTAGAAAATATACAATATCTTTCCGAAAGAAGAAGCAGATTGCAGCCAAAACTAACAAATATGCTATCTGTAATCAGTTCAAACAAAAATAAGTAGATTCAAATGATAAATCATTTCGTCCTACACTTTAATTCCATCACTTCTGCCTCTATTCGCCTTAACGATATCTTAACGATATTATCGATATATCGTTAAGTATCAATAAGATATCGATATGATATCGATAATCGATAGTCACACCTCTAGGCGGATGGAGGGGCCACAGCCGAAAGATATTTAATTTTTAATTATAATAAATTATATAAAAAAAATTCATTACATGTGTTTCTGTTATTCCTTGACTCTTTTTTTAAATATAAGTCATTATTAATAGTCAGTATTAATATAACACATACACGCCCACATAATCATTTGAATACCTACTCAAGCAGCTTCGATACTCTTACATATATTTTAATTATATTAAAATAATATTATTGTTGTATAATATAGTTAATATATTTCATATTATATACATATATAACCGGGTTATGATCACCTTAGCGATTCTAGCATATTTAATAATAGTTGTCTATACACATTTAATACTTCAATAATAACCACGGTAGGTTGAGAACCACCGCAGAAATACGCAGCATTCCTAACATGCTTGAGGTTCTCAAAGTCAGTCACGCTCCAAGATTCCTAGCATACCTGACATACCAACATTCCTCGCATTCCAATCTCCCTATAAGTACAAGTCCGCGCCACATGTTCAACCATTCAAGTGATACCATGCCCGGACATAGCCGTAATAGAAAACGGTGTAAGGCTGCCGGCACTTATTGCCGTGCAGCCAGGAATAAAATTCCACTCCTAAAACGCCGTAAGGCGCTGCCTAAGATTGTAGCGGACGAAATAGTGCCGCCCACAAGAAGAATTTCGCTGGTGCGTGCCCCGGCCAAGGCGGAAGGCCCGGTCGAGGAACCATCCACGGAAACCGTTCCCGTACTGCTCCCGGAACAGACGAAACCCGAGCCTCGCGTGGAAATCGTAAGTCAAACCTGCACGATCATAACATACCACGAACGCGACGCGGCCACCGCCGTCGACGAACACTTCAGACGATCCCTGGCACATCAAGAGGTGAGTATACCACCTCTTCTTCACCCGCAGGAACCGGCGGCTACGGATCAAATCGCGGCACGGGCGACGATTCCGCCACCCCCGCCGGTTATTGAAGTGCTGGACACCTCCACCGCCCTCCGAGTGGAGCACGGCACCTGAGAGGAGTTGGCGTTATTGGAAGTGTGCGACATGCACTTCACCCCCGCGCACACCCCCAACGCTCCTCCGGTCGAACAAGAATCGCCGCAGCAGGAATGGCTCGACATCCTGTTCGACTTCACAGACCTACCTTAATCATTTAATTTTAGTCATTAACTTACATTTAATCCGTACTACTCTAGTTTCTTCTTATACAATATTGACATAGCAGCTTTATTGGTCATATAAATGAAACATAGCACCAAATGATTGAAATTTTGAGTTACACCTTTTGAGCTTTGGATTGACATACATGCACGTCCAAATGATAGAAATATCAAACAGTTCCATAATTGGCAAGATACATGGGAAGAAAACGGTAGAAAAAAGCGCTTCAACTTCATATTTAAGTATATTAAACTAAAGTATTTAACAAATATTTTTTGTAAACAAATATTGATCATTGTTATATACTTAGTAACGAAAAAGAAATTAATGTGAAAAATATACCCTGCAAGGGGACTCGAAACTACAAAAAAGTTTGCAGCGGCTCGAATCAACATCTCGGCTCGAGCCGATTCATTTTGCTGATGCTTATGTTATAATTGTAACAGATGTGACAACAGCGTGACAGAGGTTTGATACGTGCCGGCAACTATGCCTTACTGGTGTCTGTGTGCACGCATCACGTATTCACGTATGAATCGCCTTTCGTGGTGTGAAATTATAATTTACATTTACCGACTGATTTGTATTTTTATCGACCCTGACGGTAACTTGGCCAAATTCACTACAATATACAGTATTCCCTCGAAAGTTGCGAAAAATAGGTATGCAATAGTTGTGAAGAGTTTATCCCCACTCCTGGGGGGTATACCCCTAGAGGCGTCCAGAAGCTCGCTTGCCGATCAGTGTAACGCGATCCGGGTTCGGGTATATCGGTCATGTAATACTAATTCAACGATGAAACTTTGCTATTTCTCATCCTTTTCTTATGAAATTTTTACACAGCATAGCTGACATTTTTCTTATTAAAATGACACCAAACACGATATAATTCGTACTATATTTACTGGCTTAACCCTTCCGACCCGACATCAGTACCGCGTACTGACCCGGAGAATGAATCACCGCTTTCCTCGCGCGTCAGGCAGAGTCGAATTCGACACGCACTTATGTATAAATGCGTATCTCTTATCTCGTATCACATATGTATCTCCTAAAAATACACAAAGAGACACAAGTTTGAGACCTCAGTTTTAAGCTAAACAATCTGCAATGCTTTCTTTATTGCTGCAGACACAGTTCTTGATCCTCGACGACACATAGATACAAGACATCAAACAGACAATACAGTAGCTAGACTACACGAACGACATTTTATAACAAAAATATCCCCAACGGAAAAAACAAAAACGCAACAAAGAAGATGTGCGGTATGTACGAAATTTGGAAGAACGAAAGATAGAACGAAAGAAGCTGCGATCGTGGCATTCGGCTAAGATCAACGTCCTAGTACACTGTTTAACATACCAATGTAATACCAATATTTTTATTTTCAGGTTTTTTTTTATACTACTTTTACCGATAAATTTGTGACATTTTTCTGATTAAAATGAGACCAAACACTACATAATTTGGAAAATATTGACTTATAATAACTTATCTTTCATTATCGTTCCTAATAAGTTAGAGAAAAAATTGTTGCCCACATTTAGAATAATACTATGGCTAGAATATTACAACTTACAGTAGTATGAAGTATTGAAGCTTATAATTTAAATTATATAAATTCTTTAGTATTTGTGCTTACAATAACGAAGGGTCGCGACGCAACTGTAACTATTCAGAGACTAAATCTAACTGAATAAAAAATAAACTAAGAAAGATGAAATCTAACTGAAATGAATTATGAACAAAACTACATAGGGGAGACCGGGGCTGGTTGTCACATGGGTTGGTTGTCACAAAGTTCATTTCTCCTTTTGTATAAACTGTATCAGGTGAAACGTTCGTCAGTACATGTGTCTAGATCACGCGGCTCAGAGCACATGCATATTTTTCCATTTCTTGGTCAGGTTGCTTTCTGACAATCGAAATATTGTTGAATGCTAAACTATTTTTTTTCCCAGTTGATTAGCTTTTTCGTGCTGAGCGAGAATTCTTTACATTATTTTAAATTTTGATTTTATATTATTAATAGTGGACTGTTGATTTATATTTTCATATATGGCAGGATTGAAAAATTCATTTGATATCACTCTACATACAAAAAACGTGGCCCGTTTTCAAATGGGGTTGGTTGTCACAGCATACGTGGGGCTAGTTGTCTCGTGTGGCAACCGACTACCATTCGTAGAAACCATTTAGTAGATAGTTAAATTGTATTTCACAAAATAATTCTACCCCATAGAATGGTAAGGAATTTTAAAAAGAGTACTAATCGTGGGAAAATTCCTCCTGATGTTATGATGACGTATACGTTGTATATGTGTAACAAACTGCCAATCTGATTTTTCAGCAGTATTGTTTGGATGATGAGTAATGTTTTTTCAATAAATATATTTATATTTTTCATAGCTATTCCATGCGACAACCAAGTCAACTGTTTGTGACAACCAACCCATAAGTGGGGTTAGTTGTCACAATATTTCTAAATCTTTCAAAACAGTAAAAAGTCATTTCTCTCAAAAAAATTGGACAATCTACATAGTTTAAAACAGGCATGAAATACAAGGGTTTCGAATGGTGTAATCGAAATTTCATTAGAGGATACTGTGTTTTTTGAAATTTAAAAAGTTCAATTTTTGTGACAACCAGCCCCGGTCTCCCCTATGTAGTCCACGACTGTAGGGATACTATACATATAAGCGAACGTGTTAATGAGTGGACCCCAATGTAATATGGACGGTAAATATGGTCCAAATTATATCGTGTTTGGTGTTATTTTAATCAGAAAAATGTCAGAAAACTATTGGATAAAGTTTGATAAAAAAAAAATTACAAATAAAAAAGATTCGTCATTGCATTAGTGTTGTTTCACCCATACACTGGCTTTTGTTTTAGCTTGGCTGCTCGGCCGCTTATCTTTACTCGCTGTCCTTTCTACGTTCGACGCTGCCGGCAAATTTCAAACAACGTAGGGACAACACGATAGTTGTGAACGTTCAGTCCCGAGGCTTTCGCAACTTTCGAGGGAATACTGTACCATAAACGCCACCGACGGAGAATCAGTGAACTATTCTTACGTCGGATGCGTGCAAATCGTATTTTAGATTCTCCGCTTTCCAGAAGTGATAAATTGTGAAAAATCGAATTTCTGTGATCTTGTGCTACTTCAAGGAAGTAGGGGACTTCATGTTATCAGTGAATAAACCATTAAATCGTTCAATATTTGCTAACTGGGAAATGTGTCAAGATGCCTGCAGCCATCTTGTTGCCTACATCGGTGTCTGTCTCTAGCTTGCCAGTTTAAGAAATAGATTTCATCTGAACGCATGGCGTTTATTGGCGTTCAAACGTAAGTCCCCGACTGTGGTGAAGTCTACCCGTGTGCGTTATATCCGCGAAAGTTTCTTTAATGCAATTATTGGGACAGGATTTCTAATATTAGAAATCGGGTCTCTCTGTCGCGCATGGCGTATACGTGCATGCTTTCCGTTGTTGTGTGAGTGCACGCACACCGGTCATGGCGCCTCGAGTCGGGGCTCGGAGCGAAATGAACAGTTCGCTAAGGAAAGTACAGATGGTATTACTTTACTAAAATGGAGAGACAAACGCGATGTCCTTTTATTATCTACAAAGCAGTCAGATGAATCTGTTGTTGTACAGAAAAAAGGATATAATTGCATAAAACCAAGGATTATTATAGATTATAATGAAGGAAAGTCCTATGTAGATGTCTGTGATCAAATGACGTCGTATTGCAGTCCTTTACGTAAATCCATCAAATGGTATAAAAAAATTGTATTTGAACTTTGTTTAAACACAGCTGTTGTAAATGCGTGGATTATACATAATAGTATTACACATGATAAAATCACAAGCCTCGAATTTAGGAAAAAATTACCAATGCATCTGATATCGTGTAATGATAATGATAATACCGCCCCCATAATACCGAAAAGAAGTCGTCATGAAATAAAAAAAAAGGAAGGGAAATTTAATTCGGCAAAAAAACGCTGCAAAATTTGCTACCAACATAATGTAACAAGGTTTGGTACACAACCGGCAAGAAATTGCACTATGAAAGTTGTACCATTCTGTGATAGTTGTCCTGATAAACCGCATTTATGTTTACCATGTTTTAACAAAGTTCATAAATACGGCTTTGTAATTGTAAATAAATTTCTATCATGTAATAAAATGTTTTATGTAAAATTAATTATAACGTCATTGAAAAAGTATTGTGTAGTATCATGAGACCCGCGTTATAGAATGTATGTTCAACTATATTCATTAAAATAATTCATTAAAATAAAATTTATTGCATTGTTCTGCAATGCATCTTAAACTCTACACCTTCTTCTTGGTAATTATGATTTTTGCATTACTATAAATATTGTAAGGCGTGCGTCAGAAGCAAAACTATTAACCATGGTAACATGGGTCGCATGCGACCCACGCGGCCTGAACGGAAGGTCTCCAAAAATCGGTCCGGCACGGAACGTGTTAATACGAGCAACGCGTTTCTATACTTTGTGGTAAGTATTTAAGCATGTATCTACAAGTAAATATAATTCAAACTACATCGTATTTGGTCTCATTTTCATCAGAAAAATATCAAAAATATATGGGTTACAGTTACATTTAGAACAATTAATAAACAAAAGAGTATTATTGTTGCATTAGTATTGTTTCTTTGGACCTCACTCTCTCTCGCCCCGTTAACCCTTTCAACGGAAGTAAACATAGACTCGACACCTCGACCGGTCAAACGCAATGTCTGGGTCCCAATGTTTCTTGCATTTATCCAGCCATTATCGTATAGAGACAATGTTCTGTTCATTCCGTTTAGAACCACAAGCCAGGAAAGTGGCCTTCTATTCATTTATGTACATACATATACATATACGCATGTGGCCACTGTGCTCGGCAGACAATTCTGAGCAATTGCAAACGGTAGCGTTGTTTCGGACCTTTCGTCCTGCGATACGTGTAACCGACGAATGATATTGAATAGGCAGTACTCACTGTTCTGATGAGACCATGGATGATATAAATACCTCGGAAGGAGCAATCGTCATAAGCTTTGTTAGCATCTAGCTCGGGAAATATCTTTAAAAAGACGAGAAATAAAGGATATTATAATTTGTTCTTCCAAATTGAACGTGCATAGGCACGTAAAGTATGTTGAGGGATTGAAGAACGATATTTGAAAAGTACTTAACACATTGTACGCCGGCCCCGCGAAAACGCGGGATTCGAAGTCTATCGCTTGAGCGCCGGCCCCGCAAAAATGCGGGATTCGAAGTCTATCGCTTCAGCGCTGGATCTGAGATAATGCAGCATTCTTTTGTTTTGAGATTTGTTTGTCTCGTCATAACTACGTTGTCTTGAGCATCGTATACTGTAGCCAGTACATCTTTCATAGCTTTACGCTTTTAGTTGAACAGCATAATAAGCCTTCTTATTCTGTGCATTTTTACCGCTATAATATGGGTGAATTTACTGAGTATATCGCTGATCCTCTATCTAGGCTTTACGCGTGCGATACTGTGCCGGCGCTCAGACTTTAAATGTCTCAGATGCCACCGGCGTACAATGTGTTAACAAAGCAGTGCAAATGAAATGTCAAGGAGTTAATATAAACTATTTGCTATTTACAATTAAACTGAAAAACATAACACAAAAGTCGAACATTCGTCATATAAAATTATATCCGAAAGGTAATATAATACGAATAAGAATGGCTGCATTATACACCATTTCCGAATTTTCGAAGATTTTCAAATATTTTCATCATTCTGTTTCAACGGGGCATTAAGAAATATACACGTATAAAACTACTCGTACAACAAGTTATAAAACGTAATGAAAAATAAAATATAAAATATACTTACACTTCTAGCCGGCCGAGCAAAGATTAAATCCAGCCGGACCGGACACTGACTCTAATGCCGAATTAAATATTTCTAAAGTTGGAACTTGAAAGAAGAGAAAGAAAAATCAACGGCTACCTATTATACACGAGAAACGCACTGATTCTAGTTTTCCGAATTTATTATTTATTTAGTTCCATTGCAATTATTTCGAGCGGTTGCGCTCTGAAGATAATATAAAATACTTTATTTTTTACGATGCAAACACTGATTCTGTCGACCGCCTTGCGCACGGCCACACATTTTCTGAAATAATTGTACGAATTAGAAAATGAAGCAAGAGTAAATAATACAGAAGGCGGCACACGTTTTACAATCCTTTTCTTTTTCCTATATTTCTTTTTATCGTAACAGGTCAGAAAATTATTTAGGGCTATACTTTTATTCTAGATATGAATGAAGGAAAATGTATTTAATACTATCATTAGTAGTAGTATTTGCAGCAAAGTTTTTGAGGGAACACAGTAAGTCAATATTCAAAATATATAATGGAGAACAGAAGATATGTTAGACGTTAATGAAAGATGGTTCTATATTATTTTAATTATGTATATTATGCGGCCCCCTGTGACGCGTGGACCCCTCGCTGGCAAACACTGCTCTAAAGTCAGGCATGTCCAACCCGCAGCTCGCGAGCCGTTCCCCTCTTTGGAACTTCCACCTCCGCCGAACTGGTGCCTCGCGAGGCACGAATCGCTCGTTCCCCGTCTTGCCCCTCTGCCCCGGCCCGAATGTGGCTTTGCATTGGAATGGGGCGACTTTAACTGGTAGTGGGGGCACGGTGGGCCTTCGAGGAGAAAAGGTTGGACGTCCCTGCTCTAAAGTCATCATTCTGTCTCACTTTGTCTCGATATGTTTGCCGTCGTTCTTTGTCGCTGGCCATAGCCAATAACGACAAGGCGTGTGGAGCAGGAGAGGTGGAACAGAGTGAGAACGCAATATGGCGTAACTAGCCACCTCCTGCTGAACGTGCATAGATACACATTCCGCGAACATTGTTAGAGACGATGTTTCTGATGAAAAATGTGAAGAGATTTCTTACTCGTCAATAAAATTCTATGGAAAAAATTTATTTCCATACTTAATTTATTAATTCTTATCTATTATTTATTTCTTTGAGAATTTTTAAGGAATTTTCTAGGCATTTTTCAGCTCACTACTTTGCATTTATGCGGTTTCAGAATATTATGGAACGTTTCCCTAAATTTTGAATGCTAGTTATACCTTCTTTATGCAATTGGTTTGTATGCCGTTTCCCGTGGAACGCATTTCCCGCATTAAAAGAGACTCGATCGTACATGAATAAATACATACATATATACGGATGAATTTTAATTATAATAGGTGTGTTAAACGTTACCAATTGGTCAGCAAATCAATCAAGCGCCGTTATAATGAAATCTCGATACCGTAATCCTACCATCTCGATATATTATTCACCATCGACCAGGCAGCTAATAAATCTGTAACAAACCAAAATCAAAATATATTTAATAACAGAGGGACTGGTAAGAACTGAGAAAATGATTAAATGTTAAAAACATGATGGTAAAAAGAAGATATATTCAATTTGATCGGTACGGAAACGGTGTAATGGGTCGTAATGACTGTCTTCTACGTATGTACAGTAAGTCCAGAGCTAAATGAAAAAAGTGGTGGGGGATTCCCCACCCTTCTAAACAAACTACAAAGCTCGACCGCTCGTCGAATCGAGCAGGGCTGTTGGTAGGGCCAATTTGAAATGGGTGCACATATACAGTATATGATATACTGCTGATCAATTAATTTACAATTTAGCTGACCATGTAAAAGGATTTCATTCATTTGTAAATAATGAAAAAGATGAAAAAATGAAGTCTCTGCAAGTAGGGAATCAATTTCAATAAAAACCAATATGAAATCCATAAGTTCATTTTTTACAAGATCCACTGAATATGACAACAATTCTGAGAGGAAAGGAGAGTCAGATTCAGCATTGGCTCTATATTAATTGCAAAAGATCTGCAACCATTTACTATAGTAAACGATAAAGGTTTTAGAATATTTATAAAAAAGCTAGATCCTAGATACACTATACAAAGCATATACACAATTAGAGAAAATATTATAAAAACTATATACGCCGATACTATGAATAAATTAAAAGAAATGTTAGATAACATTAAACACTTATCTTTAACAACAGATGTATGGACGTCAAGAAACAATGACGCGTATCTAACTGTTACATGTCATTTTGTTAATTTTAATTTGAATTACAAAATGTTGTATTAGCCACACAACTTTTAAATATAAATCACACTGCAGAGAATATTGCGCAGACACTACAGGAAATTTGCCAGGACTGGCAAATTGAAAATAAAATTTCCTGCATTGTTACAGACAATGCAGCAAATACGACAAAGCATGTACTATTTTGAAAAAAAAGACATTTGCCCTGCTATGCCCATACATTAAATTTAACTGTTCAAAATATCCTTCAATTAGATATTATAAAATCTGTAGTAGGAAAATGTAAGGAAATTGTACATTTTTTTAAAGGCAGCACTGCTGCAAATGATAGCTTTAAGCAAGAGCAACAAAATATGAATAATCAAGCTTATAAATTAATTCAAGAGGTTCCAACTAGATGGAATAGCTGTTACAATATGATTGAGAGAATTTTGAAAGTTATTGATGCAGTCAACAGATCTCTGATCAAGTTACGCAAAGCCCCTTCACCATTAAAAATAGACGAAATAATGATTTTAAGGGATATTAAAAAAGTTTTGAATTGCTTTGATGAAGCAACAAAAAAAATTTCAGCGGAGAATTATGTAACGGTAGCAATGATTAAACCTCTTAATTACGGGATATATAATTATTTAACAAGTCTCAGTTCAGAACTAAACACAGAAGAGGGCAAAATAATGTGCAACAAATTGATACATAGTGTAACGGAAGGATTATTTCCATATGAATTAAGAACCGTGCCTAGAATAGCAACGATTCTTGACCCAAGATTTAAGAAGGAAGGCTTTCGGAATATGGAAAATGTTAATCACGGTTCAGCCTTATTAGAATCGGAAATGAACAATTTATTAAACGATATTACCACATGCAATATGAACATGCTAAGTCAAAGAAATCCAGAAACTGGTTGCACAATACAAAAAAGGTCATTATTAAGGTGGGTATATACGAGCGCGCTGCGGCTGCAACGCGGGCATGGAACGAACGTGTTTGGGCGAATATTCGTTCGTTTGGACGGTAGCACGCGGCAATACTGCAACGCCGCGCAACGAACCATTTTCAGTCAGTTTTTTGCACGAATGCAAAGGGATTCGTTGCCGTAGTGTGGACGGGTTTCTACGGGTTTGCCGCGTTCGAGCCCAGGCACAGTGCAGCATTCAAATGGGCGTTCGGGACAAAACTCCAAAATGTAATGTATAAATAATGAACATTTTTATAGTGGAAAAGATGAAACTAGTGTAAGACGTAAAAACACCGGTTAACTCAGGATGAAACCGGAAAGCATGAGTAAAACACAATAGACGCAATTCTATTCTAGCGTTATACTCGTATTGTTATTTATTCAATAAATATGCCTGTCTATTACGTCTTTCCCGTTCGAGAGTCGGTAAAAGAATCCCCGCTGCATCGTGGTCGCCAAAAAGGCAGGCCGTCCGATGAACCCACGACGCAGTGCCTTCGAGGGCCTTGTTTATTGTTTATGACCTCCTACGGTGTCCGCTGGTTACGTGCTCTATCAAGTCTCGCGGTGACATTGCCCAGATGCCCAGCAAGAGCGCCCGAAATTCGAAGTCTCTTACACAAGAGACAAAAAATTTTCATCTTTGCTTTAGTGTTGTTTCACCGATACGCTGGATTTTGTTTTGCCCCTTGACTGCTCGGTCCTTTATCTTTACTCGCTGTCCTTTTCTACGTTCGACGCTGTCGGCAAATTTCAAACAACGTGGGAACAACACGATGGAAGCGAACGTTCAGTCCCGAAGCTTTCGTTTTAACCACTTGCGCTAAAAAGACGTGCCACGCACGTCGAGATGCCTTTGTTCCAAAACCGCGAGCGATTGTACACCACGTCGATAGGCGTTTGTCGCAAAAATGAAAATGACGTGGTCCACACGTCGCCTAACAACCAGATTGTTTATTTCTCGAGCTACAGTTCCAGAGTGCACGGCGTCGCATTTATATTGTAAAATGAAGAATAATAGTAAACTCAGTGATATTGTTTCGACAAGTGCAAAGAGAAAGCGATTAGTTATTACATCCGATAGTGATAGCGCACGGCACGCGCAACCGTGAATTAAATCGTAGCGCAAGTGGTTAATGGAGACAATACTGTACTATGAAAGGAAGAACCATAACTTACAATTTTTTTACAAGCTTATGGTTGGCATATAAATTGCTATCAAAAAGAACCACCCTGGTTAGCACTATGCGGGGAAACAAACGGGGACTACCAAAAATTTGAAAACCGAAGAGGGGTACAATGGCTCGTTTTACATCGTTACTTTAAAGATTAAATATTTACAAATAAACTGAAAAAAACAAGACAAGATTGGAACATTCGTTTCATTATATAAAATTCTATCAGGAAGATAATATAATACGAATAAGAGTGGATCCACTATACTATTTGCGAATTTTTGAAGGTTCTCAAATATTTAATTCATTCGGTTCCAACGGGAGATTAACACTATTCCTACCGCGACCGGTCAAATGACCGTTTTTAAAATTTCGATTAGAATTTCCTATAGACAACGTAATTGCATCGCCTTTAAACTTCATGACTTTTCCTAAAATATACGTACAGTAATGATTCGCACTGTGTTCATCGCTCGGGACCGAATGTGAACAGCCATCGTGTACAGACACGATTCTCGAGCGAGTTCGGATCGCCTTTGATGTTGTGGCAGCCGAGGCTCGAGGCAGCGTTCCAGGAAAGAGGCAAGATAAAATACCCGTGTGCGTGAGACAATACCAACGCGATCAAAAAGTAAGAATAAAACTTCTACATTTTTGTTCCGTTTTAAATGAAATTTTACCAACATGTTCCTTACAATCTCCTGATTAAAATGACACCAAACACGACATAGTTTGGACAATTTTTACTTATCATGGTAGTAATAATGGTCTTCGAAACAATCAGTCCCATGGCACCAATCTATGTCGTGTTTGGTGTCATTTTAATCAGAAGATTGTAAGGAACATGTTGGTAAAATTTCATTTAAAACGGACCAAAAATGCAGAAGTTTTATTCTTAAATTTTGATCGCGTTAGTGTTGTCTCACGTACACGGGTATTTAAAATGCCTGATTTTTTTCCTGGTCGCTGCCTCGAGTCTCTGTTGCCACAACATTGAAGGTGACCTGACGCTCGAGAATCGTGTCTGTACACGATGGCTGTTCACATTCGGTCCCGAGCGATGAACACAGTGCGAATCATTGCTACTATTCTATGCACGTTTAAATCCCTTTGTACGTGTGAGACAATACTAACGCAATCAAAATTATCGTCTATACAAAATCGTAGTCTATACAAAAATGCCTTTCCTTGGCAAAAGCGTCGGTCGTAAGGACGCCTACGTCACCATGACCCTTTTTGACCATTTTATGCAAAAGCTATGCTAGACAATGATAGTGTGCATCCAGGAAATGCACATGGCCTGTCTCAGCCGTTCACGTACTTCAAATATTCTAACACTAGCCACTCATCGCATCAGAAATATTAAGTAAATATATAATGTAAACATAATAAACAGAAATATTAAGTAAACATAATAATAAAAATACAATTTAGTGTAATTAGACATCAAATTATAATTTTTCCAAAATCATGATCTCACAATAATAAAGGGGAATACAATTATTACTACCATGATAAGTAAAAATTATTCAAACTATGTCGTGTTTGGTGTCATTTTACTTGGGAGATTGTAACAAATATGTTTGTAAAATTTCATTTAAAACGGACAAAAAATAAGCAAGTTTTAATATTAAATTTTGATTGCGTTAGTTTGTGTCACACGTACACGGGCATTTAAATTTGCCCCTTCCTCGTACTCCACGCTGGGCTGCCTCGGTTTTCGTAAATCACAACATCAAAAGTGATCCGAACGACACTTCCCAGAATCCAAGGGAGGCGGCCCCAAGTAGGGGGGATAGAAAATGAACAGCCATCGAATCACGATTTTGAACACAGTGCGAGACATTACTGTATACAGTAATTCTTCGCTTGGCACTCGCTGTTCGGGACCGGCCGCGAGCGCCGAGCAAATTTAGGTGAACTTTGGGTCCCTAGAAATTTCGGCCGACCGGCTACTATGTAGGCACCGACATCGGCGGTCACAGAAAGAAACAGCGAGCGAAAGAAAATGTGGAATGAGAAGTCGGGCGTCAGTAAAAGGTTTAAATGCCTTCGCATCGGTGAGACAACACTAATGCAACGGCGAAACTTTTTTATTGTTACATATATCGCTATAATTTTTTTTTTGAAATATTGCTGAGATTGTGGTGATTGAAATGAGACCAAACACGATAGAAATTGGATTATATTTACTGAGTAATGTTATATGTAATGGGCAAGGATGCTTACACGGAAAGCTCGCGAACGGTCGTGTTCATCGAGGAACCTCGCCAAGCCCTTGTGTCGGTCCGACAGTCGCGGCGACATAAGGCCTTTTCGACGTTCGTCGATGAACACAAAACGAATTTCGACGAGCGCCGGGAATGCATTGACAACGAATTTGACCCACCTGAGTTTCGAGTGTGGACACGGCCGACGGCTGTGTTTTAGGCGTTTCTACCATACCACACATTTCTTTATTATATTCAATTGCGGCTAATGATTTCAGTATTGCATGTGGCATTCCATTATTATGTGCTTGCATGGATTTCTAGAAATCCTAGCGTACTTGCTTTCAGTTTAGGAATTGTTAACTGTGTTTAATTGCCTTTCGCAAAGTACGTTTGGCAATAAAACACGAAAAACATAAAACCATACTAATAAATGTGGATCCTATCTTGAGAAAACCTATTGGAATATATGTTTAGATTTGGACTATCCTCTAAGCCCGTAAAGTTTTATTAAAAACTGAGCACGGCCGTTCGCAAGCTTTTCTTGTACGGATTCTTGCCCATTACATATAATATTACTAAGTAAGTAAAAATAAAACAAATTCTATCGTGTTTGGTCTCATTTTAATCACCACAATCTCAGCAGCATTTCAAAAAAAAATTAAAGAGATATAAGTAACAATAAAAACGTTTCGCCGTTGCATTAGTGTTGTATCACCGATACCAAGCCATTTAATCTTTCAATGGGTAACGCGGCTGTCAGCCGCCGCGACGCGTCGGCTAGTCAAAAGGTGACGGATTCCTCCGTCCTCCTAAAGTTAGAGGGGCCCCTCCAGTGGTGGGGATGACTCACGAGCGGCCACACTAGAGATCGTGGCGAGCGTCAAGCGAAGAATTACTGTAATACATTTCTCAATGTACACACTTCTTTTTTTATTGTTTGTTTTCTGAGAAAAATTTGTAGTCTGTCATACCTACCACGACCGGTCATTTGACCGGCTGAACGATTTATATCTTTTTGTAATAGTACTCTCTCGAAGACTCAATTCCGAAACTATAAAGTCGTTACAAACAAAAAGTAATGCAGTTGTGGCATGATTTGCGCCGAAAAGTGCCTTCCAGGGACTGCTTTATGGCACCTCCTAGTGTATGTATAAAATTCGCGTTCGCCTATCTCTCGCGGTGTTTATTTGCCAGATTGCCAATTTATTTTAGAGACAATAAATAATATTGATGAAGAGTGTTCGGAAGATGATCAGGAAAACTCTGATATTGAAAATGACAATGCGGAAAATCATTATGCTATTTGAGAACGACTCGAACTCCGATGAGAACGAAGAGAATCTTTCGACCATACGTAGAGGACGAAAGAGAAGGAGATTTTTAGTTAGTTCCGATAGTGAGAATGAAGAACAGGTACTCGAAACTGCTATACACGGAACTGTATGGCAAGAAGTAAAAGAAGGGTCTAATCCGGGAAGAGCACCGATTCATAACATTTTTAGGGAAACATCAGGCCCGACAGGGTATAGTAAATGAAATATTATGAAAGGTCAAGTCAGGACGGCATTTTCTCTGATTATTGATAAGAATATAATCGGACATATAAGAAAGTGCACGGAAACAGAGGCATTTCGAGTGTTGGGATCTATGTTGTATTTCAATTGGCAGAAGAACTTGCCGCCGATTATGAAAAAGATCTACAGCTGGAAGAAGATCAAGCAACAATAGTCACAAATATAAGTACAGGTTCACGACGACGGAAAGCATGCCAGATAAGGTATTGCAACGACAATAAGACTAACAAGATCTGTCTGAAATGTAAAAAGTACGTATGTGGAAAATGTACAATCGAGAAGCCTATTTGTAAAAAATGCCGTGAAAACGAATAAAATGTACATTATATACTTCTGAATAACAGAAACTATATGTTTATACTGTCAAATTGGCTATTATCTGCATTCTATATTAAAAAATATAAGTTGCGCTAAAGACCGGTCATTTGACCGGTCGCGGTAGGAATAGGTATATGTGAAGTGTCGGTAGGAATAGTGCTAAGAAATATATGTACACTCGTCCCACAATTCGCCCGGAACTTTTTAACGCGGCAAATTTACCTCAATTTACGCGGGATTCATTTACCCGATCTTATTTTACGCGGTCATATGTACATATTTTCCTATAAGTTTTAAAATTGGCAGTTTTATATCCAGTGTTATTACTTTCTCACAAGAGGTTGCAATAGGATGCCTTGCCAATTTAAACGAGTGTGGCATTAATGATTTAGTAGCAGATCGTGAATTAACCGATACTGAATTAATAAATATCATATCTGAAACCCAACCTCGTGATGTATGTAGCAGTGACTGCGGAAAATCTTTGTAAAGCTCTTGAGTTAGCCAAAAAATTGGAATTTGCCATTATAAACATTGATCCAAACATTCACCGAGCCTTCAAATTTCGTCAAAATTTAATGAAATGTTGCAGCGAATATCAGCAAATTTATGAAAACTTAGTAACAGAAAATAGTGAGAAAAACTCGTCCGAAAAAATTTACATTTGCAATGAAAATGAAGACGAACTTCCAAATATTTTAAGCGATGAAGATGATGAGTTTATGCCAATTAAAAAGAAAAAGCTTATTGTTTTGAACTACAGTAGCGATAGTGACATCGAATAAAACTTACATACTTCTGTTTTCTGAAATGTCTTACTTATTTTTTTGTTAAGTTATTATTTTGTTAAGTTATGCGAAATAAATATATACACGTGTATTTCTAAAACTTTTACTAGCTTTTATTTCCAATGTTTTTCCTTTTATACTGACAGATTCAATTTACACGATTTTTATTCGCGCAAATCAAATCCACGTGGAACGGATATTCGCGTGAATTGAGGGACGGGTGTACACGCATAAAACTACTCGTACCAGTTATAAAACGAAATGAAAAATAAAATATAAATATACTTACACTTCTAACTCGCTGAACGAAGATCGAATCCAGCTGGACAGGACACTGATTCTAATGCCAAATTAAACACATATTTCTAAAATTGGAGATTGAGAGAGCAAAAAGAAACATCAACGACTACCTACTATAATCGGCGTACGCACTGATTCTAGTTTCCCGAATTTATTATTTATTTACTTTCAATTGCAATTATTTCGAGCGTTTGCGCTCTGAGGACAACAAAAAATACTTTATTTTAGCGATGCAAACACTGATTCTATCGACCGCATTGCGCGCGGCCACACATTTTCTGAAATAATTATACAAATTAGAACATGAAGCATCGGTAGATAATAAATAAATCGGCACCAGTTTCATTTTCCTTTATTCTAGATATGAATAAAGGAAAATTATATCACTTAACATTATCATTAGCAGTATTATTTGCAGCAAAGAATATATGTATACTTGTTTGGTAATTTATCAAATGAGAAACAAAATAAATAAATGATTTCTGGCTAAATTATGTATAAAACAAAAATAACATCTGACAATGTTTCAAATAAAAAGACGATTCCATTAATCCATTGGTGTCTTACCTTGGATTCGCAACATTGCAAATGCAATAATATGGTTATAAGAATTATTCCGTAGAATAACAATACACATTCTGTATATTATTATCCAATACAAGGCATGTATCGTGAAACAACTGTCAATTGCATATAAATTACAACGGAAGTCGAATTAGAAGGCAACAATAAATAAAAAAAATACGTGTAAGTACTTCCAGTCGATCCTCTTTTTATGCGCACTATTTTAATCTGGTGCATATTTTATGGAAATTCTGGGTTACCCAATCGTTTATATACATTTCTTTCAGATTTTCGAAGGAATTTTTTTATCTCACTACTTTGCATCTATGTGGTTTTAGAATATAATGGAATGTATCCCCAATTTTTGAATGCAAGTTACATATGTACATCTTTTTTGAGGGATTGATTTGTATGTAGTTTCCCGTGGAACGCATTTCCCGCATTAAAAGAGATTCGATTGTACATTAATAAATATATAAGTACAAACATATTGTACAACAAATATATTGTACAAACGAATTTGAATTGTAATAGATATGTAAAACGTTACCAATTGCCCAGCAAATGAATCAAGCGTCGTAATAATTTAATCTCGATACCGTATTCGTATCATTTGGATAAATTATTCACCATCGACCAGGCAGCTAATAAATCTGTAACAAAGCAAAATCAAAATATATTTAATAACAGAGAGACTGGTAAGAACTGAGAATATGATTAAATGTTAAAAACATGATGGTAAAAAGAAGATATATTCAATTTGATCGGTACGGAAAGGGTGTAATGAGTCGTAATGACTGTTTCCTACGTACCGATGTTTTTCTCCTTAATTATCAATTTATTGAAGATTAATGTTGGCTACAACAATGTAAAACGGTATGTAATTGAAACGATTGACACGTCTGTTATCGTTGCGCGTTCTGCGGTAACTGAGTTCCGTGTCTCTTGTCGAACAAAGCCCGTGATCGAAAACGAAAAACAAGTGAAAGTTCGGACGCAACCGAACCGTCGCATTTGACGGCTCTTCCCATTGCGTCTACCCATCGATTCCCCGACACAATTAATGTAATATTATTACAATTAGTAATTTTTGTAGAAAATCAAAGTACTGATCTATTGAAGCAATACTGTCGATAACACAAAAGAACTGAACAAACTGTTATAACACATATTGTACCACTAACTTGAAGTACGAAGAAGCAACACTTCCTACCACTACGGCGCCCGAAGAGCGAATGACATGCCGCAGCAAAGCTCATGCAAGAACTGCGCACGAGCTGGATTTGCGGGACTCTGCGCATGTTACCCTGGTAATGGACGGGCCATAGGACAATGCTTTTCTTCGCCGTTGCGTGTGGCGTGCGACGATTTCACGAGTGTGCATGATCCCGTTGCGCAGTATGCAAGAATTTATATGACGGCATAACATTATTCTTATTACAATGCCTTGCATCAATTGATAATTTGCAGCTATAACTAAAAGCTGGTGTAAGAGACTTCGAATTGCGGGCGCTCTAGCTGGGCATCTGGGCAACATCACCGCAAGGCCCGATAGAGCACGTAACCAGCGGACACCGTAGGAGGTCATAAACAATAAACAAGGCCTTCGAAGACACTGCGTCGTTGGTTCATGGGCCTTTTGGCGACCACCATGTAGCGGGGATTCTTTTCCGACTATCGTACGGGAAAGACCTAATAGATATGTATTTACTGAATAAACCACATTACGAGTTTAACATTTAAATAGTATTGCATCTATAGTGATTTACTTTACCCATCCGGTTCCATCCTGAATTAACCGGTGTTTTTACGTCTTACACAGGTGCAATTGAAATAACCACCATAGAAAACTTTGTGCGCGTTTATTATTTTTATAATTCTTGCGATAGAACTTTCCAAGCTTTTACGTTAGCAAAATGTCGAACAAGGCCTTAGATATTTCATCGTTTACAAAGTAGTCGTTCTTGAAAAATCTCGAAAAATGACTCTTCTCCACTATCGACGCTTCCGGAAATATGTAGTACAATTCTTCTAGTTATTAGGGAAGAGTACATAATTCATTCGTACAAATGTAGGCTGTGGATGTACAATTGCAGTAACGAAAAATAGACTATAGCTCACAGACTGCAGTTACCGATCAGTGTAACGCTATCAGGGCCGAATGTATACCCGAATACATATCGGTGAGCTAATACTAATTCAACGACGAAACTTTGCTATTTCTCATCCCTTCCTTATGAAACTTTGACATAGCATAGCTGACATTTTTCTGATTAAAATGGCACCAAATACGATATAATTCGGACTATATTTACTGGCTTAATTAACGTTAATAACTTTCGACCGCAGAAAAAGATAGGTAGTGAAAAGAAAAGAGAAGCTGCGATCGTCTTTTGGCTTAGCTGCTCGGCCCGCTTATCATATTTACATTATTTAATAAGAGGTGTATACTGCATTGTGAACAGTAAATATGGTCCAAATTATATCGTGTTTGGTGTTATATTAATCAGAAAAATGTCACAAAACTGTTGGATCAAGTTTGATAAAAAAAAAAGTTTCATCGTTGGATTAGTGTTGTTTCACCGATACGCTGGATTTTTTTTTGCCTCTTGGCTGTTCGGTCCTTTATCCTTACTCGCTGTCCTTATCTACGTTCGACGCTGTCGGCAAATTTCAAAGTGTGCACGCACGGTAAAGGAAGGGTTACAAAGGACGATGGAGAATATCAAATGGATGGGGAGCGGCCGAGTATATTTGAACAAAATTTCAATTACATTTTTGGGATAGAGGCTACGAATGCAACAAAGTTATTCGAGAGTTACGAACCATTTTTAATTCGAATAAAAATGTATGTGTACGAGGTTACGAATCGTTTGCCCTTGCTTGTCGGGGGTTGATGAGCGGGAAGCCGCCATAACAATTGTATTCCTTACCAAACGACAAATGATTATTTTGGATAAAAAGTTCAAAATACAATCATGATTTTTTCGACTGTATCACGTATCGAAAACACTAAACGGCCTTATCTGCGCAAGTTCGTTTATTTCTGCGAGCAGATCCTTTCCTGAGCCGATGCAACCGCGGCCGATGGCGAATGCGCGTTGAAATTCATGGTTCGTTCCATGCGCGGCGCGTGTTCGTGGTAAAAGCGAAACACCGAGTGTTAATAAGTAAAATGCAAAACTTACCCATTTTCTCAATATTTCTCGGATTATTGGACTAGTGTTATTTAAATTTATTTATTCGTGAGGTTTCGAATACAGATAAATCGCGTTACTCGATGTCTCGAAAAACGGATAAAAATAAAGTACAGGTGACCCTCGTGTAGCGCGGACACATATTCTGTTCCATAAAAATGCCGCGCTGTATAAATCGCGTAGTGCGAGACTGACAATCCGATCTAATTTATTCCTGTGGACTTGGGATGGGAAATCAGCTATGATCGTAATTTTCAGCCTATCGCATAAAACACTCTGACACGATTAGCTAATTAATATGGGGTGTATGGTATCTATTTACCGTTTCTTTGAAATGTTAACCTGCTGTTAACACATTAATGTTTATTTAAGGGCATGTTACTGTCTGGTGCTTACATTAATATTCGATAATACATAATAATTGTGAAACAGAAGATAGTGTATAGTAATCGCAGAAAACTGTAAATATTTATTTGGAAGATATAGTGTATATAAATTTATAAGATTGTTAGATTTAATATTTGAATTCCACTTTCCAAAAGACATCGCCTCTCCGTGGACAGCAATACTCTCCTGTGTCTCATAAAAAATCCCTCGACACCCGATTGTAGTTCAGATACCCATCGCCTGCCGACAAGATCATTAGTCCCATTCATTTACTTTCAAGACACTCAATGAAATAGTAAATCCTAGGGCACCCGACAACCGAATGGCGACGTGCCACCAGCCATCATCCGACGCCCCGATTGTCTGTTCCCAAAACACTCTTCGACCACCCGCAGGACTGCGTCCCAACCATAAATAACCCACAGGGTGCCTGGCACTTCGCCATCCAATCCTATTCTTTCCTTTAAAAATACGCTAACGCTAACATATTAATAAGTAACTTCATTATACAGCAATTCATTTATTGGTATAGTATAAGGAACAGGTAGGCGGTAATAGAGACAGACCTAACTCTCTTGGTACGCGTCCAGCAAGCAAGTGTCACGGAATTTTATGTCTTCGCGCAAATATAAAAGTTCCGCGCTTGTAACAAACAACTAGTAGCACTAATTGTAAGTAACATCAGGATTGGGCAACATCGATGTGCTGCTCATTGTAGGAAACTGATATAAGAATTGCGCTTTATTGGAATGCAAATCGGGTTTTTATATAAATGCCACAAAGCGAAGCATCGCGATGGTGGGGTTCAAAAATTTGCTGGCTCACAGTGGTCCCGATCCGATATTGATACGAAATTTGGAATCAATGTTCTACTAATGTTAGGTTACAAATAGGTTAAAGAAAAAAGATACAAATTTTATTTCAACAATATTTTGTTTTTAATATTATTATTACATATTAATATTATTGTATTATTAATTCCTCAGCTTCGAAATCTATATTTTTAATTGTTTTTAGTATATAACTTTATTCGCATAATCGGTATATTACAAGGATCGGGTGCTAACAGTAATCTATACAGTATATGAAATCTGAATAGCAAAAGAGGAAATGTTAAATGCAGGAAAAAATTCGTAAGATAAGCTTTTAAGTGTTTTCATACTTATCAAAGAAAAGTACAATGAAATATATCAGAAATGTAAAAAGAACATAAACTAATGTGTATAATAAGGAAACCACAAGCTAATAAAAATAACTACAACTAACAAGAATAACTATAAGAAAAGAAAACTCAAAATGGGCATTTTGTAGCCGGAAGGCCAAAATTACAAACAAATAAATAAATAAATAAATAAATAAGAAAACTCAAAATGAACGAAATGAAACTAAAACTTAACTGTAACTAGCAAATATTTAAAAATTGCTATCGATTTCTCACTATGTTCACTCAAACGGTTCTGTTTCATCTGAATACCGCCAGAACGTCGAAGGCCTAGTCGAAAATTTATCTACATCCTAGCATAAACATTATCACCTAGTACTATACCTATATAATATAGAACAATTTTTCCATAGAATTTCGTAGCTCCGCGGAGATGTGACGATGGATACGAACCGTACGTGTACGTGAAGCTATACGGCGTGCCTGAACGTTGGCAACTTTAAACAATAACAATTTGTACAGTGGCTCGAAGGGGGAAACGGTTCTTGTGTCATTTTGTAGGGAAAAGTATGCTGAAAAGAATGCAGCTTGTCCGGTTGTGGAACTCGCTGGATCTTTTCAGATATCCCTTGTCAATTGTGAAGAATATTGAAAATTTTCATTAGTTCCTCAAGCATGATAATTATATTAAAATAGGAACAATACTTCTTAACACAAAGTATACTTCTTATCAGAAAACTGTGCCGAACATTTAAATAAAAAAACGAAGCGAAAATATGAAATAGGATCAGGCAATTTTTGTCGTGAAAAATATTGTTCTCAAAATGTCCAACTTTTAGTGTTTATTACAACTATAATATTTATGAAATTGGACGAATCTTTCCATTTCCGAGGTTCATGGACATTAAGGAAGCAAAGTTCATTGATTAGATATCGATACGAGAAAGTTCGTTTTTTGGCAAAATGGCAAGCACTTTCTCGATCCGGACCACTGTGTGGCATGCTCGACAGACTCTGGCAATGTACATTTATGAAGAACGGATAAACACCTCACATTATAACGTAGAAATTAAAAACGTCGCTATATGTATTGTATATATGGCAACAAAAACACGCGTACACACTCGCGCAACAGAATGTATATAAAAGGGACATTCTTTATGTTTTTCGCTTTACGTACCGCGCCGCGCCGCTGCGAAAGTATATATGTATGTATGAATTTACTTTCAGGCACATACAGTGGTGGACATAAGTATTGGCACAGTACGATGTTCCGCATACAAACATTTATACCTATTAAAAAAATTCTTTATACCACTCTGTTTTCGTATGGATCTTTATTTACAATGTCTTACTTGCCTATATACAAAAACAGAACGATATTAATACAGTAGGGAACATGTAACTAATAAAAATGTCTTTTCAAACCATTTTATGCACGGACAAAAGTATTGGCACACACTTAAAAATCTTTATTCACACACATTATTTTACTAATATACCGTTCTTCACTTGTTTAACACTAGAACTACCAAGCCAGTCAAAATGACTGGTTTTAGATTTCTTGCTTTAAAGTTATTATCATATAGGTATTGCTGCAGCAATTTATGATGACTTTCAATAAGGCAAAATGACAATTACATATCTTTATTTAATGTCCATTCAACCATTGTAGTGTTCATAATCTGTCTAACGTATACTATCTAAATAGTATCAAAACCTATCGGTAGTTCTAGTGTTAAACACATAAATGACGTCTCGATAGTCATTTTATTCATTGTTGTGTCAGTCCAGCAGTTGATTTAGAAAGTGATTTTCACGATAATTTTAAAAATGTCAAGGAAAGGAAAAGAAACTGCACCGGAAGAAAGAAAAATTATATTGAACCTGCATAAACAAGGTGAATCTTATGCAGAAATTGGAGAAATAATACAACGAAGTCGTTTTACAATTCGAAACAATATTAAAAGATTTGCGGACATATCAAATACCCATAATAACTTACGGAGCGGTCGGCCATCTAAATTATCGGAAAGGGAAAAACGAAAAATAGTGAACATAATTAAACAAAATCCACGAACAAATTCTTCAGAGATTGCAGCACTAATTGCTCAAGATTTTAATAAAGAAATTAGTTCGAAAACGGTAGGTAGAGTCTTGAAAGATGATGGATACTCAGCATGTGTCGCTCGAAGAAAACCGTACATTAGCGAAGTTAATAGAAAAAAACGACTGGAGTTTGCAAAAGAATTTTCAAACAAGAATAATGACTTTTGGGACCAAATTTTGTTTTCGGACGAAAGCAAATTTAATATATTTAAGTCCGATGGTCGAGTATTAGTATGGAGGAAGCGTAATGCTGAATTAGATTTGAAAAACCTCCAAGCTACAGTGAAACATGGGGGTGGTGGAGTCTGTATATGGGGGTGTATGTCTTCATCCGGGCTTGGCGAATTAGTGTTCATTAACGAAACAGTAGACGCCAAAATTTATTTAAATATTTTAAAAGAAAATTTAAAGAAAAGTGCAGAAAAATTGAATCTACCGCCCAACTTTTATTTCCAATAAGATAATGCACCTGCACATACAGCATATACAGTTCGACAATGGATTGTGTACAATACAGCACATAGTTTAAAAACACCTCCCCAAAGCCCGGATCTAAATCCAATTGAAAATATCTGGAACCAATTGGAAAAAAACATTAGAAAACATCACATTTCTAGTAAATCGGACTTGAAGCAAAAAATCTCAGAAGAATGGACTAAAATCGGCAATGATTTAACTAAGAAGTTGGTCCACTCAATGCCAAATAGGTTGAAAGAGGTAGTGAAACGGAAAGGACATGCTACAAAGTATTAAATTACAGTTTAATATAACATTATCCAAAATGTGCCAATACTTTCATCCATGCATAATATGGTTGGAAAAGCCATTTTTAATAGTTACATGTTCCCTACTTTATTAATATCGTTCTGTTTTTGTATATAGGCAAGTAAGACATTGTAAATAAAGATCCATACGAAAACAGAGTGGTATAAACAATTTTTGTATAGGTATAAGTGTTTGCATGCGGAACATCGTACTGTGCCAATACTTATGTCCACCACTGTATTTTCAAGTATTGTTTTCTGCGATTGTCATGAATTCAATCGATTACAAATAAAATAATTAGAGGCCAAGCATCAGAATTCACCTTTTTATCTTGAAAGAGACCATGTTTATGCTATTTGAGGTATTAGCGATTTTCTCGCGTCGAATTAATTTGATTAAAGAGGGAGAAAAGCGACAGCCGGTGTCTGTCTGCATTGTTCCACAGCGTTCTCTCTTCGTCTAACCATACTCTAATTGGCGGAGCTAACACGGGTGCGCTATTTCTATCGTTGTCGTAACGCGGTCTCTTTTTCTCCGCGGTAACATGATTGGTGGGGCTTGCTGTCCTCAAGGACGGCGCGGGCGTGCTCACCTTGCCTCTCGTATCCACGGTGCGCATGTCAAACTCGCTACAGCTATTATTTCCTCACCAGCAATGCTCCGATATCGAGGGAAGTTCGGCAACCCGAGAATTCCGAAAAATTTGAAACTTTGCACAAATGTAGTTCATATTATGCTAATAACGGAACAATTTTTGTTTCCTGCTGAAAGTCGGATGTACGCGTGAAAACACCCCTCCAAAGAAATCTTGACTTTTCTATTTATTGTGAATAATTAAGAAACTGTTAAAGATACAGGAAAAAAGTTAAATTCAAAGTTGGATGACTCTTTATGGTGTATAATACGGATGTGAGAAATTCCAAAAGATAATTATTTGAAAATTCGTCAAATTGTATAGTATACATACAGTCGTGGACTGTATATGTACATACATAGAAACTTCACGCTCGGGGGTCGCGATATACAGTCGGTCACGAAAATATTCGGACACCACTATAGTTTTGACTATTATATTCCGTACTTCAGAAATGTAAACAATAAGAACAAAAAGAGGTTTCACGTATGTTACTATGCAATGTGTAGTTTACAAAAACGTAAGAAATATTTGTTTACGATACGTGATTACATAAATAATAAAAGAAAAACGGAAAGTACGCTCATTTTCATGTCACGGAAATATTCGGACACTATCAAAACTAAGTTTATTACACGATATATAAATCTTGTTTTTATTAATTAGTATTTTGTTGGATATCCCATATGTTTTATGACGTGCCGTAATCGCGTTGGCATGTTACAAATTATTTTTTTTAAATAATCTTGCCCAATACGTAGCCATTCTTCTTGCAGACGTCTTTTTAGCTCTTCTTTTGTATTTATGGGAGTTGTCCGAATTCGGCGATCTAATTCGTCCCACAAATTTTCAATGGGATTCAAGTCTGGCGATTGCGGTGGTGGATGGAGGATATTCTTGCAAGTGTATAATAAGAATTCTTGCACAATTCGCGATTTGTGCTTTGGGTCATTATCTTGATAAAACTTTATCCCATTTTGAAGTCCCATATTATCAGCACTTTTCTTTAAATTACTCTGCAAAATCTGTAGATATCTATATTTATCAAGGATATCGTCGATGAAAACTAATTCGCCTACTCCATGGGCCGAAATACAGCCCCACACCATCACAGACCCACCACCGTGTTTCACAGTCGGCTGCAAATGTCTCGGATTCAGTTCTTCTTTCGACTTCCGCCATACCCTAATTCTTCCGTCGCTTCCATAAATATTATATTTGGATTCGTCCGCGAAAATTGTGTCCTCCCACCACTCACTGTCCTTTGCAATGTAGTCCTTTGCAAATTTCAGTCTCTTCATCCTGTTCGCCGCGTTAATGTTGAAGTTCTTGTTATGGTTAAGGAGTAGCGTGGACAGAAAGAATCAAGTGTGAAGACATTGGAAACAGATACACGAAAGATAATGTTTATTGTAATAATTATAATAAAGAAAAACTAACCTATTTCTATAGCACGTGCGCACGCTTACATCCCTAGCTAAGAAGAGAGCGTGTTCGGTATCGCCGGTCAGACAGTCCCCTGCCGGTCGATCACCGCGACACGCTCTCTTCTTAGCTAGGGATGTAAGCGTGCGCACGTGCTATAGAAATAGGTTAGTTTTTCTTTATTATAATTATTACAATAAACATTATCTTTCGTGTATCTGTTTCCAATGTCTTCACACTTGATTCTTTCTGTCCACGCTACTCCTTAACCATAACAAGAACTTCAACAGGTTATGGGCCCAGATATCAAAAATCGATAAAAAAAATTAATATAGAGATTAAAATTAATATAAAGTGTAACAAGGATAGTGGCGTGGAAATTGAGGTCAAGAATTAATAACTGAAAATATATATATTCAAAATGTCGAGACAAATTTTAGATGAACTAGCGAGTATTGAAAAATTGCAAGATTCCGAAAACTATCAATTGTGGAGGTTTCAAATTAAAATAATGCTTGAAGCAGGCGGACTGTATGATACAGTGGTAAAAAGTGTACCAGAGGACGGTATAAATGCGACTTGGAAGAAAAATGACGCAAATGCGCAAAAAATGATCGTGACGACGATCGGTAAAAAACCGCTTTTACACGTGCTCGATTGTAAAACAGCGAATGAAATGTGGACTAAAATCGAAAATATATATCAGCGGGAGAGCGAACAACAGAGATGTACCTTGCTTCAAGCATTCTACAGTAAAACGTATAGTAAAAGTGAAGACATTGCAACATATATAAGTAGCCTGAGGAATTTAACATTTAGGTTAAATGCGTTAGATACAAAAATCGATAATAACATGTTAACACATTGTACGCCGGTGGCATCTGAGACATTTAAAGTCTGAGCGCCGGCACAGTATCGCACGCGTAAAGCCTAGATAGAGGATCAGCGATATACTCAGTAAATTCACCCATATTATAGCGGTAAAAATGCACAGAATAAGAAGGCTTATTATGCTGTTCAACTAAAAGCGTAAAGCTATGAAAGATGTACTGGCTACAGTATACGATGCTCAAGACAACGTAGTTATGACGAGACAAACAAATCTCAAAACAAAAGAATGCTGCATTATCTCAGATCCAGCGCTGAAGCGATAGACTTCGAATCACGCATTTTTGCGGGGCCGGCGCTCAAGCGATAGACTTCGAATCCCGCGTTTTCGCGGGGCCGGCCTACAATGTGTTAATATCAAAAATATTGCCAACAGTTAATATACGGCTTCTTTCGAGCTATTCTTCCATTATAGCCCTCGGATCTTAACACTCTTCTTATGTTCTCCGGATGCACTGATATTCCACGGTGTTCATTTAATTCAGCTGCTAACTTTGGAGCACTTATCCGAGGATCAAATTTGATTCTCCTAATTATGGAACGTTTATCGCGAATATCTAGGATCGGTTTGCGTCCGCTTTGAGGGATAGATTCAATTCTATCTTCGTTCTTGTACCGTCGAACAATATCCCATACCGTACTTTTACTAATATTTAATAAAACAGCAATTTTGCGAATCGACTTCCCTTTTTCATGATGAAAAATTACTAATTGTCGCATATCGAACGATGTATTCTTACTTTTCCGACCCATTTCGCACAAATTCTGATCAAGACTAACAAATATTCGATCTATAACATACTTTGTACATAGTATGAATGATATGTTTACAAACATTGTTTCAGTCAGTTCCTGGAACCTGGAAACTTGAGAAGTGCAGCAAGTGTCCGAATATTTCTGTGACATGAAAATGAGCGTACTTTCCGTTTTTCTTTTATTATTTATATAATCACGTATCGTAAACAAATATTTCTTACGTTTTTGTAAACTACACACTGCATAGTAACATACGTGAAACCTCTTTTTGTTCTCATTGTTTACATTTCTGAAGTACGGACTATAATAGTCAAAACTATAGTGGTGTCCGAATATTTTCATGACCGACTGTATGTAGATGTGTGCACAAGTTAAAGAAGCATTGAAACCTTATCACAGGTACTAAATCGTAGTTTTTATTTATCCGCTGATCTGAATGTACAATATTTTCTATGCATATAAGTACTGTAAGCAGTAAAATTATAAAACAAAATATAATAATAATAATAATAATAATAATAAATTTATTCATTGGGATAGCCCCTTTAGATTACATGATAAACAGTTATAATAAAGGACATTATGTACATACAGCAATTACAGTAGATTGTACACATATAAGAAAGTAATAATAATAGTAATTATATTTATATTTGCTATCCATAATGTGATAGCATGCTGCGAATGGATTTTTTAAATTCTCTAGGTGACTGTCCAAAAAAGTCAATTTCATTATGGTAAACATTTGCGAGCGAGCATATCCTGTTAAATGCGTTATGTTTACCATAATTAGTAGAGTGTTGCTCAGTCGCTAGAAAGTTGTTCCGTAGGTGAGCTGAAGGCACGAGCAAATTAACTTTCTGAAGGATTTCTGGACAGCTGATCTTACCATTTAACGTATTAAATAAAAACCATAAGTCGGCTTCAACTCTCCTGTTTTCAAGGGTTGTTAACCTCAATGTTTGTAAACATGGCGAATAATCGTGGTTATTCACAGACATAGTATAGCCTATGTGGTGACTAGCGAGTCGAAGTGCTGAACACGTTCGACAGCCAAACGGTGTTTTTTCATGTAGGGTGACCATATCGTGCTGCAGTATTCGAGATGAGGACGTACCAGAGTAATATATAACAGTTTAATTGTGTGTATATTATTGAAGTGATTGGAATTACGGGAGATAAATCCGAGTGATCTATAGCTTGAGGATAAAATTGACTGTATGTGATTCTCGAAAGTTAGTTTATTGTCAAAAAGTACCCCTAGATCGCGAATACATTGCACTGATGTTAAGGATTCACCGTTAAGGGTATATTCAAATAAGTGATTCGTAGATTTACGACAGAGTCGAACTATATGATATTTAGATATGTTGAATCGCAATTTGTTAGTTTTACACCATGATTCTAGTTTGATTAAGTCAAGTTGAACAAGGTGCGCATCAGATAGGGAGTCGATACGTCGGTATATTTTCAAATCATCTGTATTTATTGTTACAATACCGACGTATGTACAGGTATATATGTAATATTGATTATTAATAAAATTAAAGATTCACAATGGCACGCTCCGCTATTCTGCTTACTCTTATCGCTTGCCTAATCGCAACTGACAACCTATGTTCCCACCTGGGCGGGCTTCTCCCCACAGACGCACCTCGCGACCCAGGGCACCGTTCCATGCGTGCCCTTACATACATATGTATATCGATTGTCTCATTATTAAGAACTAAGAATAAAGCAGGCCTGGTGTTCTTGCTTCGTTTATGTAGTCGTTAAACAGGCCAATCTTTTTCATCTCTTTTTGTAAGACAAGTTAAACTGTATTTAGAGTTTGTTTAATGTTTGCTGTCAATCTTTTAATTATACACCAAATATTGTAGTATAAAATTATAAGTATCTTAATATTATTGTAAGCACAAAGGAAAAAGAATTTTAATAATTTAAATTATAAACTTTTTATACTTCATATGTTACATTCTAACATATAATATTCATATGAATATTCTAACAGTTAGAATATTAGGAATGTGTAAAGATCAAAAGAAAAATTATTTGGAAATCTATTACAGTTTTACCTTTTTTACATATTCACGCCTACAAAATCATTGTAATACCTAATCGAGACAGAGAGACTCCTCTCACTCGATTATCTTACACATGTAGCAATACAAATTTATAATGAAAATAATGTTTATTACAATTCACGAATTTATTATTTTTTCCTCTACGTAGTAAAGAAAAAAAATATCCGGACGCAAAGCGAATAGAATGCATGCAATGTATGTATGTCATGTTAGAATATTCGAGGTTCAGGAACGGCCGAGGCGGGCCATGTGTATTTTGTCGATGCACACTGTCTTTGTCTAGCGTAGCTTTCTTTTGGGGTGAACCCTAAAATGGTTAACACATTGTACGCCGGTGGCATCTGAGACATTTAAAGTCTGAGCGCCGGCACAGTATCGCACGCGTAAAGCCTAGATAGAGAATCAGCGATATACTCAGTAAATTCACCCATATTATAGCGGTAAAAATGCACAGAATAAGAAGGCTTATTATGCTGTTCAACTAAAAGCGTAAAGCTATGAAAGATGTACTGGCTACAGTATCCAGATCCTACAGATCCAGCGCTGAAGCGATAGACTTCGAATCCCGCATTTTTGCGGGGCCGGCGCTCAAGCGATAGACTTCGAATCCCGCGTTTTCGCGGGGCCGGCGTACAATGTGTTAAAAAGGGCCATGGTGACGTAGGCGTCCTCACGACCGACGCTTTTGCCAGGGAAAAGCATTCTTGTATAGACTGCGGTCGAGAGAGCACAGTTTTAATAAATAGAACACCTTTATACATATACACGTCTACAAAGTCATTGTAATAAGTAATACCTAATCGAGACAGAGACTATGTATGTACTCCTCTCCGTTCGATTATCTTACATACAATGTATCGATGAAGGTCGAGGCGCGAGCAACCGTCAGTGTGTCGAACAATATCGGTGACGGTTTATTGACGGTCCCCTTTGATGCTGAGCCAGCCGAGGCTCGAGGCAGCGTAACAGTAAAGAAGCAAGTTGAAATACCCGTGTACGTGAGACAATACTAACGCGGACAAAATTTAAGATTAAAACTTGTTCATTTTTGGTCCGTTTTAAATGAAATTTTACCAAAATGTTTGTTACAATCTCCTGATTTAATCCAATTATTTATTACAAATACATTTTTATATATTTTCACAAATATTAATTTATTTCAACTTGCATTTTTAACTGATTGCAATAATTTTAGTTTCTTCATTTGTTGTTACTTCATTCTAATTTTAAAACTTAATTGAAAAAAACGATGGTGATGGGGTGGAGGTAAATTTCATTTTTAGGAAGGAGGTAAGTTGTGGTCCCGAATTTCTTGACGTTGCACGGTGTGGTATTTGCTCGATCTACCTGGCCAAAAGTCGATTTGAAAAATTTGTTCCAAGCTGTAAAACTTTTATTACCCAAGATATTTGACTATGCAAGGATCAATGTACTGGTATTTTTTTTGTCTTTTGTGCACATATAAAATCCTGGGCTAATGGCTAATGGCTCTAAACTAATGGCTTTTACACGAGACGTTTCGCAGTTGAATGCTCTTCGAAACATCTGGTTTGTTTATGACTTTTTCTTATGTTTGAAAGCAGGTATGTAAATTTTTAATATAAGCGAAAGCCTCTGAACCGAACCTACGCTTGTAGCGAATTCTTCTTACATTTTTTGCCAAAGGGTTGGCAAAACAAACTTAGCGTTTAGCTGCGAGAATGTTGGCGCAACGATGCAACTTTACATTTTCTACTTCTCTTTTTTTATTTTTCTGGCTAAAATAACATTAAACGATACAATTTGGGCCACATTTGCTGTTCACAATCACATTATGACCCTCTTTTTAAATAATGGAATCATGATCCAATCATTTTCATCAGAATAATGTCACAAATATGTTAATAAAAATTGTATAAAAAAAGAACTGAAACAAAAAAAAATTGCAATGCATTGGTATCTTGATCAGTACAAAAACCCATCTGGTCTTTGCCAATTGTCGCAGTCGTAGCTTCCCCCCTAAAAACCACAATATACAGGGTGAGTCTCCTAACGTGACGACCTCAAATAACTCGTAAGGTATTCGTTGCACGAAAAAATGTTTCAAACAAAAGTTGCATGGTATCTAGGGGGACATAAAGTGCTCTAATCTATTTTTTATTACGTTACTTTTTTATTGAGATATTAAGGTCACCTTCAGTTTTTTAAATGGAATGTCTAATATTTTTTTTCGAATTTGGATAAATCATCAAATTTTGCGTAAAAAAGTATTACACAAAGTGGGACTTCAAATGAATAATTAGTCAGATATATTCAAATTAATAATCTTCTATTAGGAAATGCGCGTAGTCAACGTGATTCTTAACACGACTTTGTTTCATCATCATTCATCATCAACACGAAATGCCTATGTAGTATCTCACTAAGCGCTAAAGTCGTATTGAGAAAGGTGCTACATTTTTATTACGATGTTCAGTAACAGTGAAAAATACGATATGATAATTGTTTATGGTGCGTGTGAAGAAAACGCTATAAGAGCAAAGATTTTGTACCAAGCTAAGTATCCTGATCGAAATCAGCCATCGCATTCTACCTTCTTAAGGGGGTAGACACGGCACGTGACCTCTCCGATTTGGAAGGTCGGTATTACAGCAGCTTTTTCCTGCACAGAAATGGTAATACCGGCAGGCGAGAGGGAGCTGCTTGTTATTTCGATATTCTATTGTTATTGTGGAAAGAAATACATAGACAGCTGTTGCGTTGAACTCGAAAGAATTTTACGGGACGTCTGCTGGTATTGGCAGCGTTGAAAATTCATTGTACATTTTAATTATGTACTTCAAATGTGGTTATGCTACAATATGTTTCGTTGCAGAAAGGAATTATAAGTGAAAAGAAAAACTAGATGAGGGGCATGGTATTGTTAGGTTAGACATTATTTTGTTAGCAAAACACTGAAGCGGAACATGAAAGTTATACAATTATTATAAGATAATTAAACGTCCTACGTAGAAAGCAGTTATTGGACGAACATTATATATAACATTGTAGGAGACGATACTGCATTCGTGAATTATCATGCTGTACACCCTGGTTTGCTGTCCAAAAATTGTTCAGAATGTTGATTTCTACACCATATTCAAAAATCCCTCTTCCATACATTTTCCAAAATCAGAGCCACTCGTACACATGTTTGAATGGTTATGAGAAAGTTTAGAACAATACATTGTATTATGATGACAAAAATGCAAGAAAAGATTGGCTGGAGAAATAGACTATCCCCTCCACATGGAGGAATCCCCCTTGGCCGTAGCGACGCTCGACGACACGGTGTAATACGATCAGAACCGGAGTATCGGTGTGACTAATACTAATTCAACGATAAAACTTTTTTATTTATTAATTTTTCTACGTGCAACTTTTACCAATGTATCTGGGAGATCTTTCTGATTCAAATGAGACCAAACACGATATAGTTTGGATTGTATTTACTTGTTGATACAGACTTTGTGGTACGTACTCAATTAGTATCAACAAGTAAATATAATTCAAACTATATCGTGTTTGGCCTTATTTTAATCAGAAAAATCTCGCAAGTACGTTAGTAACAATTTCATTAAGAGAAATTCAGAAAGTAAAAAAATGAACACGTGCGGGATTCGAACCTACAGAAAATTTTCTGGCGGCTCTAGACAAAATCTCCGCTCGAGCCGATTCATTTAGTTAGCTGTTAGCTGATGATCACATTTGTAACAGATATGGCAACAGCGCGACAGAAGTCTTGATAAGTTGCGGCAACTATGCCTTACTGTGTCTGTATTCACACATCCGTATTCACGCATCCGTATTCATGTATGAATGAAAAACATCAGGTCAACTTATGACTGATTTGGTGACATTTTCTTACAATATGTTTTGTACAAAATGATCAAAAGAATGAAAAAGAATATTAATAAGAGCAATGCAATAATTTCAAATATTTGACGTAACTACCACATTCTGAAAATATGATACATAGGATCGTAAAGGATTACAAAAAAAAATCAGGGAGTCAACTGTTGACTGATTTGAAGACATTTCCTTATGTATGTTTTATACAAAATAATCAAAAGAATGAAATAGAATAATAATAAGAGCAATGCAATAATTTCAAATAATTGACGTAACTACCACATTCTGAAAATATGATATCAGTACATCAATACTTCCAACCTCCGTAAAAAAGTTCCAATCTCTTCTTTTTTATTTTAAATAATATAACCATGTAATTATAACATAAAATCGACAGCGATTTCAAGTCAAGCATGTGTTATATACAGTAAAAGCGATTAGTAATTGTACACAGTTCCCAGTCAATACCTAAAATGCATATGACTTAACCTATAATCGTACGAAAATGCATACATTGACTGCATCACGCTGTTATTACTGTAGCACATGTCACAAGTCAACGCTTCAGTTTTGCTATGATTTCACGTTGCCAATCCTCCTGAGTAGGCGCCACCTCATCACCACTACGTGAACTAAATTTGTGACGTCACGTGCTCTGTTTTAACGGCAATATTACAGCGGACGGCAAAACTCGTTTGTGGGAATGCAATTAGGGCAATGTATTGTTTGTCCTTATATGAAAAGATTTTGAGCTCAGCGAGGGCTCATTCGAAAGAGGAAGGTTCAACGCGGCGCGCTGCACGCCCCGTTTGTGTCGCAAAACTCTTTTAGTGACCTAAAAATACAGGGTCTACCACGTATCTCGGAACCCATGCGCGCGCAAACTTGAGTAAATTGCAACGTCGCAATGAATCGATACAGGCGTCATCTATGAACTGCTGGTGAAGGTTAAAGTCTTGTAGGGGACGCAAGGTTTGGCAAGATTGGAGAGGGGATTGTAAGAATCAACTGGATTGTAAGAAGGGGTAAACACAAATTCAGGCGCGATCGGCAGAGACCGCATTGAAGTCGGACAAAAAAGTTTCCAGCGGCTCAGCAGCTATGGCTATGTCCGGCAGGAATCGAAATCTCGGCTCGAGCATTTGAATTCGGGCTACAACATGAGCAAGCCGTCCGACTTCAATGCGGTCTCTGCCGATCGCGCCTGAATTTGTGTTTACCCCTTCTTACAATCCAGTTGATTCTTACAATCCCCTCTCCAATCTTGCCAAACCTTGCGTCCCCTACAAGACTTTAATCTTCACCAGCAGTTCATAGATGACGCCTGTATCGATTCATTGCGACGCTGCAATTTACTCAAGTTTGCGCGCGCATGGGTTCCGAGATACGTGGTAGACCCTGTACTTGTATTCTGCGGGTGTATTTTGTCGATTTTTGCTCTACTTTGGACACTCACATTATTAGATAGCAACACAATCTCGTTGAACGGGCTGTCCAGCGCGCTGCATTGAACCTTCCTCTTTCGAATGAGCCCTCGCTGAACTCAAAATATTTTCATATAAGGACAAACAATACATTGCCCTAATTGCATTCCCACAAACGAGTTTTGCCGTCCGCTGTAATATTGCCGTTAAAACAGAGCACGTGACGTCACAAATTTAGTTCACGTAGTGGTGATGAGGTGGCGCCTACTCAGGAGGATTGGCAACGTGAAATCATAGCAAAACTGAAGCGTTGACTTGTGACATGTGCTACAGTAATAACAGCGTGATGCAGTCAATGTATGCATTTTCGTACGATTATAGGTTAAGTCATATGCATTTTAGGTATTGACTGGGAACTGTGTACAATTACTAATCGCTTTTACTGTATATAACACATGCTGGACTTGAAATCGCTGTCGATTTTATGTTATAATTACATGGTTATATTATTTAAAATAAAAAAGAAGAGATTGGAACTTTTTTACGGAGGTTGGAAGTATTGATGTACTGATATCATATTTTCAGAATGTGGTAGTTACGTCAATTATTTGAAATTATTGCATTGCTCTTATTATTATTCTATTTCATTCTTTTGATTATTTTGTATAAAACATACATAAGGAAATGTCTTCAAATCAGTCAACAGTTGACTCCCTGATGTTTTTCATTCATACATGAAAACGGATGCGTGAATACGAATGTGTGAATACAGACACAGTAAGGCATAGTTGCCGCAACTTATCAAGACTTCTGTCGCGCTGTTGCCATATCTGTTACAAATGTGATCATCAGCTAACAGCTAACTAAATGAATCGGCTCGAGCGGAGATTTTGTCTAGAGCCGCCAGAAAATTTTCTGTAGGTTCGAATCCCGCACGTGTTCATTTTTTTACTTTCTGAATTTCTCTTAATGAAATTGTTACTAACGTACTTGCGAGATTTTTCTGATTAAAATAAGGCCAAACACGATATAGTTTGAATTATATTTACTTGTTGATACTAATTGAGTACGTACCACAAAGTCTGTATCAACAAGTAAATACAATCCAAACTATATCGTGTTTGGTCTCATTTGAATCAGAAAGATCTCCCAGATACATTGGTAAAAGTTGCACGTAGAAAAATTAATAAATAAAAAAGTTTTATCGTTGAATTAGTATTAGTCACACCGATACTCCGGTTCTGATCGTATTACACCGTGTCGTCGAGCGTCGCTACGGCCAAGGGGGATTCCTCCATGTGGAGGGGATAGTCCATTTCTCCAGCCAATCTTTTCTTGCATTTTTGTCATCATAATACAATGTATTGTTCTAAACTTTCTCATAACCATTCAAACATGTGTACGAGACTGACTACTCAATTGTGAACAGTTGGAAAAACGGTTTGCAGAAAATGTTTCTAACAATTGAGTGGCTCTGATTTTGGAAAATGTATGGAAGAGGGATTTTTGAATATGGTGTAGAAATCAACATTCTGAACAATTTTTGGACAGCAAACCAGGGTGTACAGCATGATAATTCACGAATGCAGTATCGTCTCCTACAATGTTATATATAATGTTCGTCCAATAACTGCTTTCTACGTAGGACGTTTAATTATCTTATAATAATTGTATAACTTTCATGTTCCGCTTCAGTGTTTTGCTAACAAAATAATGTCTAACCTAACAATACCATGCCCCTCATCTAGTTTTTCTTTTCACTTATAATTCCTTTCTGCAACGAAACATATTGTAGCATAACCACATTTGAAGTACATAATTAAAATGTACAATGAATTTTCAACGCTGCCAATACCAGCAGACGTCCCGTAAAATTCTTTCGAGTTCAACGCAACAGCTGTCTATGTATTTCTTTCCACAATAACAATAGAATATCGAAATAACAAGCAGCTCCCTCTCGCCTGCCGGTATTACCATTTCTGTGCAGGAAAAAGCTGCTGTAATACCGACCTTCCAAATCGGAGAGGTCACGTGCCGTGTCTACCCCCTTAAGAAGGTAGAATGCGATGGCTGATTTCGATCAGGATACTTAGCTTGGTACAAAATCTTTGCTCTTATAGCGTTTTCTTCACACGCACCATAAACAATTATCATATCGTATTTTTCACTGTTACTGAACATCGTAATAAAAATGTAGCACCTTTCTCAATACGACTTTAGCGCTTAGTGAGATACTACATAGGCATTTCGTGTTGATGATGAATGATGATGAAACAAAGTCGTGTTAAGAATCACGTTGACTACGCGCATTTCCTAATAGAAGATTATTAATTTGAATATATCTGACTAATTATTCATTTGAAGTCCCACTTTGTGTAATACTTTTTTACGCTAAATTAGATGATTTATCGGAATTCGAAAAAAAATATTAGACATTCCATTTAAAAAACTGAAGGTGACCCTAATATCTCAATAAAAAAGTAAGGTAATAAAAAACAGATTAGAGCACTGTATGTCCCCCTAGATACCATGCAACTTTTGTTTGAAACATTTTTTCGTGCAACGAATACCTTACGAGTTATTTGAGGTCGTCACGTTAGGAGACTCACTCTGTATAGTAGCGGAACAGCTACTGTAAAAGGAATAGTTTTGGACGCGACCCACACCATTACTCTGTCGCGCACACTCGTCACGGTACTCCTTATATATTAAAAACTCTCATTGCAAAATTAATTGTTGCTACACGATTTCGATTAAACCCGGAATCCAACAATACTATGTATCTGTATTCCGCATTTGTGAATAAATATAATTATAAAAATTATTTCTTGTGGAAGCTGCTCACCAGTGGATGCATATTTTTTGTATCTGTGAAAAGGTTCCGATGAACTTTTAGTCATAGCGTATGAAACTCTAAAATACCAAAATGACAAAACAGCAGAGATTATCCTGAGATGCATACATATTTGGATACGTTACGTGTTATATTTTAAGAATTTTATATCTTGTTCTGAAACTAGCTGCAACACTCATTGTCAGTGTTGCAGCTATGTACTTTTTAAGATGAGACGGTACAAATTTATTATAATGTTCGATGTAGACAGGTAACGAGAAAAATCTCTAATTGGTTACAATAAAACGTAGTGGAAATGGAAACTACCCGCCCCTGTCTACCGGTCACCCTTGGGTACCGACTGACCTGGGGGTGACTCGCGCGAAGTCCACATGTTCAGTTAACGATTCGCAGGTAATAAAGTCGTAAAGCGTGCTAAGTCTAGAATAACATGCTAATCCTTAGAAAATGAGTTACAGAATTTTTATGCACGTGGCTCGCAGCTGCAGAAGGCTATAGGGGTTCGCAAAAAAAATTAGAGAATTTTAGCGAACCCAATGACTTTACGATGATGGCTTATGAAGAGCGTCTAACTTCTGTTAGATGCATTTGACTTTCTATTTTAACACATCTGGAAACCATAACCCAGTTAGTTACCTCGGACCTCCAATCATAAAGGCATTTGGTCACTGTCACCCACTGAAATCTTTTGTCCTTTTTGGCAATATTCAACTGTTCCGGAACATGCTACAATCGTAAAAAGATACAGTGACACAGTGCTGGTAAAAAAACGTTTAAAACTATTTTTAAGGTAATAATTTGGTTAAACACTACTTAAACATTTTTACAAAGCAATAAGAATAGTGTATTCCTTTTATTTTTATTTCGTATTAGACTAATCACGCGTGCATCTAACACTAGACCTACCCAGCGAATCAAACTGATTTGTTTCAGATCTTTTGTTTCAAAATTATTGTAGGTATCGTTGTAGGTAGTGACAATTGTATATCTCTAGTAAATGTTCATTCAACGACTTTCGTCTTTTTAATCTGTCTGACGTATGATATCTAAATGGTATCAAAATCTATCGGTAGTTCTAGTGTTAAAGAAATTGCAATTAGATACGAAATTTTGATTACGGGAGCTAAAGAAGCATGTGACACGTGTAAAAATTCGGTACAGTGAACAGTTTGAAAAATCTGGCAGGCCAAGAAAAAATTCAAAGCCGGATGATAAAATGATAATTCGCGAGGTAAAGAAAAGTCCATGTGTAATATCGCGTGAAATGAAGGAAAATTTAAGACTTCTCGAAGAACTATAGGAAGATGTTTAAACGAGAATGGTTGTAAGCATTTTACAGCAAAGCTGAAACCACTCATTTCGGCGAAAAATAAAAATAAACGTTTACAGTTTCCTAAGGAACACATTGACAAGCATCAGTCGGTCTGGGACAATGGTATATGGACTGATGAATATAACTTTGAAGTAACGAATGAAAAAAGAAGTTAAAGGCTTTAGTGTAAATTGTCAGACCGCTTAAATGTTCGGAAGATCCAGACAGTGGTGCTAAATCCTCAAAACGTGACAAAAATTCCAAAAATGTTTCTACAGCTACGATCGATGTATGTATTTTAGTACTGCCCGAAGATTTTTGTAAAATGTCGTTTGCATACTGCTATGTGATGGAAATTTCATTTTTTAAAATATGCATGCATGAATCTTTTCCGTATGCATTATACATATACATACACACATATGTAGGATTTGGGAAATCGAGATTGACAGAGCGAATCTAGATCCTTGGATTAACCCTTCAAAGTCGTCCATACGTCGTATAGACCACGGTTTCTCCATATGGCGCCGACATCGATGCGTCGTATAGCCCACGTTTTCACATGCCACCGATGTAGATGCGTCGCATTGACCGACGATATGCCGACGGGAGAGCGGTGTATATCGGTGTGACTAATACTAATTCGACCATAAAACTGTTTTATTTTTTACTTTTTCTTAATTTTACTAACGCATTCGTGAGAGTTTTCTGATTAAAACGAGACCAAACACGATAGAGTGATACAGTTTGAATCATATTTTCTTGTACTTTGTGGTATGCATTAATCATTATCGACAAGTAAATACAATTCAAACTATGTAATCGTGTTTGGTCTCATTTCAATGAGAAAAATCTCGCAAATACGTTAGTAAAGGTTAACCCTTTGCACTCGAAGCCTTTTTCGCTTGGGCGAACCAGCAACTCGAGAGGATTTCGGCCAACGATTTTACAATTTCAGTAATGTCTCGACTAGTGTTCAAAATTGTCTACGATTTGTGTTCATTTCTATCCCCACTACTTGGGGTCGTCCCCCCTGAGTGAGTTCGGGTCCCCTTTGATGTTGTGGCAGCCGAGGCTCGAGGCAGCGTTATAGGAAAGAGGCAAGTTTAAATACCCGTGTACGTGAGACAATTCTAACACGATCAAAATTTAAGAATAAAATTTCTGCATTTTTGGTCCGTTTTAAATGAAATTTTACCAACATGTTCGTTACAATCTCCTGATTAAAATGACACCAAACACGATATGATTTGGACAATTTTTATTTATCATATTGTAGGAACTTTAGAAAAATGAAGGGGAGTCATCGGGAATCGAACCCGAGACTTTCTGGTGGTAGGCACTGATCAGTGCCACTACGCCACGGCCCCTTCTTAGGCAACGTGGTTCTTCTGTTCCTCTTATGTTCATTGATGGAGGCGCCCGCGATCCCACAATATCATAATAAAGAGGAATAAAATTATGAATGCCATGATAAGTAAAAATTGTCCAAACCATATCGTGTTTGGTGTCATTTTAATCAGGAGATTGTAACGAACATGTTGGTAAAATTTCATTTAAAACGGACCAAAAATGCAGGAGTTTTATTCTTAAATTTTGATCGCGTTAGTATTGTCTCACGTACACGGGTATTTAATCTTGCCTCTTATCTGGAACGCTGCCTCGAGCCTCGGCTGCCTCAACATCAAAGGCGACCCGAACTCGCTCGAGAATCGTGTCTACGCACGATTAGTGTTCGCATTCGTTCCCGAGCGAGGAACACTAGTCGAGACATTACTGTAGCCGGGCGCCCCAGCGGCGCCGCTCGAGTTGCCGCTTCACATCAGCCTGGCGCAATATCGGCGCCGCTCGAGTGCAAAGGGTTAAATTTAGAAAAATTAATAAAGAAAAGAGTTTTATTGTTGCATTAGTATTGTCTCTCCGATACGTTTCGGCACCTCGCTTTGATTCCTTGGACCTCTCCCGCTCGCTCCTCCACTGTCTGTCAATTTCTACCAAGACTTCATAGTGGCATACGTCACCGTCCGCACAGAAAGTTTCGCAAATGCCGCCGCCGGCAGCACAGAAAGAATATTCGACGAGATCGCCGTCGTTGAGGGATTAATAGTAAACGAATAAATTACAATAAATGAGACAATGTATTCATTGAGACGCAACCGATAACCGACCGACAACCGACAGACAACGACTACTCGTCGCAAGCACGCCACTTATAGCATGCAGTCCAAAACAAAGAAACGGAAAAACAGTCCGTGACCTAACCGACATTCGACGAAGAAAACCGAACACATCGATCGCTCTCGATCGTACTCGCCGGCTCCCGGCCACCCAATCTCTCATGCATGTATCTTTTGCTTATGCATTATGTATACATATGCATATACATAATCATATAAACATATAAAACTACCGACAGAATCGTATCTGCAGTTTATACGCGATGACTTACCCGAACTATTGTAGGAACTACAACTGACCGTCGTGCAACAAATTATTTTTCCGCCACACTTTGCCAGGGCAGACTAAAATTTATTAAACACGCGACATAATTGTTGGATCAAACGTGGAGAAACAGTAAATTGGCCTGCTCGTTCGCCGGATTTGACTCCATTCGATTTGTATATATGGGGTCACGTAACAGAATTTGTTTACGCGAAAAATAATGAAAATGGAAACGAGTTAAAACATATGTAAGATAATCGAACGGAGAGGAGTAGTCTCTGTCTCGATTAGGTATTACTTATTACAATGACTTTGTAGGCGTGTATATGTTAAAAGGTGTTCTGTTTATTAAAACTGTGCTCTCTCGACCGTAGTCTATACAAGAATGCCTTTCCTTGGCAAAAGCGAAAATAAAACGTCTCACAGACGCTGTAGAGCTGATAAGGCTTTGACTTTGCTAATTTTCAAACGCGGTTAGGGTTGGTAAGGATTCGAGTTAGCGCGATTGAGAAATTATAATATATACAATCATAGGATGTCTGCGATTTGCACAATTTCGAACGCTCAGGCAAACCGTGAATGGCCCGACGTGTGACCGACCTTGTTGTTGTATACAGGGTGTCCCGTAACTACCGCAACATCGGGAAATGGGGGGTAGCTGAGGTGATTCTGAACAACTTTTTCCTTGACCAAAATGTTGTTTGAAGCTTCGTTTTTGAGTTATTAACCAAAAACACTGCCCAATTAGAGTGCTCGAAATCCCGGGACTCAGGCGCGCAACGTTTTGTGGCGCTTCGTCGTGTACGGGGGCCTCGACGGTATCGAGAGAATCGTACGGCAAATGTTACATCGTCTTTAAGCGAGGCTAATGTGGAACGTTTGGTTATTAAATAATGAGAAATAAACTAATCGTTGTTCATTAATAAGAAATAAACTAATTATTCTTTTATTTAAGCGAGCAGAGTCGTGGTCGCGAAAGAACGCATTGACGCCACGCTCGGAAGCGCGTCAGGCTTCGGGTAAACTCGAGGAACGCTCAGCGCGACATGGTCAACGCGACACGGTCAACGCGACACGCTCAGTTCGGGTAAACTCGGGAGCCGAGATCGTCAGGCTCACGAGGTAGAACAAGAGAGCCGAGTTTTCCGAGCGAAGATCAGACAGTGCTTAGTAGTGGTGGAGAAATATCAATGGTCAGCACTATCGATAATTTCCGATAGTTGGACCATCGACCATCGATAATTTCCGATAGTTGGACCATCGACCATCGATAATTATCGATAGTGATGGAATGTGATATGTATGCATATGTAGTACATACATAAGTAATGTAAGGCTGAGCGCTCTCTCTGGCAGCCAAGGAAATGACGTTAGGCGCAGAGGAAGAGAGCGCTCTCCTAAAAACGCGCAGATACAGTTCAATCCTGTACAAAGGATATAATATTCTTTGAATTGCAGATTCTTTCGTACGCAAGATCACACAGAAAGCCAGCCTTTAATGACTAAATACTATCGGAATCGTCAGTTATAGAACAAATGCTTATCATCAAATTACCAAACATTTTTAAATTCTCGGCATTACGAATGTTAACCCACATTTTCGATGTACTATCGATAGTAAACATATATTATCGATAGTTTTCGATATTCGATAGTAGCAACCATCGATATTTCTCCAGCACTAGTGCTTAGTTTACGTTCAATACCTAATTCTACTTGGTATTGGTCGGAAAGGAAAAAGGATCTATTTGCTATGATCAGGCAATTAGGTAAACCGACTGTATTTTTCACAATAAGTGCTAATGAAATAGGGTGATTTGCTACAACTATTGTACAAGTTGAAAAACAAAGATTGTATCACGAAAGAGGCAGTAGAAAAATTACATTACATGGTGAAAAGTACTCTCATCAACGAAGACGCTGTTACTTGCGCCATATACTTTAATAAATTAGTCAATGTCATAATGAATATTCTACAATCAAAGAAATGTAGCCCTTTTGGAAAGTTCAGGGTTCTCCACTATTTCAAGCGCATTGAATTTCAGCACAGGGGCAGTCCTCATGCGCACATCTTAGCTTGGCTTGATAACGCGCCGACGATGCTCTTAATAAAGATTATGATAAGGCAATTGAACTGATAGATGCCTTAACATCAGTTTAAGCATCGAAAGCATCGGAAAATATAAAACTTCAAACATATAAACATACATTCACGTGCTACAAAAAAATAACTTCCCATAAAGCACAAAAATGTAGATTTGAAGCTCCTTTTATGCCATCAAAAAAAACAATGATATTAAGTTCAATGAAAGATACAGAGGAAGGATATAACAATTATCGTAAACACTATGCACAAATAAGAGTACGATTGGAAAATGAAGATTTTGTAGACATGGACGATTTTTATAATCGTAATGGTATAAATTGCGATGAAGAATATTGCAATATTATCAGAGCAGGAATAAATAGACCAAAAGTTTTCGTAAAACGAGAACCTTTCGAAAAATGGCATAATACTTTCAATCCATTCATATTTAATATTGTTAAATCCAATACACACTTCCAATTTATAACAGAAGAATATTCATGTGCAGCTTATGTAGTAGAATATGTAAATAAAACAAATAGGGGTGTAAGTCACTTGCAAAGGAAAATAATGGAAACAATGAATGGACATCCGGAATTTGATATCATTGAGATAACCAAAAACATAAGTGTGAACATACTAAATCATACAGAGATCACAAGTCAAGAAGCTGCTTGGTATTTACTACGGGAACCAATGTCAAAAACTTTATTAATTATCGTATATATTCCAACAGTATGGCCAATTGAAGTAAATTAGAAAATGATAGTAATGATTATTGGAAACAAAACTGGTTTGATAAGTACGAGAAAAGACCAGAATACTTGGAAGATATTACATGAGCACAATTCGTATCAAGATATACAAAAAGTTTAAGTTTAAAAGTTTAAAAGTTTACACTTCGGTCGTGCGGTCTTAAGCGCACACTAGTTTATTTATACAACTTTGACCGATAAATTTGTGACATTTTTCTGATTAAAATGAGACCAAACACTACATAATTCGGAAAATATTCCATCCGCGCGGTGGCACACAGTGGTCCGGATCGGGGTTAAGTGTGCCTTTTGACCAAAAAATGAACTTTCACATATCGATATTTTTCGAATATATACTACTTCCTAAATGTTAAGCAGTCTCAAAAACGAAAACATTTACATAATTTAATGCCACTTTGTAGTAGAAATGACAACTTTAAGTTGGACTTTCTAAGGACAGTGTTTTTCATCGAAAAAACGCGTAGTATTCTTTTGGGTATGGAGGTCCCAATTCTACATGTATTTAGTTCATTCTTTTTTTGCAGTAAACGGTATTCTTCCGTGATATAAATTCACTCGTCGTATTAATAATTACCATATAAAGTTTATTAAAAAATACTGTCGAATGAACTATTACAAATTCTTGAAATGTTTTGTGTTTGAGAAGAAATATCTTGCAAGTCCCAAAGAATCCCGCAATGTAGCAAATTGGAACATGTTCCGGACACCTTCCTCTAAATAACTATGAAAAAATCGGTTCCCCCTTCGTCCCCCTACGCAGACTATGATTTTTATTATATCGCCTCTTTTTGACATCAGATCCATACATGAGCACTATTAGAATAAAATCGGGAACTAGAAAAGTTAAGGAATTAGATCCAGAAGCTCCAGAATTAATAATTAAATGACAGGAAATGATAATACTAATAATAATAATAAATAATAATAAAAAAAAAAATTTCTTAACCAATACTTAATGATGCAATAAAAACGACAGCGGTAACAAAACACATTAATCGAGACGCTCAATTCGAATTTACTTCCAAAGTTATAATTTCACTACTAATTACCTTATTCTAAACAACTACTATACACATTCCGGTTGCTATCGGATCCAATAATAAAGAGGAATAAAATTCTTAATGCCATGATAAGTGAAAATTGTCCAAACCATATCGTGTTTGGTGTCATTTTAATCAGGAGATTGTAACGAACATTTTGGTAAAATTTTATTTAAAACGGACCGAAAATGAACAAGTTTTAATCTTAAATTTTTATGATCTTTTAATTTTAATATGATCTCTCAAGACGATTACATACTTTCAACGCCAACGTGTGTATAAAATGACTAATAAACGGTTACTTACGTAACAAAACAGCATCGCTACAATACATTCAAGAGTTATGTATCGGAAATAATCAGAGGTCTTATATTAGGAGAGGTCTTTTATTAGGCTACTTTACCCTACGGTTCACTTTTCGATGCTGAAAAAAGAAAACCCATCTGAAACGAAGAATTATGCGGAGGAAATTCAGAGATTGCAAGAAGATTTCAGTTTGCGTTTTAAAAGCTTACGTGCAAATCAAACAAATTTTGATATTTTCTCATCTCCCTTTAATATATACAGGGTGGCCCGGAACTCGCGCGGTATTTTTAAAAAAGGGGTAGCTGAGGTGATTCGGAACAACTTTTTCCTTGACCAAAATATTGTTTGAAGCTTCGTTTTTTAGTTATTAACGAAAAACACTGGCCAATGCGAGCGCCCGTATAGCGCGAGCTCAGTCACAATTGCGCGCGGCCGAAATCGGGTGCATCGAGGGGCACGTACGGCAAATATTACAATCGTCTTACATTAAGAATAGTGTGTAATTCTTCGTTATTCATCAATAACAATTTAATTAACAATTCGTTCCATACTTTTATTCGTTTTAATTAACCCCTTAACTTGCACGCTCGAGTTAATTCGAGCGCGCTAAACAGGCAAACCTGTGCACACTCGAGATAATTCAAGCGGCGTTGTATTTTATGCTGCTATAATTTTTCACACTTGAATATAATCGAGAATTGAAGATAACAATGTGAAAGCTAAGAAAAAAAATCGTTTTACTGATATTTATCATTTACATAGGATTGTAAGCTATAACACTTATTTCTTCAAAAAAACTGTGCGTTAAGGGGTTAATAAAGTGTTAATTTAATAAAGTGTTTTATTAATTATGAAAAAAGTGTTTGGATGATTAATGTTAGAAAAGGGTAGTTAAATAAACTTATCCATTCGACCGCGAATTTACCTGCTTCGACGGTGTTTTGCCATATGGTCATTGTACCGATCCTGACCTATTTTTACAATTTAAATGCCACGTCCCGGCAATCGATACAGATCTGATTCGCACTTGTTTCCACACGCACAGGACACGCGCTTAGGAACATTACGAAAGTTAATGTGTGTGTCATGTGCGTGTGGAAACAAGTGCGAATCAGATCTGTATCGATTGCCGGGACGAGGCATTTAAATTGTAAAAATAGATCAGGATCGGTACAATGACCATATGGCAAAACACCGTCGAAGCAGGTAAATTCGCGGTCGAATGAATAAGTTTATTTAACTACCCTTTTCTAACATTAATCATCCAAACACTTTTTTCATAATTAATAAAACACTTTATTCGTTTCGGAAAACGAATAAAAGTATGGAACAGTTATTAAACGACTTGTTAATTAAATTGTTATTGATGAATAACGAAGAACTACACACTACTCTTAATGTAAGACGATTGTAATATTTGCCGTACGTTGCCCCTCGATGCACCCGATCTCGGCCGCGCGCGATTGTGACTGAGCTCGCGCTATACGGGCGCTGTAATTGGCCAGTGTTTTTCGTTAATAACTAAAAAACGAAGCTTCAAACAATATTTTGGTCAAGGAAAAAGTTGTTCAGAATCACCTTAGCTACCCCTTTTTTTAAAAATACCGCGCGAGTTCCGGGCCACCCTGTAGATGCTGAAAGAACTCCCGGAGAATTTCAAATGCAGATAATTGACTCGCAAAATGATACAGAAATAAGGAATAAATTTCAGAATGCTAGTCTTATAGAATTGCACAAGCGTTACTTTCCTGATAACAAATTTCCATTGCTAGGTACTCACTTCAGGAAAATAATGAGTCCATTTGGCAGTGCGTATCTTTGTGCGCAATCATTCTAAAAAATGAAAATTGTCAAATGTGAACGTCGTAATCGACTGGATGACGAACGATTAACAAATTGTGTTAGAGTAGCACTTGCGAATATCATACCCAATATTGAGAAGCTTGTAGATGAAAGACAGAATGAATTATAGTATCTCATTGTCAATAAGTGAATATTAATGAATATTAATAGTTATTATTATGTTGCTGTATATTTTACTGAGAAACAGTAAATCAAACTGAGAAAAACTGTTTGATTGCACATCTACAAATAGAATTATAAATAACAAATTCAATATTTAAGTATTTAATATTGCGGCCCGCATACAATATTAGGTTTGACTTTTGGCCAAACGTTGTTTTAAAAATCGCGCGTGCCTCGCGTGTCACATGTTTTCGCGGGCCGCAGTTTGCTCATCGCTGTATTATATGCATAATTGTATAAAAAAATAGTTGGAAAAATTAATAGCAAAAACGTAATTCGTCGCAATCGTGATCATATCGAGAACACCACGCACGAAAAATTTCACGACGAGCAACTAACCAACTTGTTATCTTGTTAAAGGAGCTTCCAATTTTATCAGGCCCATTTATTTCTACCCTCAGACACCACACTTAAGAACTAGTAATTTGGAAATGCCATCAGAAGCACTTGCTTTGACATTCCTGTCAACGTAAGTATGTTTTATAATATTGAACTGATTCGGATTTCTGAAACTAACCAAATATCATACTTGACCGAATAAACAAGGATTTCGTGAGTATCACCATTCTACCAGTATCTGAACAGGGAACATCGACCAATGTGTATTTCATTTCTTTTTCCAGCTCCACGGGTCGGGCATGGAAAATTTTCTAATGGGGACATCCATCTTGGACAGAAACGTAATTACAGAGGCTCTTATTAAATTGAACCTAGAATTAAAACATAATCACACGATGGCCGATTCCTCTCCAAAGTTCAGGAAGATTCTAAGCAGAAAGACTTATCTTCAAGGTTTTCGACTTTACGTTATTTAATAACTTCGAATGTAGCGTGTAACTATTTTTCGAAGCGGAATGTTCTTTTTTGAATAATCCAAATCCTACGGCACCTTTATTTATTTCTTTTCCTTTTGCGAACAAAGAATTATTAAGGTCTTTGAATGTTGCACCACAAATGTAACATTCATCGTCGATGGTGTATTAGTGACAGCATTGCACACCTTCGCGTCAATCATTGTGAAAATCGTATTACAGTATTCCGTCGATTGAAGCGAAAGTCTCGGGACTGAACGTTCGCACCTATCGAGTTGTTCCTACGTTGTTTGAAATTTGCCGACAGCGTCGAACGTAGAAAAGGACAGCGAGTAAAGATAAGCGGCCGAGCAGCCAAGCCAAAAGACGATCACAGCTTCTCTTTTCTTTTCACTACCTATCCTTTTCTGCGGTCGAAACTTATTAATGTTAATTAAGCCAGTAAATATAGTCTGAATTATATCGTGTTTGGTGTCATTTTAATCAGAAAAATGTCAGCTATGCTATGTAAGGGTTTCATAAGAAAAGGATGAGAAATAGCAAAGTTTCATCGTTGAATTAGTATTACCTCACCGATGTACCCGAACCCGGATCGCGTTACACTGATCGGCAAGCGAGCTTCTGGACGCCTCTAGGGGTATACCCCCCCAGGAGTGGGGATAAACTCTTCGCATTTACCAAGGGAATACTGTATACTGCACAAATAACATTTTTTCAGTATCATGAACCACCGGGCGCAAAAAAAATATTTGCTGCTTCCCGGGTTTATTTTCCCCGAAATGCGCCTAATCCCTTTAGCGTTCTTTGTTCCAAAAGTGAGCATAATCGTCGAAAGTAATTCTTGGTAGTCTGAATTGTTATGAAATCGATTGTTACAGTAACTGGTGAACCTCCCCTCTGTACGAACTATGCGATACCCGCTGCAATTTGTTATGTTCTCAGTTCTGCAAGAAGAGATGCAAGGAATGAAGATCATTTGTACCAATTGCGTCAGTATTAAGCAATATTTCGTAAAGCATTTTCTTTATAATTACATTCTATTTATTATATATCGTGTTTCTTTTGCAGATAGACCTGTAACTACGAAGAAGATCTTCTTGAATAGTTTAACCAGCAAAGAACAAGTAGAATTCTAAAATAATAATCCCTGTTATTAATAAACTACGTTCGTTTGTCTATTATGCAGACCCATTTGCACTTCATGTATCTGATATATATGAAACGAAGATCGTTCGATTTCATTCGATTAGCAGTCCGGCTTCTAACCGACAGAGCCACCGCGGTTCTAAAACAATATTACATATTTCGAACTGTATCGTGGAATTAATTGAATAGAAATTTAGGATTTTTAACATTGTTTCAATTATTAGCGAAAATTGTTCAATAAAATTTGTGGAAATTAGGAAGAAGGTACTACACATTCTGTCGAGTCATGAGTCATGAATCATGAATGGTAGATGGTACTAATAATTGTTGGAAATATTATTTTAGATTTGTATTAGGATAAGTACCTTCAGCTTAAACGATTCCGCTAATTTACACATTATTCGAAGCCAGATTTAAATAAATATAAATGTAGTTTATTTTTCCGCGACAGTGTACTTAAAAAAAATAGCGTTCCGATATTTTTATCCCTTGGCCGAGCTGATACAAGCACAGGTATGCATCTTCCCGCGTATCTTACCAAATTTTTTGGCTGGAAACATTTCAAATCCCTGGACCTGTAATCCTAAGAAGTAGGATTTTCGTACCTGTTTCGATGATTGTTGGGAAAATGAAATCTTGCTCAGCTTGAAGTAACAATATTATTGTCTCGAAGAAAAAAAGCAGCGCGATCTAGGTGTCACGAGTTTTTTTTTTTTTTTTTTATAACGAGTTTATTTTAAGGTGGTCCCATTAACAATAAAGTCATTAGTGACCACCATCAAGAATACATTAATTTACATTACATGGGGTGTCACGGGTGATTTTGTTGCTACATTTGAAACTTTATTTACACATACATGGTCCTTATAATTTGATCTGTTCCGTTAGGAAGATAGTATTGTGCAATACTGATGGATTAATGTCGGGACACGATACAGCTCGAAACAATTTTAATAATTAATTTACCGCGCTTATAGTAAGCTTCAGCATAATTATTTATCTGATAACACACATTCATAAAATGTTAATATACATGTATATCAACAGGAATTGTAATTAATGCCTGTAAGGTCTCATATAGGACCTAATACACTTATTGTTAGGTCGAGTAGCAAGTAATTTTCAATTTAAGGGTCGCGCATTTTCAATGAAACGTGAATATACAAGGTGAGTCTCCTAACGTGACGACCTCAAATAACTCGTAAGGTATTCGTTGCACGAAAAAATGTTTCAAACAAAAGTTGCATGGTATCTAGGGGGACATACAGTGCTCTAATCTGTTTTTTATTACCTTACTTTTTTATTGAGATATTAGGGTCACCTTCAGTTTTTTAAATGGAATGTCTAATATTTTTTTTCGAATTCCGATAAATCATCTAATTTAGCGTAAAAAAGTATTACACAAAGTGGGACTTCAAATGAATAATTAGTGAGATATCTTCAAATTAATAATCTTCTATTAGGAAATGCGCGTAGTCAACGTGATTCTTAACACGACTTTGTTTCATCATCATTCATCATCAACACGAAATGCCTATTTAGTATCTCACTAAGCGCTAAAGTCGTATTGAGAAATGTGCTACATTTTTATTACGATGTTCAGTAACAGTGAAAAATACGATATGATAATTGTTTATGGTGCGTGTGAAGAAAACGCTATAAGAGCAAAGATTTTGTACCAAGCTAAGTATCCTGATCGAAATCAGCCATCGCATTCTACCTTCTTAAGGATTCGTCGAAGAGTCAAAGAACATGGCAATTTTAATGTACAGAAACGTAAAAGGTAACACAAAATTGTAAACAACGAAGGATGTCGTACTTCAACCTTAGCAGCTATTGCCCATAAGTGCATTGACTGTAATGGACAGCACTTCGAACACCGCTTGAAATAAAATTTGTTTCAAAAATATCTCAGTAATTATTCATTTGAAGTCCCACTTTGTGTAATACTTTTTTGCGCAAAATTTGATGATTTATCCAAATTCGAAAAAAAATATTAGACATTCCATTTAAAAAACTGAAGGTGACCTTAATATCTCAATAAAAAAGTAAGGTAATAAAAAATAGATTAGAGCACTTTATGTCCCCCTAGATACCATGCAACTTTTGTTTGAAACATTTTTTCGTGCAACGAATACCTTACGAGTTATTTGAGGTCGTCACGTTAGGAGACTCACCCTGTATATTCAATTAATATGTTGTATCCCACGGTGTGCTTCTCATTGGCAGAATATAAAGTTTAGCATTCCCTGTCGTAAATACTTTATAAGCACTGTACACCATTTAACGAAAGCGAATGTATACGTCGAATAAATTTACAACTCGATCATTTTTATTAATTCCAAATATTCATACCGTAGTAAGGGCTAACTAAATACATATCGATAATATAACCAGTGTTTTATTTACCTATATTCTAACGCAAACAAATATAAATATACAGTCCCCTCTTGAACTGGCTCTCGCAATTACTTCTTAAAAAAGACCTTGCCTTTTTTACTCGCACTGTAATATTCAATCGAATAACATACCTACGATAGCGCGAGTATCATTACTATAAAATTCATTCACTATATTCATTTAGAAATATTTGCGTAGCGTAATGTCTCTAGACTCTAGATACTTCAAAACGAAATGAACAGAAATGAACAACGATCGCTAAGCAAAATAGTCACAGCCACAAAATTTCGACTAAAATAATCGAAACGGTATTGAAATCGTCTGTGTATTTTCGCGTTCCGAACCGTTCGAATAAGAAAAGGTATCTAAGGAAAACTGCTACGATATTTGAAGCACGCTCAAATGTGAGGATATTATTATTTACAATTGTACATTCAATTCACCAATGCTGGATATTGGTTCGTGTAGGATACTGGTAGGATGTGGTTTTTCCTGAGACCTGAAGCTATTAATTGTCGAAATTTCGGGATACGACGATTGTCCCTTGGTTATTTCCCTTGGCACATCAGAGCCTGTCGAAGAGGCATTTTATTCAGCTGGATTGCTAGACTATTGCAAAAAGCATAAAATTCGTGTATTTTGCTCTGATGTTTGTTCTCAGCAGAAAATTGTAAAAATATCAACAAAAATGGTGTGTTTTCGGTTTGTCAGATTGATAATTATTTAATTACTTAAACATACTTAAATGTTTATATTTTGATAACTACTATATCATTTTATTCGTGAAACTCCACAGCATAATTTCATACCAAGAGCACCTGAATAATTATTACCGTAAAACTACAAAACAGTTCCAAAGTTAAAAATTTACAATTTTCTTTTTAATTGATTTTTTCAGATACGCCTACTGAAGTTTAGAAAAAAGGCACGCGTGAGAAGTGTTACAGCATGATAACCTAATCCCCGTTTTCATTTCCCTGATTGTTTCTTATTGGTTAAATCTGCGCGGCAAATCGCCCCGTGTCAAGCCATCGCCGGATGGCCACTCACGGGGACCAATGGGAACGCGCGCGCCGTCGCCATCGTGGTCTTTTCGTCATTCGCGGTCCGCGCACGTTCCTTCGCATTACCGTTCGAACGTTCGTGCGTAACTGCTGCAGCTTCCGTTCTCGCCGAATCTGGTTATAGATTCCTTACCTTCTGGGTGTTGTGATTGCTTCGACAATTAGGTAATTTTATTGAATTAGAGCCTCTCCGAGAATTTACTTTGGTGGCTTTTGTGCATTGTGTGTGTAGCCCGCGTACAAGCTGGTTGTGTAAAGTAAGAGGTTAATCTCTATTGCATTGTGTGTCGGTAGTATGTTTTACGTTTCATATTTTGACGGGGTGTAGTTTTGATAGACGACTTTGCGTGTAGATTTATACCGCTTGTAAGTGTTGTGTAATTTGTGTCTGATTTTATATAATCTACTAAGCAATTGTTCAGTTATTTCGTTTGGATAGCCTAATAGTTTATTCGTCCTACATTATATCCATACTATTATTATCATTCATTCCTTATTATTTAATCAGATGAAATTTATCTGTAACCTTCTGCCCCGCGGTTGGGGTGTCAAGTTAGATACGCAAAGTCCTGCTGTTGTATTGTTCTGCGAGTTCTTTCAGTTTTTATTTTAATCTCCAAGGGGTATAGCTGGATAATTTGGACCAAGTTTCAACCCTGTAGCTCTACGGAGAGGGTTGTTACTGCAAAAATACAAAAATAAAATTTTTCTCACAGTGAAGTCTCGATATAAACGAAAGCCTCGGGACTGAACGTACGCTTACATCGCATACATAGTTACTAGTTACTAGTTACTACATTGTTTGAAATTTGCCGGCAGCGTCGAACGTAGAGAAGGACGGCGAATAAAGAAAAAGGACCGAGCACCTTCTCTTTTCTTTTCACCAGCTATCCTTTTCTGCGGTCGAAACTTACACCCGTTAATTAAGTCAATAAATATAGTCCAAATTATGTCGTGTTTGGTGTCATTTTAATCAGAAAGATGTCAGCTGTGTCTGTGTAAAGGTTTCATAAGAAAAGGATGAGAAGTAGCAAAATTTCATCCCTGAATTAGTAACCTTAGTTCACCGATATACCCGAGCCTGGATCGCGTTACATTGATCGCCGAGCGAACTTCTCGCCGCCTCCAGGGGTATACCCCTCAGTGATGGAAATAAACCCTTCGCTTATATCGAGACTTCACTGTATCTCTTATTCGAACGCATAACAATTTTTGAAATGGATCTGAAACATTTCAATTATGGGGGCACATATTATATTATAGAAGTTCGAATTTTTAAATTGGAAACCCGGGCTGCAAAAAATAGAAAACGTCAGACATGCTAAAAATGCCGATTTTGTATTTAGGGAATCGCATTACAACAATTATGCTTTTTTTGTAGTCACATTTTATTGATACTATTTCTCTTAGTTCTTTTCAGATGTTTTAATTTTGTGCGCCGCAGTTAACCCATTTGCATCAAAACGCGGAATAATCCGCGAGCCGCGAGTGTCTGCTATCGCCAAGCGCGGAATAATCCGCGAGCCGCGACTGTCAGCTATCACCGAGCGCGGAATATTCCGCGAGCCTACGACTGCTTTTTTTTACCAGTTGCGAAATATTCTTTAGTTGCGATAGACCACGTTTAACCGTCAGTTTCATATACATCAGTGTATTCATTGTTAATAAACACCATGAATAATTTGGATGTCCGTTAGTGCACATACGATCGACCGCGCGCGTTGATACGAGTCAGTCGTCAGTTGAACGTCGCTGATGTTTCAGCGCGGCAGCTGAAATAGACCGACGATGCAATGGGGGAAAAAAAAATTAAAAACCGATTTCTTCGTAGTGTATATTCTAAAGTACTTTTCAACGGCGTCGGTGGTTCTGCGGTAGACTGCCAAACTGCTAAACCGCTGCAAACTTTTTAGCAGGTTCGAACTTCGGTCGGGTTAATCTTTTTTAACTCCTAACCATATGACAATGATCAATATTTGTTCACAAATGTTTTAAAAATGTTTGGTCAATATTTCAATTTAATATACGTAAATATGAACTTAGAGCGCTTTTAATGGTGGGCGATCCGGAAATTCCGAAAATTAGAACCTATACATACTACAAATCCGTGGGGGGAAAGGCAAAAAATTTGTGTACTCAGTAAAGGCAATAAAGCGATGCAAGTTGAGTTTTCTTGAACATGTGACAGCTCTCGGTTTTTGCTATATTATTGTGACTGCTTGTAGTTACGGTTAAAAAATAGCGCGCTATCCTGGTCGTCACCACACTTGCGAGCCGACTGTTGCACGATCTACGTTTACTAACAAGGAAGGTTAGGCAACCCGAAGATTCAGAAACGCATGAAACTTTGCATACACGTGAAGTATGTCATCCGTAATGCAACCCTATTTTTTGTTTGTGCCATAATTCGGTCTTAAGGGATGAAATCAGCTCTTGAAAAAATTCAGAAAGCTCTTCTTCGTGAAATATCTCAAGAACGTTGACCGATATTTAAAAAAAAGTATAAACAAAACTTGCATCCCTTTATTGCGTCTACAAAACTGCGTTATTTTTGAAAAATCCACGGAAAAGAAATATTAAAAAGATGAAGGCTTTTTCAAAAAACTTGTTTACGCAGTTTTGTAGACGTAATAAAGCACTGCAAGTTTTAATCATAATTGTTTTAAATATCTCTTAGCGTTCTCGAGATATTTCACGAAAAAGAACTGTCTGAACTTTTTTCAAGGGCTGATTTCACCCCTTAAAACCGAATTATGGCACGAATGGAAAATAGGGTTGCATTGCGGATGACATACTTTACTTGTATGCCAAGTTTCATGCGTTTCTGAATCTTCGGGTTGCCTAACCTTCCTTGTAAGTGCGACACCTATGTTTTTCAAATGTTCGTACCGAGTACGATCATTCAGGAAGGGTCGCGAGGCAACAACCTTCTTTGTCAGCATGCTTTGTTTTGTTTGATTTTGGATCCTTTATGTTCTTTACATTTTGCCTGCAGTAATATCTCGATCACCAATGGGCAAGCACCAGCTACTGATCTGTGGGTGTGCCAGGCGAACCAAGTGCCCACAGCATTCGCCACCATCACCACCACCTACGCGCTCCAATGAGAAGGGTCGTATCATAATCCAGAGCGGGATGCGACCCATATCTCTGAGGCAGATCTCACCCAACCTTGTAAACTTAAGGATCACTCTATGGGGAATGGTCGTCTCCGTCTACTTCGGCGGTAAGGTGCAGATGCGAGCCGATGGGGTCTGCCATGCAAATATTACGTGCAGCGGCAAGGCCTACGTGAGAACTGCGGCCAGGACATCCCGCGCCGACGTACAGGAGGAGGTGGAAGTAAAGAAGGAGATGGAAGGAAAGGAGGAGGTCGACTCAGATGATTGAAGGGTAGGTAACGGAATAATAATCTTTGATAACCTACTCATCATCAACTATTACCTCACTTTCCCTTTTTCCGCATGAGTAGCTATTAGCTGTTCTTACCTATTTAATTTCACCAGCATTTATGCTTATCTGTTTGGTTTCAGATCATCACCTGTCAAGTTCCGCCGTGCACTTTGTTTTTTAATTTTGCTTGATTTTTTTTTATTCTTATGTACTGTGCGTTCGCCGAGAGTTGGCGAGTGACAGTTTACGCTCTCACTCGGTTGCTATCACGTGACTTGCTGCTATTGGCTGAAGACGGTGACAAAGGTTGACGTTCAGCATATCGGGACAGAGTGAAATAGAATGATTCCAAAGCATTGGCGTAGCCTCAGCAAATCATTAAATTTCTTAATACATAGTGTACATTTTGGTGGGGAGGTTACGCCAATGCTCTAAGTTCATCATTCTATCTCACTTTGTCTCGATATGTTCGTCGTCGTTCTTTGTCACTGGCCGTAGCCAATAACAGCAACGCACATGGTAGCAGCAGAGTGAGAACGCAATATGCTGTCACTCGCCAACTCTCGGCGAACGCAGTATACCTGTACATACGTCGGTATTGTAACAATAAATACAGATATTTTGTTTTATAATTTTACTGCTTACAGTATATGCAATATGAATGTAATATGATAAATAAAAACTACGATGTAGTACCTGTGATAAGGTTTCAATGCTTCTTTAACTTGTGCACACATCTACATATATCGCGACCCTCGAGGGTGAAGTTTCTATGCATGCACATATACAGTCCACGACTGCATGTATACAGTAATGTCTCGCACTGTGTTCAAAATCGTGATTCGATGGCTGTTCATTTTCTATCCCCCCTACTTGGGGCCGCCTCCCTTGGATTCTGGGAAGTGTCGTTCGGATCACTTTTGATGTTGTGATTTACGAAAACCGAGGCAGCCCAGCGTGGAGTACGAGGAAGGGGCAAATTTAAATGCCCGTGTACGTGTGACACAACTAACGCAATCAAAATTTAATATTAAAACTTGCTTATTTTTTGTCCGTTTTAAATGAAATTTTACAAACCTATTTGTTACAATCTCCCGATTAAAATGACACCAAACACGACATAGTTTGAATAATTTTTACTTATCATGGTAGTAATAATTGTATTCCCCTTTATTATTGTGAGATTATGAATTTGGAAAAATTATAATTTGATGTCTAATTACACTAAATTGTATTTTTATTATTATGTTTACTTAATATTTCTGTTTATTATGTTTACATTATATATTTACTTAATATTTCTGATGCGATGAGTGGCTAGTGTTAGAATATTTGAAGTACGCGAACGGCTGAGACAGGCCATGTGCATTTCCTCGATGCACACTATCATTGTCTAGCATAGCTTTTGCATAAAATGGTCAAAAAGGGTCATGGTGACGTAGGCGTCCTTACGACCGACGCTTTTGCCAAGGAAAGGCATTTTTGCATAGACTACGATTTTGTATAGACGATAATTTTGATTGCGTTAGTATTGTCTCACACGTACAAAGGGATTTAAACGTGCATAGAATAGTAGCAATGATTCGCACTGTGTTCATCGCTCGGGACCGAATGTGAACAGCCATCGTGTACAGACACGATTCTCGAGCGCAGGTCACCTTCAATGTGTGGCAACAGAGACTCGAGGCAGCGACCAGGAAAAAAATCAGGCAAGTTTAAATACCCGTGTACGTGAGACAACACTAACGCGATCAAAATTTAAGAATAAAACTTCTGCATTTTTGGTCCGTTTTAAATGAAATTTTACCAACACGTTCCTTACAATCTCCTGATTAAAATGACACCAAACACGACATAGATTGGTGCCATGGAACTGATTGTTTCGAAGACCATTATTACTACCATGATAAGTAAAAATTGTCCAAACTATGTCGTGTTTGGTGTCATTTTAATCAGGAGATTGTAAGGAACATGTTGGTAAAATTTCATTTAAAACGGACCAAAAATGCAGAAGTTTTATTCTTAATTTTTGATCGCGTTAGTTTGTCTCACGCACACGGGTATTTTATCTTGCCTCTTTCCTGGAACGCTGCCTCGAGCCTCGGCTGCCACAACATCAAAGGCGATCCGAACTCGCTCGAGAATCGTGTCTGTACACGATGGCTGTTCACATTCGGTCCCGAGCGATGAACACAGTGCGAATCATTACTGTACTATACAATTTGACGAATTTTCAAATAATTATCTTTTGGAATTTCTCACATCCGTATTATACACCATAAAGAGTCATCCAAATTTGAATTTAACTTTTTTCCTGTATCTTTAACAGTTTCTTAATTATTCACAATAAATAGAAAAGTCAAGATTTCTTTGGAGGGGTGTTTTCACGCGTACATCCGACTTTCAGCAGGAAACAAAAATTGTTCCGCTGTTAGCATAATATGAACTACATTTGTGCAAAGTTTCAAATTTTTCGGAATTCTCGGGTTGTCGAACTTCCCTCGATATCGGAGCGTTGCTGGTGGGGAAATAATAGCTGTAGCGAGTTTGACATGCGCACCGTGGATACGAGAGGCAAGGTGAGCACACCCGCGCCGTCCTGGAGGACAGCAAGCCCCGCCAATCATGTTCCCGCGGAGAAAAAGAGACCGCGTTACGACAACGATAGAAATAGCGTACCCGTGTTAGCTCCGCCAATCAGAGTATGGTTAGACGAAGAGAGAACACTGTGGAACAAGGCAGACAGACACCGGCTGTCGCTTTTCTCCCTCTTTAATCAAATTAATTCGACGCGAGAAAATCGCTAATACCTCAAATAGCATAAACATGGTCTCGTTCAAGATAAAAAGGTGAATTCTGATTATTTTATTTGTAATCGATTGAATTCATGACAATCGGAGAAAACAATACTTGAAAATATGTGTCAGAAAGTAAATACATACATACATACATACATACATACATACATACTGTCCGTTCGCCGAGAGTTGGCGAGTGACAGTTTACGCTCTCACTCGGTTGCTATCTCGTGACTGGCTGCTATTGGCTGAAGACGGTGACAAAGGTTGACGATCAGCATATGGGGACAGAGTGAAATAGAATGATTCCACAGCATTGGCGTAGCCTCAGGAAATCATTACATTTCTTAATACATAGTGTACACTTTGATGGGGAGGCTACGCCAATGCTCATTCTATCTCACTTTTTCTCGATATGCTCGTCGTCGTTCTTTGTCAGTGGCCGTAGCCAATAACAGCAACGCACATGGTAGCAGCAGAGTGAGAACGCAATATGCTGTCACTCGCCAACTCTCGGCGAACGCAGAGTACTTATAAATAACAACGCATGAAAATAAAACATTTTACAACAAACTAGTGGTGTGTACGGTATCGTTTCATGAGAGTTCTGAAACCCCCACTACCCCACACCCTACACAAGGTATTGCCGAAAGAACTTTAACCGCACTTCGCGGATTCCAACGGGTTAACTTTGATTTGAATGGTGCTCTAAGCCCAATTCTCACTGAATGTAACCGACTCTGTACTAGCGTAATGCGACGTAACTATGCACGTAACTGTGTAGTTATGAACCGAAGATGATCAAAAACGAAGGGTTTATATAGTGCAAAATGTATGGAGGGGACTCATTAGAGACCTCCATATATGGTAAGATCGCAGGGTCTTGGCCGAATCACGCATGTACTCAATCGGTTCTGATAAATTCAGTTGATATCAAAAGGCCCTATTATTCGTATGATAGTGAGTGAAAATCCTTGGGCGTCTTCTGTTTTAGGCAAGGTCGAACGGCACGTGCGAACGCAGCGCAAAAGAAATGTTATTCATACGTAACATAGTTTATGTTTTTTTTACATTTCTGATATATTTCATTGTACTTTTCTTTGGTAAGTATGAAAACACTTAAAAGCTTATCTTACGAATTTTTTCCTGCATTTAACATTTCCTCTTTTGCTACTCAGATTTCATATACTGTATAGATTTCTGTTAGCACCCGATCCTTGTAATATACCGATCATGCGAATAAAGTTATATACTAAAAAAAATTAAAAATATAGATTTCGAAGCTGAGTAATTAATAATTTAATAATATTAATATGTAATGATAATATTAAAAACAAAATATTGCTGAAATAAATTTTTGATCATTTTTTCTTTAACCTATTTGTAACCTAACATTAGTAGAACATTGCTTCCAAATTTCGTATCAATATCGGATCCGGACCACTGTGCGCCAGCATATTCTTGAACCCCACCATCGCTATGCTTCGCTTTGTGGCATTTATATAAAAACCCGATTTGCATTCCAATAAAGCGCAATTCTTATATCAGTTTCCTACAATGAGCAGCACATTGATGTTGCCCAATCCTGATGTTACTTAGTGCTACTAGTTGTTTGTTACAAGCGCGGAACTTTTATATTTGCGCGAAGACATAAAATTCCGTGACACTTGCTTGCTGGACGCGTACCAAGAGAGTTAGGTCTGTCTCTATTACCGCCTACCTGTTCCTTATACTATACCAATAAATGAATTGCTGTATAATGAAGTTACTCATTAATATGTTAGCGTTAGCGTATTTTTAAAGGAAAGAATAGGATTGGATGGCGAAGTGCCAGGCACCCTGTGGATTATTTATGGTTGGGGCGCAGTCCTGCGGGTGGTCGAAGAGTGTTTTGGGAACAGACAATCGGGGCGTCCGACGATGGCTGGTGGCACGTCGCCATTCGGTTGTCGGGTGCTCCAGGATTTACTATATCATTGAGTGTCTTGAAAGTAAATGAATGGGACTAACGATCTTGTCGGCAGGCGATGGGTATCTGAACTACAATCGGGTGTCGAGGGATTGTTTATGAGACACAGGAGAGTATTGCTAAAGAATAGGGACTCTTGTTCCTGGAGGATCTGGCCACGGAGACGCGATGTCTTTCGGAAAGTGGAATTCAAATATTAAATCTAACAATCTTATAAATATATATACACTATATCTGCCAAATATATATTTAGTTTTCTGCGATTACTATACGCTATCTAGTATACACTATCTTCTGTTTCACAATTATTATGTATTATCGAATATTAATGTAAGCACCAGACAGTAACATGCCCTTAAATAAGCATTAATGTGTTAACAGCAGGTTAACGTTTCAAAGAAACGGTAAATAGATACCGTACGCCCCATATCAATTAGCTAATCGTGTCAAAGTGTTTTATGCGATAGGCTGAAAATGACGATCGTAGCTGATTTCCCATCCCAAGTCCACACGAATAAATTAGATTGCTGGGCGGCATATTTACACGAGGGTCACCTGTACTTTATTTTTATCCGTTTTTCGAGACATCGAGTAACGCGATTTATCTGTTTTCGAAACACCACGAATAAATAAACTTAAATAGCACTAGTCCAATAATCACGACGCGTCGGTCGTGAGGACGCCTACGTCACCATGACCCCTTTTAACCATTTTAGGGTTCGCCCCAAAAGAGAGCTACGCTAGACAAAGATAGCGTGCATCGGAAAATGCACATGGCCCGACTCGGCCGTTCCTGTACCTCGAATATTCTAACATAAGAGAAAATAAGAGAAAATAATATATGCAAATATCATAGAAACAGAACAAACTACACTGCATGATCATTGTGTCTACAGCGGTGGTGGAATCGGACCAGCGCGTCGCCGACGGAGGTTAATACATAAAGGTGGGTATAGACGAACGCGCCGCGGCTGCAACGCGGCTACAACGTGTGCGCGGTGTTTCGTTTTTACCACGAACACGCACCGCGCATGGAACGAACCATTAATTTCAACGCGCATTCGCCATCGGCCGCGGTTCCATCGGCCCAGGAAGGGATCCGCTCGCAGAAATAAAGGAGCGTGCGCAGATAAGGCCGTTTAATGTTTTCGGTACGTGATACAGTCGAAAAAATCATGATTGAATTTTGAACTTTTTATCCAAAATAATCATTTGTCGTTTGGTAAGGAATACGATTGTTGTTATTGTTATGATGATGTTATGTAATACAACTAGTTTCATCTTTTCCACTATAAAAATATTACACTGTTTGACAAATTTCAACTTTTTTTTTATTTCTTAACCTTCAATTTGCGTTTCTTATAGACTTTAATGTGCTGAATACGAATCTGCAATCCGTTTTTCTCCAGAAAAAAATCGCAAATTTTCAACTTTGGAAGTGTTTTGTACTTTTGCGGTAATAGTTATTCAGTTGCGCTTGGTGCCAAATGATTCTTTGAAGTTTCACGAATAAAATGATATATGTTGTTATTAGACTATAAACATTTAAATGTGTTTAAATAATGATCAAAGTGAAAGGGACACCGAAAATACACGAATTTTGGCTGATATATTTCAGTTTATTTCAAAAACTAAGAGGCCAGGAGAAAATCTAACTATGCCATGCTATAGAACAGACCTTTGTGCAAACGAAAGCATCAACGGAAGTTACAAAATCATTTTCGTTTTCAATATCAAAGCGAAAAGTTTGGCAAAACACGTGGCGGCGACAGTGGTGCTGTATGATGGCGGCTCCCGCTCATCAACCCCCGACAATCAAGGGCAAACGATTCGTAACCTCGTACACATAAATTTTTATTCGAATTAAAAATGGTTCGTAACTCTCGAATAACTTTGTTGCATTCGTAGCCTTTATCCCAACAATGTAATTGAAATTTTGTTCAAATATATTCGGCCGCTCCCCATCCATTTGATATTCTCCATCGTCCTTTGTAACTCTTCCTTTACCGTGCGTGCACACTTACACACGCGCGCAGCACAGTCAATCCCAGCCACAGGTACGCGCATTCAATGATGGATCCGTGCCACGTGCCAACTTTCGGCCAGGACGCAGTACAGTATCGTCTCCGCTAAAGCGAAAGCCTCGGGTCCGAACATTCGCTTAAATAGCATACTTTTTACATTGTTTAAAATTTGCCGACAGCGTCGAACGTAGATAAGGACAGGGAGTAAAGATAAAGGACCGAGCAGCCAAGAGGCAAAACAAAATCCAGCGTATCGGTGAAACAACACTAACGCAACGATGAATCCTTTTTATTTTTTATTTCTTTTTCTATCAAACTTTATCCAACAGTTTTGTGACATTTTTCTGATTAAAATAACACCAAACACGATATAATTTGGACCATATTTACTGTTCACAATGCATTATACACCTCTTATTAAATAATGAAAATATGATCCAAATTATATCTTGTTTGGTGTCATTTTAATCAGAAAAATGTCGGCTATGCTATGTAAGAGTTTCATAAGAAAAAGATGAGAAATAGCAAAGTTTCGTCGTTGAATTAGTATTAGCTCACCGATATGTATACTCGAGCCCTGATAGCGTTACAATGATCGGTAACTGTAGTCGGTGAACTGTAGTCTATTTTTCGTTACTGCAATTGTACATCCACAGCCCACATTTGTACGAATGAATTATGTACGCTTCCCTAATAACTAGAAGAATTGTACTACATATTTCCGCAAGCGCCGATAGTGTAGAAGGGTCATTTTTCAGGGTAATTATTTAGAAAAGGGGGGTCTCACCGCTTTCGATGATTTTCGAGTATGTTACAGAAATCAACATTTTGAACAACTTTTTCCTATACATATAAGCGCCGCTCGGCCTTAGTTTCCGAGATTTTTCCGAGAAAGTCTTTTACACCAGCTTTTAGTTATATGTAGCTGCAAATTACCAATTGATGCAAGGCATTATAATAAGAATAATGCTATGACGTCATATAAATTCTTGCATACTGCGCAACGGGATCATACACACTCGTGAAATCTTCGCACGCCACACGCAACGGCGAAGAAATGCATTGTCCTATGGCCCGTCCATTACCAGGGTACCATGCGCAGAGTCCCGCAAATCCAGCTCGTGCGCAGTTCTTGCAAGAGCTTTGCTGCGACGCGTCATTCCCACTTCGGACACCGTAGTGGTCGGACGTGTTGTTTTTTCGTGCTTCAGGGTAGTAAAAGTTCTTAAATATGTGTTACGACAGTTTGTTCAGTTCTTTTGTGTTATCGACAGTATTGCTTCAATAGATCTTACTTTGATTTTCTACAAAAATTACTAATTTTAATAATATTACATTAATTGTGCCGGGGAATCGATGGGTATACGCAATGGGAAAAGCCGTGAAATGCGACGGTTTCGTTTGAGTCCGAACTTTCACTTGTTTTTCGTTTTCGATCACGGGCTTTGTTCGACAAGAGCCACGGGAGTCAGTTGCCGCAGAACACGCAACTACACAGACGTGTCAATAGTTTCAAATACATACTTACCGTTTTACATTGTCGAAGCCAACATTAATCTTCAATAAATTGATAATTAAGGAGAAGAACATCGGTACGTAGAAAACAGTCATTACGACTCGTTACACCCTTTCCGTACCGATCAAATTGAATATGTGTATCTACTTTTTACCGTCATGCTTTTAACATTTAATCATTATCACAGTTCTTACCAGTCCCTCTGTTCTTAAATATATTTTGATTTTGGTTTGTTACAGATTTATTAGCTGCCTGGTCGATGGTGAATAATTTATCCAAATGATACGAATACGGTATCGAGATTTTATTATTACGACGCTTGATTCATTTGCTGGCCAATTGGTAACGTTTTACATATCTATTACAATTCAAATTTGTTTGTACAATATATGTATGTATGTATTTATTAATGTACAATCGAATCTCTTTTAATGTAACTTGCATTCAAAAATTGGGGATACGTTCCATAATATTCTAAAACCACATACATAGATGCAAAGTAATGAGCTACAAAAAATTGGGTAACCCAGAATTTCCATAAAATATGCACCTGATTAAAATAGTGCGCATAAAAAGAGGGTCGACTGTTGTTTCACGATACATGTCTTGTGTTGGATAATAATATACAGTATGTGTTTTGTTATTCTCCGGAATAATTATTATAACCATATTATTGTATTTGCAATGTTGCGAATCCAAGGTAAGACTCGAATAGATTAATGGAATCGTCTTTTTATTTGAAACATTGTTAGATGCTATTTTTGTTTTATACATAATTTGGCCAGAAATCATTTATTTATTTTGTTTCTCATTTGATAAATTACCAAACAAGTATACATTAATTCTTTGCTGCAAATAATACTGCTAATGATAATGTTAAGTAATATAATTTTCCTTTATTCATATCTAGAATAAAGGAAAATAAAGCTTGTGCCGATTTATTTATTATCTACCGTTGCTTCATGTTCTAATTTGTATAATTATTTTAGAAAATGTGTGGCCGTGCGCAAGGCGGTCGATAGAATCAGTGTTTGCATCGCTAAAATAAAGTATTTTTTGTTGTCATCAGAGCACAACCGCTCGAAATAATTACAATTGAAAGTAAATAAATAATAAATTCGGAAAACTGGAATCAGTGCGTTTCTCGTGTATAATAGGTAGCCGTTGATTTTTCTTTCTCTTCTTTCAAGTTCCAATTTTAGAAATAGTTAATTTGGCATTAGAATCAGTGTCCTGTCCGGCTGGATTCGATCTTCGTTCAGCCAGCTAGAAGCGTAAGTATGTATATTTATATTTTATTTTTCATTTCGTTTTATAACTGGTACGAGTAGTTTTATGCGTGTACACCAGGGGTGTGCGGGTTCTCGAATTCACGAGATTCCCGAGCCGAGAGTCGGGTCGGGACAACTCGGGCGAGATCGGGCGGGCTCTCGGAAATGTGATACTCATCGAGATTCTCGAAAGTATCCCAACGCTTCGAGATCCCGAACGTATCGAGAGCCCGAAAGGCGTATCGAGAAATGGAGAGCCCGAAACTGACTATACGATGCAATGTCTCGGGATCCCAATAGAGCCGTCTCTTATAGTATTTACTATTTACTACTATCTTTTAGCGTGCAGAACGTATGGTTTTCAAAAATATGAAATTTTTGCAATTGTTTTGTGCTTTTACAGTAATATGTGGTTGTAGTTATTCAAGTTACTCTTGGTACGAAATGATTCTGTGAAATTTTTACAAATAAAATTAACATAATAATAACATACGAATTAGAATCATTATTCAGCAGTTCGGGGATCTTACTATAGTTACTACTTGATGCGGATGATGCACTCGGGTTGTTATTATGATTATCTAGATCAATTAGTTGTTCCAATTTTTATTTAATTGAACCGCTTTAACGAGATTGCGTACACTGTCCGTTATAAAAAAAACTGATCTATTGACACTAACTAAGCGCCCAAACTGTTAATAAATCCGTTAATAAATAAATTCGTGAGATTTGTACGAATCTTTCTGAGGCGTTAAAGGTAATTTTAATTACTTAATTTAAGTTTAATCTCACAGAGAGGAACAATAGAATAAATGTATTTATTTATAGGAACGTTTTGGAACTTCAAAAAAAAACGAGACATTATTGCTGGCCATGGTATTAGACCCGCGATTTAAAGACCGTCTTCTCCTGGATAGCGAAAAGACGATTGTCACTGAAAAATTGGAACAATTAATTAATCTAAATAATCATAATAACTGTTTTCATAAAAGTTTGTTTTTTACACTATAATTTGAAATAAAATAGAATATCTAGTATTATACTCTACGTGTATGTGATTATTTAATTATTTATTATTATTATTTGTTAATTTTTTTCGTATGTTATTATTATGTTAATTTATAAATAATAATAATAAAAATAATAATAATAAATAATAATAAATAAATAAATAATCACATACACGTAGAGTATAATACTAGATATTCTATTTTATTTCAGATTATAGTGTAAAAAACAAATTATTATGGAAACAGTTATTATAAATAAAAATTGGAACAACTAATTCATAAAATGTTATTATTATGTTAATTTTATTTGTAAAAATTCAACATTTAGTCATTTAATCATTTAATCATTTCGTACCAAGAGTAACTTGAATAACTACAACTACATATTACTGTAAAAGCACAAAACAATTGCAAAAATTTCATATTTTTAAAAACCATACGTTCTGCACGCTAAAAGATAGTAGTAAATAGTAAATACTATAAGAGACGGCTCTATTGGGATCCCGAGACATTGCATCGTATAGTCAGTTTCGGGCTCTCCATTTCTCGATACGCCTTTCGGGATCTCGATACGCCTTTCGGGCTCTCGATACGTTCGAGATCTCGATACGTTCGGGATCTCGAAACGTTCGGGATCTCGAAGCGTTGGGATACTTTCGAGAATCTCGACGAGTATCACATTTCCGAGAGCCCGCCCGATCTCGCCCGATTTTTCTCGTCCCGACCCGAACCCGAAATGTCGTGAACCCGCACACCCCTGGTGTACACCCGTCCCTCAATTTACGCGAATATCCGTTCCACGTGGATTTGATTTGCGCGAATAAAAACGTGTAAATTGAATCTGTCAGTATAAAAGGAAAAATTTTGGAAATAGAAGCTAGTAAAAGTTTTAGAAATACATGTGTACATATTTATTTCACATAACTTAACATAAAAGTTAGACATTTCAGAAAACAGAAGTATGCAAGTTTTATTAGATGTCACTTTCGCTACTGTAGTTCAAAACAATAAGCCTTTTCTTTTGAATTGGCATAAACTCGTCACCTTCATCGCTTGATATATTTGGAAGTTCGTCTTCATTTTCATTGCGAATGTAAATTTTTTTGGATGAGTTTTTCCCATTATTTTCTGTTATTAAGTTTTCATCAATTTGCTGATATTCGCTGCAACATTTCATTAAATTTTGACGAAATTTCAAGGCTCGTTGAATGTTTGGATCAATGTTTATAATGGCATATTCCAATTTTTTGGCTAACTTCTTCGTTGTCACTGCTACATACATCATAAGCTTGGGTTTCAGATATGATATTTATTAATTCAGTGTCGGTTAATTCACGATCTGCTACTAAATCATTAATGTCACACTCGTTTAAATTGACAAAGCATCCTGTGGCAACCTCATGTGATAAAGTAATAACACTGGATATAAAACTGTCTTAAACTGTTTTAAAACGTATAGGAAAATATTAGAGGTGTGCGAACGCTCGAATAAATCGAGTACTCGAAATTCGAATCGAGTAATGTTCGTTCGGTCGAGCCGAGTCCAGCACTTGAATTTTTTGAGCTACTCGAAATCGACGAACTGCTCGAAACAAAGCGAACTGCTTGAAAGAATCGAGCAGCTCACATATTATTCGAGCCTCGCGCGGCGCCCTTTAGGTGCCGTTAAAAACTAGCCTGGTCGCACGGTAATGGACATTTGTAAACCAATATTGTACATTTAAAAAACATCGAAATGAGGAAATCGATTTTTTACTAAATGAACCGCTAGCGTTCAGTTCTGGACCACTGTGCGATGCGCCGCGCGAGGCTGGAATAATATTTGAGCTGCTCGATTCTTTCAAGCAGTTCGCTTTGTTTCGAGCAGTTCGTCGATTTCGAGTAGGTCGAAAAATTCAAGCGCTCGACTCGGCTCGCGCAATCGAACCGAGTTCAGCTCGGCTCGTAAATTACGGGTACTCGCACACCCGTAGAAAATATGTACATATGATCGCGTATAAAAAGTTCCGCGCAAATTGAGGGACGAGTGTATATTTCTTAATCTCCCGCTGGAACCGAATGAATTAAATATTTGAGAACCTTCAAAAATTCGCAAATAGTATAGTGGATCCACTCTTATTCGTATTATATTATCTTCCTGATAGAATTTCATGTAATGAAATGAATGCTCCAATCTTGTGTTGTTTATTTCAGTTTATTTGTAAAAATTTAATCTTTAAAGTAACGATGTAAAACGAGCCATAGTACCCCCCTTCGGTTTTCAAATTTTTAGTCCCTGTTTGTTTCCTTGCATAGTGCTAACCAGGGTGGTTCTTTTTGATAGCAATTTATATGCCAACCATAAGCTTGTAAAAAAAATGTAAGTTATGGTTCTTCCTTTCATAGTAGAGTATTGTCTTCATTAACCCCTTAACCTACAACTTCGGGCATAGCCCGTAGCACGATGATCGGGCCAAATATAAATATTAGCGGCGGCGCCCTTTCAAAAGTATAAATATTTGTGGAATATTTGATAAGTAATTACAACCTGATGCAATAATTGTGGTAGATGCAAGTACTACAAAATGTTTATTTATACAGAAATCAGTAATACAAAATTAATAATCTGCAATGGTGTGATACAATTCGAAACATTCTGGTAGATGTAAGGTAACTTTGGACTTCTTACACTACCACGTTGTTTCTCTACGTTTTTTATTTTTTTTACAAACTATACAAGGTTTTGACGGTCTTAATTTTGATGCTGTTGGGTCAGTATGTTTTGGAAAATGAGCTCAATGCTTCGCGTGCAGTCTCTCTGGCATATCTCCGGAAGATAATTGTCCTCGTCCTCTATAATTCGGTTTTCGCATTTCTTCAATAGTGATTCGGCTATGTTGATCCTATAGTCAACGTAACATTGTTTTTTCCCGTTATTTATTTTGTTGCATAAAATGTATGAATTAAAAAGACCAATATCGAACAGATAAAATTTTTTTTTTTATATCCTTTCATGTATTTCCTCATTACTGGAAAGCATGCTAATATTTGGACTTGGAGATCAATTTCATTCATTCCCTTGTTGTACTCTGCAATACAATTTGGTTTTCGAGTACGATTGGATCCTTGTGTAGTCAGTTTCATGTTTTGTCGTCATAATATAAACATCTCGCTTGTCTTTCCATTTTATAGCGAGTATTTGGTTGCAGCTTCTTATTGCGTATTCCCCCTTTTTTAATTTTATATTACACAAATCTTTTGGCATATGCTTCCTATTTCCACGTATTGTGCCAATTACATTGGTTTTATAATTAAACGATAATGTCATAAACAATTTTGAGGAAGAATACCAGTTATCTGTGTATAAAGTATGACCCCTGTGCAACACTGACTCAGAAAGCTCTTTTACAACACTTTCCGAAGCGCTATCATCGCGGTTTATTTTATCTTGGCCTGTATTATTTTAAATTCATAGCCATAGCCTGAATCGGACTCACAAAATTTATAAAATTTAACGCCAAACCTTGCCCTTTCTGATGGATTAAATTGCCTATAAAGGTGCATCCAGACTTGTTGCGTATTGTTTGGGTGTTAAAAAAATATACAACTCCTCTATGATTTCAAAATATAACCTTCCTCTTTTAAGTCATGCCAAATCTGCACGGTGGCATTTACTGATTGCCGCAATCCTTAGAAACAAGGTGGAGTTTTTAATCTAGAAGGTGTGACTACAAACCAATTAGACATACTTTCCAATTGATTCAACAAATTAGTTTCGACAAGAGGATATAAATGAGAAATGGCACACTTGTTTGGATTAGGATCACGAGCAGACCTGCTATTTAAATGATCAAACAAGTCATTGAGGGTTTCCAAAAAGCTGGCAGTCTGCAACGCGGTACTCGTCTTTATACAAGTAAGGAACATGCAGTAAACAAGGCAGAAGAAACTCTTTTGCTGAATACCAGCAATGCGAGCTTACATTTGATTTTATCAAAATTATTGTGTCTGACATGTTTCTCGGACAATTTGTAAGCCGCTCTCGTACCTTTATCGCGTTCCAAATTCCATAAAGCAGTAACATCGCACCAGGATACCCGTGAACCATTAATTTGGAAATCAGACTTTAATAAATTATTCCTGATGCTCTTAACGCTTATGTTAGCAACCGGGAACCCATTTTATGTTTGCTACAAGAATTTTTTATGTTCTGGTAACAATATCGCAAAACCCCTCTGGATCCCCATTATTTTAATGTTTCTACGTCGATATACCAATTTTAAATAAAATTGGTTCGCAATTTTTTAAGTTATAAAGCTTCAAACATATTTATACGCTTGTTTGGTAACCGGGTACCCATATAAGAGACGTGAGTGTTAGATGTTCTGTGCACATAAACATGAACCAATTTTTAACTAAAATGACTTATTTATTTATTAAATTACAATAATTAAGAATTCTGGGGACAATTTCTGCATATTGCTATAGTATTTGCGTGTTCATCACAAATAGGACGGTGGCAAGCTTTTCGTGTTTTTCGTCGCTTCTTTTCGGGATCAGCCTGACACATGTATAACATGATCCCACGACTGTTTTCTTTCCACTGTCGTCGTGTTCTTGTGTAGAAGTAGAAGGAATTTCATTTATTTCTACTTGACTATTTATCATGCTTTGTATTGCCAATTTTGTGGAAAGATGTCTCATTATTTTAGCACTTGCCAATCGGGTTCGAAGTGTTGGAAAACAAAGGCCTTCCCCTAACTGACGTGTTCTGATAAAATATTTTTGCACTATAAACTTCTAAACTTTACAAATTATATTTCACAAAAGCACTGTACGTTTCACCTAACTGCAAAGAATCGTGTGTCTCGAATCAAAAACTGAATACAAACTGATGCATATTGGAGATGGTCTCTGATGCCAGCTTATATTTGTTTATATAAACAAGATAAGCACCCCTTCTCTAGTTATAGAACTAGGAACGATTCGAAGAATCAAAAGTCGAAAAGAAGACACTTGAGAAACTGAGTAACTTCGTAGAAGAGTATGTCGGTACTTAAAATATTTGAAAAAAAACCACTGATACTTGATTTCAGTATAAGAATATACATATAATAGATTTCCTTAAAATGTTTAAAGCTGCAGTTGTTGAGTTATAGAAATGAAAGCTAACAGACTTGAAAAAATATAATTTCACACTTCAGCCACTCATTGGCCAAATTGGTTAACTCTACAAAAAACAAAAATAAGTCAATTTACTGTAAATATAAGAAGTTAAGCATCAATCAAGCGATATAACGATAAAATTTTAAAAAAATCAATAGGTGGAGTTAACCAATTTGGCTAATGTGCCGATGAAAACAGTATGGGGTACCCGGGTACCCGGTTGCTAAACAGGCGTTGAAATTTCGGTTGCTAACATAAGGGTTAAACAAATGTAAATAATCAAACAAAAAGGAAATTTTTCTCCCATTTCTAACAAAATAAGGATTTTGAACACTAACGCGTCTTTCTGCCATGCTTTGATTGCTTGCACCTTGGTCGGAAACAACAGCTCTAACTTTCAAACCTGTATTATGCAAATTATCTAAAATAGCATCTAATATAATTGATAATTGATTGGCTTTAACTCCACTCTTTGAGACAAAGAATGCTATCGATTGTTTCCAATTACTGAGCCAAGCCTCTTATCATAAAAACCAGCACCTGAGTGCCCACTGCCGCGCTTCTGCCTAAACATCCTAAATCCTCAAAACCTTGAATAATTTGTTTCGTTGGGTGGAAACTGAAATATTTTTTTATTGAAATTTCGTCAAATGAAAGGACACAATTTCTATAAAAATCAGTTAAGGTCGCTATTTTAAATCTTAACGCATCAAATAAATTTCGACATATACCTGGCCAAATATCAATTCTACAGAACCAGCGAATGATTGTGCGAGGATTTGGAAGGTTAAACTTGAGAATGTCTCGCATTTTATTGTACAAAGAGGGCGAAGTGTAATGTAGCTTTAAACACAATCGCTGTTCTTCCGTCGAATAAGCATTTCGTCTAGCGTAAGGAAATAATTGCATTAATATAAATGTTAAAATGAAACCGCGAACTCTACGCGCGATTGCCTTCTGCAGGCATCAGTAACGTTACCTGAAGAAAGCTTTTCGTTTACTCTTTTCAATACTTTACACTTCGCCCGTAATTGCGAGCGAAGAATATCAGACGTATTCTTCTCCCGCTTCAATTCACTCTCAAGTTTTTTAATTTCCTCGTGTTCTCTTTTTTGTGATATATCAATACGATCTTCTAATACATCTTCACCATTAATTGAATACAAAGAAGGTACAGAACCTTTTTTTAATCTCCCGGTCGGATAAAAACTATCTTCCGGGAAATGCTTACTACAAATATATTTTTTTTTTAATTCAATGTTGTACATTTCAACCCAATCGTCTCGTCCGCAATTCACTATCCACGTTATAAATTTGTCATCGGTATTGTTAGGAAACGCGTAAAATGTACTCGGTTTTGCGAGAAGTAGAATCGCAACTATAATACGAACATTTTCTACAAGCTTTTCTTTTATCTTTTTGATGTTCCATTTGATCGAAAATTAGATTAAATTATCTAGAAGCTACTACACAAAAAAAAGAAAAGAGGGAAAGGAATTAGTTAGTTAATTATAAACTAATTAACTAATTTTAAAGAAACTACTTTCGCAAACTTATTAACAAATTAGTGGAATAATTATTTTATTAGAATTAACCTACTTACTCGTCCGCCTGAATCTTGCAGTTTATATCACTTTTAAATTATTAATAACTACACAGTTCCTGTCACTAGTTCACTGAGCGATGAAAAACTGAACGACCGAATTCAGCGACCCAACCGACAATGCGCGACTAATCTGGACGACTATAATGTTGTCAATATCGCGGGGACCTTCGAACATCATGGATGTCGAATGCATTCTTATGTTTATGAAGTTACAGTAAAATCTCGATTAGTGCAATTCGCTCGAAACCGAATGCGAACACTAATCGTTTGCAGACACGTTTATCGCAGGAACTGTCTTATATTAGTAAATGAGTTACTTCGTTATTGTTATTAGTTGCATATAAATAAGAAATTGCGTCTTTCATTATCGTTAAAATTGCTCCAATGAAAAAGATAATTAAAGAATTTGTCTAGTAACTATACAATTAACACTTGTAGTATACCAGTATCATCACTATCTTTTTCATTGTGGCAACTTTACTGTTTGAGTGTTAAAAGAATATACATCTCTTAGCTCAATTTTGTTTTGGTCATTTATCAGAAAATAATGTAAAGTATAACTTCAAAAATGATTTCATTTATTGATGGTACAATTGAAATAAGAAAACTTGTTATCATGTGTTTCTTTAATTAAAAGATTTTTAATTAACATTAAATGTTTCATATCCTTTGTTGCCTTTCATTGCGGCAAAGAACAAAAGAATTCTTTAAAATTATTTAATTTTCGCATGGCTTGTCTATTCCTATATCTTGTCGGTGATTCAGTTGAGAAACTTTGCGCCTTTTTATGATATTTAAATTTAAAGTATCAAGTAGGGGTATTTACGGTCTGTCCCTCTAGAGCGAAGTGGCGATATCTCGTGCAAAGGTTTGAATATGGAAAATTGAATATGATATAAAAAAATCTACCGAAAACATTAATACAGTAATAATAAATAAATAATAATTAATAATAAGAATGATGGGTCCAACGTTATAAACGACTAGCAACCCCAAAAACATAAGAATATCAATTTTTATGAAAATCGTGTGAAATTACGAATTTTGGCCAGCTTTTTCTGAAATGGCACCAGTGTGCGCCGGGTTGCCTACGGAGCGATAGTATAAGTAGCCCTTAACCCTTCCGACCCGAAATCAATACCGCGTACTGACCCACCAGCCGTCGTATGCGGCCGACATCAGTACCGCGTACTGACCCGGAGAATGAATCACCGCTTTCTTCGCGCGTCAGGCAAAGCCGAATTCGACACGCAGTTATGTATAAATGCGTATCTCTTATCTCGTATCACATATGTATCTCCTAAAGATACACAAGACCTCAGTTTTAAGCTAAACAATCTGCAATGCTTTCTTTATTGCTGCAGACACAGTTCTTGATCCTCGACGACACATAGATACAAGACATCAATCAGACAATAGTAGCTAGACTACAAGAACGACATTTTATAACAAAAATATCCCCAACGGAAAAAACAAAAACGCAACAAAGAAGATGTGCGGTATGTACGAAATTTGGACGAACGAAAGATAGTAGGTTCTCGCGCCGCGAATGTGATGTTGGACTTTGCTTAGAAAAGTGTTTCGAAATATACCACACGAAGCTGAATTACTAGCTGTTATTTAGGTAAAAATTTAATGAATTTCTTAATTATCCAATACAATACTGCATATGGTAAAGATGCAAATACTTTAGGAACAATTCGATATGTTAGGACTCCAATTCTCGTCAGCCGGCCACGGACGTAGCGAGCGACTTACCGAAAAAGCTGCCGGGTCGGAAGGGTTAATGCAACGAGGAAACAAGAAACACTCCACATTTGCTCCCAAACCTCTTCTAGACCACTTGACTAGGTCCTTATCTTGGTAACAGTATGCGGAGACGCAAAAAGTCTGGACGCACCTTAACAATGCAGGAAATTTTATTTTCAATTTGCCATTCCTGGCAAATTTTCTGTAGTGTCTGCGCAATATTCTCTGCAGTGTGATTTATATTTAAAAGTTGTCTGGCTAATACACAACATTTTGTAATTCAACATTAAAATTAACAAAATGACATGTAACAGTTAGATACGCATCATTGTTTCTTGACGTCCATATATCTGTTGTTAAAGATAAGTGTTTAATGTTATCTAACATTTCTTTTAATTTATTCATAGTATCGGCGTATATAGTTTTTATAATATTTTCTCTAAGTGTATATTTGCTTGGTATAGTGTATCTAGGCTCTAGTTTTTTTATAAATATTCTAAAACCTTTATCGTTTACTATAATAAATGGTTGCAGATCTTTTGCAATTAATAGAGAGCCAATGCTGAGTCTGACTCTCAAATCCTCTCAGAATTGTTGTCATATTCAGTGGATCTTGTAAAAAATGAACTTATCCTTCTTTCGAACTTTCCTTCATTCATATCTAAAATGAAACTGTTGCCTAAATAATTTGCAGACTTATTCCGATAAAAAGAAAAGGATTGTAAAACGTGTGCCGCTTTATTTATTATTTACCCCTGCTTCATTTTCTAATTCGTACAATTATTTCAGAAAACGTGTGGCCGTGCGCAAGGCGGTCGATAGAATCAGTGTTTGCATCGTAAAAATAAAATATTTTATATTATCTTCAGAGCGCAACCGCTCGAAATAATTGCAATGGAACTAAATAAATAATAAATTCGGAAAACTAGGATTAGTGCGTTTCTCGTGTATAATAGGTAGCCGTTGATTTTTCTTTCTCTTCTTTCAAGTTCCAAGTTTAGAAATATTTAATTCGGCATTAGAGTCAGTGTCCGGTCCGGCTGGATTCAATCTTTGATGAAAATATTTGAGAATCTTCGAAAATTCGCAAATGGTGTAAAATGCAGCCTTTCTTATTCGTATTATATTACCTTTCGGATAGAATTTTATATGACGAATGTTCGACTTTTGTGTTATGTTTTTCAGTTTAATTGTAAATAACAAATAGTTTATATTAACTCCTTGACATTTCATTTGCACTGCTTTGTTAAGTACTTTTCAAATATCGTTCTTCAATCCCTCAACATACTTTACGTGCCTATGCATGTTCAATTTGGAAGAACAAATTATAATATCCTTTATTTCTCGTCTTTTTAAAGATATTTCCCGAGCTAGATGCTAACAAAACTTATGACGATTGCTCCTTCCGAGGTATTTATATCATCCATGGTCTCATCAGAACAGTGAGTACTGCGTATTCAATATCATTCGTCGGTTACACGTATCGCAGGACGAAAGATCCGAAACAACGCTAACGTTTGCAATTGCTCTGAATTGTCTGCCGAGAACAGTGGCCACATGCGTATATGTATATGTACCGAAATGAATAGAAGGCCACTTTTCTGGCTTGTGGTTCTAAACGGAATGAACAGAACATTGTCTCTGTACAATAATGGCTGGATAAATGCAAGAAAGATTGGGACCCAGATATTGCGTTTGACCGGTCGAGGTGTCGAGTCTATGTTTACTTCCGTTGAAAGGGTTAACGGGGCGAGAGAGAGTGAGGTCCAAAGAAACAATACTAATGCAACAATAATACTCTTTTGTTTATTAATTGTTCTAAATGTAACTGTAACCCATATATTTTTGATATTTTTCTGATGAAAATGAGACCAAATACGATGTAGTTTGAATTATATTTACTTGTAGATACTGCTTAAATACTTACCACAAAGTATAGAAACGCGTTGCTCGTATTAACACGTTCCGTGCCGGACCGATTTTTGGAGACCTTCCGTTCAAGCCGCTTGGGTCGCATGCGACCCACGTTACCATGGTTAATAGTTTTGCTTCTGACGTGCGTCTTGCAATATTTATAGTAATGCAAAAATCATAATTACCAAGAAGAAGGTGTAGAATTTAAGATGCATTGCAGAACAATGCAATAAATTTTATTTTAATGAATTATTTTAATGAATATAGTCGAACATACATTCTATAACGCAGGTCTCATGCTACTACACAATACTTTTTCAGTGACGTTATAATTAATTTTAGATAAAACATTTTATTATATGGTAGAAATTTATTTACAATTACAAAGCCGTATTTCTATGAACTTTGTTAAAACATGGTAAACATAAATGCGGTTTATCAGGACAACTATCACAGAATGTTACAACTTTGATAGTGCAATTTCTTGCCGGTTGTGTAGCAAACCTTGTTACATTATGTTGGTAGCAAATTTTGCAGCGTTTTCTTGCCGAATTAAATTTCCCTTCCTTTTTTTTATTTCATGACGATTTCTTTTCGGTATTATGGGGGCGGTATTATCATTATCATTACACGATATCAGATGCTTTGCTAATTTTTTCCTAAATTCGAGGCTTGTGATTTTATCATGTGTAATACTATTATTTATAATCCACGCATTTACAGCAGCTGTGTTTAAACAAAGTTCAAATACAATTTTTTTATACCATTTGATGGATTTACGTAAAGGACTGCAATACGACGTCATTTGATCAGAGACATCTACACAGGACTTTCCTTCACTATAATCTATAATAATGCTTGGTTTTATGCAATTATATCCTTTTTTCTGTACAACAACAGATTCATCTGAGTGCTTTGTAGATAATAAAAGGACATCGCGTTTGTCTCTCCATTTTAGTAAAGTAATATCATCTGTACTTTCTTTAGCGATCTGTTCATTTCGCTTTAACTTTTTCGCGACCAGATCTTTCGGAATTCCGCGGCGACTAGATCGCATCGTTCCAATCAAATGGGTATTTTCAGCAATTAATTTTCTTGCTAATTCGATACTTGTGTACCAATTATCGGTACACAGTGTATGACCCTTACCGAATATATTTTTGTACAATGACATAACTACATTTGTAGGCGTTGTTTTCTCGGCATCTGCTTCTTTCCCACAATAAATTTGAAAGTTAGTTGTGTATCCTGGAGCCGAACATAATTTAAATATTTTTATGCCGTACTTGTGTCTTTTTTGCTTGATGTATTGTTTGAATATGATGCGACCTCGGAACGGAATTAGAGATTCATCCACACAAAGGACTTCGCCTGGATCATAGAATTTCTGAAAATTTTCATTCAGCATATCGATTATTCTTCTAATTTTGTACAGTCGGTCGTTCACATTTTCATTTTCATTGTTACAAAAATGCAACATTCGCAATAGGAGTTCGAAACGATTCCTTGACATTACTGACGAAGGATGATTTTGTGCATAAGCTGGGTCTTTAGTGTTGGATGGACTAGATTATTAGGAAGTTTGATATTACATGATACACAGTTCAGTTTAATGAAAAGTACTTTATTTTATATTGTAATAGAAGGCACGTCCTTATTCAAAGGAGGAACTGTAACGAATGAAATATAGAAGAGAAGCGAGGAGCATTCGGACCCTATCGGCCCGTCTTAATATAAACACTTTTGTATAAGCATTGGAATTCTATGCCCCAATATATTCTCAGAACTATAAGAGATAATTTTTGTTTAACTGGGTTTTATAAGATTAATAAAACCAACACGCCTCCTCAAAAATTAATCACTTATTTAAGAACGCACCTTCCTCTTACTTTCTCTGGGGTCAACTACACATGGTCCAACATTTGTTGCTTCGGATTAGGGAAACCCAGAAAAACCTAATCAGACCAAATAGTACAAAACTATATATATATTCATATATATTTACTTATTCACGATAGATTAGACATACTATCTTAATATTTATTTCTTAACTTTATTGCAAACTCAATCCACTTCTCAGTTCCAGGAACTTCACAGATGGTAATGGTTTGGTTAGAATATCAGCTATCTGGTTACCTGTAGGAATATATTTCAATTTTATTATATTGTTCTCAATTTGCTCTCTTGAGAAATGATATTTTATGTCTATGTGTTTGGATCTTTTGTGGTTTGTTGGATTCTCTGCTATGCTAATACAGCCATTATTATCTTCGTAAATAACAATTGGATTGGAAACATCTATATCAATACTCTCTGCTAATGATTTTAGCCACCGTGCCTCTCTAACAGCTTCAAAAAGAGCCATGTACTCAGCTTCGGTTGATGAAGCTGCTACGGACATTTGTCTTTTCGTACTCCAGCATATTGTACAACTTTCAAATAATTTAAATAAATAACCGGTAGTACTTTTTCTATCATATACATCATTTCCACCCCAATCAGAATCGACATAACCAGTTAAAAGATTTGTATAATCTCCTTGAATAAAAGTTAACTTGATACCAATTGACCCCTTAAGATATCTAAGTACCCTCTTTAAACATTGCCAAAGTTCCTTGTTGTTTTTATTCAGATATCGACTTAAAATATTCACAGCTACGCTTAAATCAGGTCGGGTACATAACATCACGTACATCAAACATCCGATAAGATTTCGACATGGGGCATCATATTTCTCATCAGAATTTAAGGCATTATAATCTAATTTATTTTCAAGAGGTGTACCAACAGACTTGCATTCAGTCATATTGAATTTACTTAAAATGGTTTTGATGTATGAGCTTTGATTCATAGTTATCATATTGTTACATCTTTCAACTTTAATTCCCAGAAAGAGTTTGATATCTTTTAAATCTACCATAGAAAATTTACTCTTCAAATAATTTTTAAAACTATTCATTAAATCCATATCAGCTGTAGCAATAACAAGATCGTCCACATAAAGAACCACATATATATTCTTCCGTATTTCTCCTCTATTTAAGATATAGATACATCGATCTACAGAAGAATTTCGAAAACCTTTCTCTTTAAGTGTCTTTTCGAAAACATTGAACCAGCATCTTGCTGCCTGCTTTAATCCATATAAGGCTTTATTTAATCTACACACTTGATTATTACCACTTTCAATTCCCTCTGGAACCTTCATATAGATTTCCTCATTCAATGTACCAAAAACGCAGTTTTTACATCCATATGATGAACTAACAAGTTGAATTGATTTGAAAATGCCAATATAAATCTAAAACTTGATATTCTTGCAACCGGTGCAAATGTTTCATCATAATCTACTAAATACAGTAATGTCTCGCACTGTGTTCAAAATCGTGATTCGATGGCTGTTCATTTTCTATCCCCCCTACTTGGGGCCGCCTCCCTTGGATTCTGGGAAGTGTCGTTCGGATCACTTTTGATGTTGTGATTTACGAAAACCGAGGCAGCCCAGCATGGAGTACGAGGAAGGGGCAAATTTAAATGCCCGTGTACGTGTGACACAAACTAACGCAATCAAAATTTAATATTAAAACTTGCTTATTTTTTTTCCGTTTTAAATGAAATTTTACAAACATATTTGTTACAATCTCCCGATTAAAATGACACCAAACACGACATAGTTTGAATAATTTTTACTTATCATGGTAGTAATAATTGTATTCCCCTTTATTATTGTGAGATTATGAATTTGGAAAAATTATAATTTGATGTCTAATTACACTAAATTGTATTTTTATTATTATGTTTACTTAATATTTCTGTTTATTATGTTTACATTATATATTTACTTAATATTTCTGATGCGATGAGTGGCTAGTGTTAGAATATTTGAAGTACGCGAACGGCTGAGACAGGCCATGTGCATTTCCTCGATGCACACTATCATTGTCTAGCATAGCTTTTGCATAAAATGGTCAAAAAGGGTCACGGTGACGTAGGCGTCCTTACGACCGACGCTTTTGCCAAGGAAAGGCATTTTTGTATAGACTACGATTTTGTGTAGACGATAATTTTGATTGCGTTAGTATTGTCTCACACGTACAAAGGGATTTAAACGTGCATAGAATAGTAGCAATGATTCGCACTGTGTTCATCGCTCGGGACCGAATGTGAACAGCCATCGTGTACAGACACGATTCTCGAGCGTCAGGTCACCTTCAATGTTGTGGCAACAGAGACTCGAGGCAGCGACCAGGAAAAAAATCAGGCATGTAAATACCCGTGTACGTGAGACAACGCTAACGCGATCAAAATTTAAGAATAAAACTTCTGCATTTTTGGTCCGTTTTAAATGAAATTTTACCAACATGTTCCTTACAATCTTCTGATTAAAATGACACCAAACACGACATAGATTGGTGCCATGGGACTGATTGTTTCGAAGACCATTATTACTACCATGATAAGTAAAAATTGTCCAAACTATGTCGTGTTTGGTGTCATTTTAATCAGGAGATTGTAAGGAACATGTTGGTAAAATTTCATTTAAAACGGACCAAAAATGCAGAAGTTTTATTCTTAATTTTTGGTCGCGTTAGTATTGTCTCACGCACACGGGTATTTTATCTTGCCTCTTTCCTGGAACGCTGCCTCGAGCCTCGGCTGCCACAACATCAAAGGCGATCCGAACTCGCTCGAGAATCGTGTCTGTACACGATGGCTGTTCACATTCGGTCCCGAGCGATGAACACAGTGCGAATCATTACTGTACTGTTGACTGAACCCTCGAGCAACAAGCCGAGCTTTATATTTTAATGGGTTTCCAAACTCGTCATTTTTAATCGTAAATACCCACTTACAGTCAACGATATTTTTATTTTCCGGCTTTGTTACTAGATTCCATGTATTATTAATTAACAAAGAATTAATTTCATCTGCAATTGCCTGTTCCCATTTAGTCCTATCATCTCGAGTTTTAATTTCCTCATACGAGGTTGGCATTTTATAAATTAAAGATTCAGCACACATGAGATAATCATTCGACATATCGTTTTCATTATAAGAAATTTGTGGACGGTGCTTGATTCTATCACTCCTCCTTAGCTCAGGAGATAATTGTCTCTTTGTTTGATTATTATTATTATTAGAAGAAAATTTGTGTACATCTGTTTCAATTACAGATTTATTAAGTCCGTGACTTAATTCGGTATTTTTATTAATCTCATCAACCATTGATTCTAACTTATCTGATTTATTATCATTATCAGATTTATGAGACTGTACTGATTTTGACAATTTGTCAGATGCATCAGTTTCAGGCATCACTACCGGCCTGGATACTATACTAGTTTTAACATGGGAGTTTTTAACTTTAACCCCTTCAGACTCTTGTGCCACAGGTCTGGATACCAAGAAATTTGTCTCGTCTGTTATTATATCTCTAACTACCACCATCTTACCAGTTCCAACATCCCATACTTTATATCCGTTTGGTTCATATCCAACCAAAATACCCTTCCACGATTTTTCTTCGAACTTTGACTGCATTGTCTTATTATGTACATAAACTGTCGAACCGAAAATCTTTAAGTATTTCAATTGTGGCCTCTTATTATGCCACATTTCATATGGTGTTTTGGATTCTTTTAATGCTTTAGTTGGGGTTAAATTAATTAAGAACGTTGCAGTAAGGACAGCTTCACCCCAAAAACATTTTTCTAAAGAAGCCCCGGCTACCATTGCTCGAGCCTTCTCCGTTATTGTCCTTACCATACGTTCCGAAACACCATTTAATTGTGGGGTTCGTGGAACTGTTAAATGGTAACTAATACCTTTTTCTACACAATACTTCTTCATCTCGTTTGACAAATATTCCCCTCCATTGTCACAATATAAATTGACAATTTTAGAATTAAAACGAGCTTCACTTTTTGCCACATAATCTCTAAAAACTGAGAATACATCTGATTTATGTGTGAGTAAATATGTAACACAATAATGCGTGTACTCATCAACAAAAAGCCCAAAATAATTTCTTTCATCAATAGTTTGAGGAGTGATCGGACCACAAACATCCGTATGAACAATAAATAATGGTCGTCTTATATGACTCTTATCTTTTTCCTTTCTGAATGATAATCTTGCTTGTTTGCCACTTATACAAGCTTCACATAATTTATCATTAATTTCGACCTTTACGATATGCCCTATATCCTCAAACATTTGCTTATTCTTCAATTCTAGGAATTTAGTTTTTCCTATATGGCCTAATCGTTGATGCCACAATTCATAACTATCCTTGTCGTTACTATTTAATCGAACAATAGAATTTGCTTCATTTGAATTAACTATAAATTCAATTCCGATTAAATTATTCAATGGCTTACCTGACATTATCGTACTCGCAGATTTACTTATCTTAACGCCATTTTCATCAAAAACAATGGTCATCCCAGCCTGCTGCATTCTTCGGATGGATAATAAATTGTAGGGTACATCTTTACAGTAGTAAACGTTGTCAATCGTCCCTTGAATACCCATGTTGCTGGTGACGTTGATCGTGCCCTTTTTCGTCGCCATTATAAAGCTCCCGTTCTTCGCCACAGAAATTTTTATCGGCATTGCCAGTTTTTCGAAACTGGTAGCCAAATCTTTTCTGTTGATGAGGTGGTCCGAAGCTCCAGAATCGAGGACGAAATCAATTTTACTCGTATTTCTTATGTTGGATCCAACCAGATCCAACTCTCCAACCATAAATGCGAAGCCTGAGTGACTTTGTTCCGTCGGTGGTTGAGATACTTGTACAGTTTGTAATGTTCTTTCTTTATATGCATTTTGATTTTGAAAACTCCTTTTATAATGAAAGCAATCTTTCTTCACGTGACCCTTTCTTCCACAATGATAGCATTTTATTGCCGATGCCGATATATTCGGTTTGAAAACTCGCGACTTATGTTGCAAATAACGATTCTTCTTATACGGTCGCGACACCTCGAAATTTTGTCTCTTAATCGTATTAAATTTGTACGCTTGAAGCACTTTCCCACTTGTATCACGACACTCGTCTTTCAATTTCACTTCATGATCAAGAAGTCTAGTTTTAACAAAAGATAACGTTAAATTATCCTCTGAGAGTGTCTCTATTGCAGTTATGATGCCGTCGTAGGATTTAGGCAAAGTTAATAATAAATGGCACACTTTGTCAGTTTCCTCTATTTTTGCCCCGGCTGCTAATAGATCCAAGATTAAATTATCAAAAAACTCAAAATGTTTTATTAATGAGGTATCACTCTGTAATTTTAAGTCTAATAATGTTTTTCTTACAGCTAATTGCGTGGCAATACTTTTGCGTTCATATATGGCATCCAAATTATACAACACTTGCTTAGCACTATAATCTGTTTTCACGAAACTAAGAAAAGAGTCTGATAAGTATTCTACAATGATGCTTTTAGCCTTTTTATTAGCCAAAATCCAATCAGCAGTTGCTTTTTCCGGAATTTCATCATCAATGACATGAATTACATTCAATTCATCTAGCAATGCACGAACCCTGAATTTCCAAGTACTATATTTTTCACCCTCAAAAGGTTTAATGTTTCTTTTCACACTTGAACTCTCCATTATCGTTGAAATAAAATTGTCACTTCTCAGTTAATGAACAACCAAACTATACACTTAAATTAACACTTATTAGAACACTAATTACGGCACTAATTAAACACAAATATAAATGTATAAAAGTTATAGTTTTAAATTGTCTCTTATTTTTTTCACTTTTACTGAACAATATTCTACCATATAATATACACTGTTACTGGGCCCATAACCTGTTGGATGGACTAGATTATTAGGAAGTTTGATATTATATGATACACAGTTCAGTTTAATGAAAAGTACTTTATTTTATATTGTAATAGAAGGCACGTCCTTATTCAAAGGAGGAACTGTAACGAATGAAATATAGAAGAGAAGCGAGGAGCATTCGGACCCTATCGGCCCGTCTTAATATAAACACTTTTGTATAAGCATTGGAATTCTATGCCCCAATATATTCTCAGAACTATAAGAGATAATTTTTGTTTAACTGGGTTTTATAAGATTAATAAAACCAACATGTTTGAATATGATGCGACCTCGGAACGGAATTAGAGATTCATCCACACAAAGGACTTCGCCTGGATCATAGAATTTCTGAAAATTTTCATTCAGCATATCGATTATTCTTCTAATTTTGTACAGTCGGTCGTTCACATTTTCATTTTCATTGTTACAAAAATGCAACATTCGCAATAGGAGTTCGAAACGATTCCTTGACATTACTGACGAAGGATGATTTTGTGCATAAGCTGGGTCTTTAGACCAATACAGATTGATTTCGGGGAGTTTTACTATTCCCATCCACATGATGAGCCCAAAAAGCCGTTTTATTGCGTTTGTGTGCGTTGGTTTCCACTCATCTAATCGCGATGAAGTTTTTCGTAATAACATTTGTTCCGCATATCGATTAGTTTCTTCAACTATAAATTGCAACATTTCTTCATTTACTACCAATGAATAAATGTCTTCTACTTTCTCATAGTTTCTGTTTGGAAATTTGAATCCAGGTGTACCTACGAAAGGTGTAAGGTGTGGTTGGTTTCCAATAGTATCACACCAATCTTAATCAGAACTAGTTGCATTGTTGTTGCTTATACTAAATTCATTTTCTTCGTCTTCACTGGACAAAATATTGTTGCGACGCGACGTGTAGAAAGACGATGAAAACACATTACAGTATTCCCTTGATAGAAGCGAAAGCCTCGGGACTGAACGTTCGCTTCCATCGTGTTGTTCCTACGTTGTTTGAAATTTGTCGACAGCGTCGAACGTAGAAAAGGACAGCGAGTAAAGACAAGCGGCCGAGCAGCCAAGAGGCAAAACAAAATCCAGCCTCGGGACTGAACGTTCGCTTCTATCGTGTTGTTCCTACGTTGTTTAAAATTTGCCGGCAGCGTCGAACGTAGAAAAGGACAGCGAGGATAAAGGACCGCGCAGCCAAGAGGCAAAACAAAGTCCAGCGTATCGGTGAAACAACACTAATGCAACGATGAAACTTTTATATTTTTTAATTTTTTTTTATCAAACTTTATCCAACAGTTTTGTGACATTTTTCTGATTAAAATAACACCAAACACGATATAATTTGGACCATATTTACTGTTCACAATGCATTATACACCTCTTATTAAATAATGCAAATATGATCCAAATTATATCGTGTTTGGTGTCATTTTAATCAGAAAAATGTCAGCTATGCTATGTAAGAGTTTCATAAGAAAAGGATGAGAAATAGCAATGTTTCATCGTGGAATTAGTGTAACTCACCGATATACCCGAACCCGGATCGCGTTACACTGATCGGCAAGCGAGCTTCTTGACGCCTCTAGGGGTATACCCCCCAGGAGTGGGGATAAACTCTTCGCTTCTATCGCATACCTTAGGCGCCATCGCATACGCAACGATATATCGTCGCTGGCACTTTTCGCAAGTGCTGCGAACGACGATATATCGTCGTTCGGCACTAAAAGGGTTAAAGTGAGAAAGAACCTTTTATTATTTGACATATGACTGGTGGCACCAGAATCAATGCACCAATCATCTTTATTCCAAGATACACTGTTAGCCTCAACGTGGAAACAAACGTCACTTGCAGAGTAAGGGCTTGGAGAGTCTGCGCTTACCCTTTTACCAACAACCTGAGTAGCCCTTTGATTTGACCTACTTGGATTCTTTTCCTTCCACATCTGATATTTTTTGCAGTTTTTCTTCAAATGACCCTGCTTCTTGCAAAAGTAACAGGTATACAAACTCGGCTGTTCTGTAGTTTTTCCTGGTCCGAGTGTGTTCCTTTGGGTTACCTTCAAAACTTTATTTTCTTCTTGATTTTCATTTTTCGAATTTCGGCGTCTTGCTGCTTCATCGACTAACTTTCCTTTGACGAGTTCTAAGGTCAATTCATTTTCATTTCGGGTCTCAAGTGCCGTGATGAGCGTCCCGAAAGAGTCCGGAAGATTACTTAGCATTATAGATATAACGAATTTTTCCTTCAGGGTTTCCCCTATTGCCGCAAGGCGGTCCACGAGGCTCAACATTTCATGTATGTACTTTTCCATGTCGCCATTTTCGTCTAATTTTAGGTTAATGATTCTTTTGAACAAGTGTACCTGATTCGTCAAAGATGCTTTCTGATGATATTTCCTTAGCGCTTCCCACGCTCCTTTGGCATCGGTAGCTCCCTTAAAGTGTATGAACTGGTCATCTTCCAATAGTAAACCTATAATTGCTCTGGCTTGGCCATCAGCTTTAAGCCATTTTTCATTCGCATCCGCAGGCTTATCTTTATTTACAGTGTGCCACAGATCCTCTTTAATCAACAGCAATTCGACTTTACTGCTCCATATTTCGTAATTCGTATTGTTCAACTTTGTAACCGAAAAACGCACATCAGCCATTTTTTGCAATACCGCGTGGGACTGGGCCCATAACCTATTAGCGTTTTATTTGAACAAAGACTGGTAATGGAGTGAGTATGAATACAGAAGAATTTCATAAAGAACAGAAGGTACCGAACACACTAGATCGGTACCGGAAGCGCTAGAAGCTCGCCCGCTACGCCATCTGCTGGACACATATTTCTAACAATAGTAAATAGATGAATATTTGAGTAACTCGAGCAATTCTAATATTTACGAGTATGTAAGCTGAAAGTTAAAGATCTGTTCGAATATACATATTCGTGTAATTCAAAAAATTTCGAGCACGAAGTCTAACGACGCGATGCGCCGCGCGAGGCTCGAATATTCGAGCTGCTCGATTATTTCAAGTAGTTCGCCTTGTTTCGAGCAGTTCGTCGATATCAGCTCGGAAAATTCAAGCGCTCGACTCGGCTCCCATAATCAAACCGAGTTGAGCTCGGCTCGTAAATTACGGGTAGTCGCACACCTCTACTGTAAATATATCAGAATACACGAATCCTAACGAACAAAAAGGGACGGGACGGGACGCATATATCCGTTCTTTTCCCACTATCTTTCGTTCTGCTTCTCAGCATCTGTAACCAGTTCGGTAACACCGCTAGCTAATCAGTTTTTTGTCGTTTGCACTACGGTGAAGACGCAGAAAGCAATCGATTTTTATTTATTGCGCAGATATTGATATATGGAATATTCATAAGTTGTGAATTGTTTCATTTCTGCGTGATTAACACGTTCGGCGCCACGTCACCCATATCTGGGTGACGGGTATGCTTCCGTGGGGGCCCCGTCACCCATATATGGGTGACGCTCTTCTTGATCAAGTTCAATAAGATTTTCAATTGGATTTTTAAAAGGAATTTAATGGAACAAGCACTGAATTATAAATATAGAATATACAGCATAAAAATATCAAAAATATACATATTATACTGTTACGAGCCGAGGGCTAAGGGGCACGGCTGCGGAGCCGAGGATCGGTTATTTAAGAGTTTTGTTAATTAAACGGTCGAGCCGTTTGATGGGAAACGTGTGGATGTGCCAATGCTTATTTCATCAATGGGTGCCACTGGAAGGTTTTTTGTGGATGTGCCAGTGCCCATTTCATCACTGGGTGCCACTGGATTGTTAGTAATTATTGCCTCGTAACTGTCGATATACCTTGAGCGGTTGAGATATATCAATTCGGTGGATTCTATATACTACTTATGATTGGTATAGGAATCAATGAAATAAGTGCGTTTATAATCAAATAATAAAATGTCTATATTCTATATCTTAAATGGAATACAATATGTAATGATCGCGGAGTCAGATACCCACGTTTACAGTCTTTGTACGAATATAAATAAGATGATCGAAGGGGAATTTAACCCGATCTCACTAACTTTCGACAAATGCGAACTTTAATAAATATCGTAAGATGATCGAAAGGGAATTTAACCCGATCTCACTGAGCAAAAGTATTCAAACAGCCTAAGTCGCAACGTATCACGAAGCCAGTTAATTGGATACTGAGCCCTTAATAAATAGAATGTTGATCGAAAGGGAATGGAACCCGATCTCACTGGCATCAGTATGGCTATCTGGTACCGACATGGTACACAGCTAATAAGGTCCATACTGAGCCACGAGAGTAGATTTCATGCCCTTTTTATATCCGAAAAGCGGACCAAAAATATGGTGGGGGTACAGAATCTTCCAAGGGAGTCCAAAAGATCGCCCTGTAGCGTTGCGTCATCGTGCCATCGCGGAAGGGGCAAACTCGACTGCATGCACTCTCGATTACCAAATAAGGGCATAATAGACAAAACGAAGGAAAAGATACTTCCTACGTAACAATACTATACTTTTTATTAATTTATATTTAGGATAAAATATTACATTATCTACGTCGCATGATGTTCGTTGAAACACTCCAAGCACATCTGTGGCGATTTTGGGCAATTCAAACAACACGTTGTCGTTTTTTTAACGTTTTTCCTCGCTTGTTCGCGTTCGACAGTTTGCCTCATCTTTTGGGAACACAGGACGCACATCCTTCTTACAGGCTTGTCCTGCTGATTCTTACGAATCTCCAAGTGGTGAGACACTTTCCTCCTTTTGTGTTTAATAGTGTGGGGAATAGTATTTTCCGAGGACAACCACCAATTATATTTGTACGCGGTGCACTGAACATTTTCAGGATAAAAAAATCACTGATGCGATTGTCACAAAAAGTATGCTTCTCGACTAAATGAAGGATCTGGGGTAACTGCAGTGAGATCCCTGGCAGTCCTCTTTCCAAAGAGCTTATCGCTTTCCCATTTTAAAACTAAACACTTTATTCTTTGTAATGGGTCGAAGGTTCTGTAACATTAGATCACCCAGAACGAACGGGCCTACTCGAGTTGCATCGTTGCTATTCCCACTTATCGCTCTGTTTACGTTCTGGCGCTCCGACAGTCGGATTTGGGCCCCGCGAGAAACTCAACCGAATCACGCTTGGCGCCGAACGTGTTAATAATGACTTCACCGGAATCATTTCATAGGTACAAAAAATCAATCGATTCATAACAGACATTACATGAAAATCCAGTACTAAATGAAAAAAGTGAAGTGGGAACGGCCGATTGATGAAGCCGATCGGCAGGGTCGTAAGCGCACGGCTACGCCTATAGACCACACACATGCCTCTCAATACATCGAAACGCTTACACATTTTAGCTGACGTCAGGCGTCGGGCGAATGCCCCCCGGTCTCAGAATTATTCAGGTCAACCTCAATCACTGCTACACGGCACAGGCCTTGCTTGAACAGAAAATAGCGAATGAGGGATACAACATGGCAATTATCTCGGAATATTATCGGAAACTGCCAGCATGGAGCATCGATGAAGTGGGTAAATCGGTAATTTGGGTCCGGCCGGGGCGTTTTGTCGTGGGCAAGGGGATTGTGCGGAATAATTTCACTGCCAGAAATATTGAGGGAGTGTTTGTAGTGAGTGTCTACCTCCCACCGAGCGATCCGATCTATTCATTTAAAAGGTCGGTCGACGAGATATGCGACATGGTTCGTAGTCATAACGGACACTGCATAATAGCCGGGGACTTCAATGCAAGATCGCCCCTATGGGGGTGTGTAGAGAGCAATGTGAGAGGTCGTTATTTGTCAACAGCCTTGCTTGCAGTGGGACTGAATCCAACAATGGATAGCGGTGAGCCAACGTTCCAGCGGTGTGGTGGCAGGATTACCTCCATAATTGACTTTATGGCTATAAGTGATGGCATGGCCCCCCACTGGCGGAGTTCGCGGGTCCTCCAGGAGTACACATCATCGGATCACAAGTACTTGGTGCATGAGTTTGCAGAGACGAGAGTTGATAACATAATGGTCCGACTGGCATGGAATGCCAGGAAAATCAACGGGGATAAACTTGAGGCGGCGCTGAAAGCGGGCAACGCCCACATCGCCAGTATGGAGGATTGCGGAGCAGAGGAGGGTGTCAACCAATGGATGGCCTATCTCCTGGAGGCGTGCCAATGTGCCATGCCTTTGGAACCGGTAGGAGTAAATCGTGATGGTGGAAGGGACGCTTACTGGTGGACGTCTGAGTTGATGTCGGAACGGGAGGAATTGATTGAAGCCAGTGGTCTGCTTGGTTTGAGGCAAAGGTCGGCTGGTGCAGCATTGGAAGAAATTGCGGTCCTGCGAGCAGTTTACGTGGAGAAGAAGAGGATCTTTCGACGAAGCACTAGGAGAGCCAAGAATAATGCGTGGGAGAGATTCTGCGCGACTCTTAATGACGACCCCTGGGGTAAACCGTATAAGGTCGTTATGAGAGCAATTAAAGGACGACTGGGCCCCACCGAGCTGGCTAACGACAGAGTTAAGGAAATAGTAAAGGAACTGTTTGTGACATATCCTTTGGGTGGGGAAAAAACAGTAAGGAGGCAGATAAGGCGTATCGAGGAAGAGCAACTCCCGCTGCTAGAGAAGGATGATTTAATTGCGGCATTAAAAAGGATGAGCGGGAGGAGGGCTCCAGGGTTAGACCAAATCCCGCTAGGTGTAATAAGTACGCTAGTCAAGAGCTGCCCCGATCAGGTGTTAAAGGTATATAGGAGGTGCTGGGAGAGCAGGGTCTTCCCACGGGTGTGGAAAGTCCAAAAGCTGGTTCTCCTCCCAAAAGGGGAGGCGGATGAAGAGTCGCGGCAGAAATACAGGCCAATTAGCCTGATCTCCAATGCGGCCAAGCTGCTGGAGCATACATTAAGAGCTAGGCTCTGTGATGAATGGGAGAAAGCCGGAGGATTCGCTGCGCGACAGTATGGTTTCTGTGAAAGGAAATCCACAGTTGATGCCCTGATAGCAGTGAAGGAATTTGCTCAAAAAGCCAGAAAAGGGAATCGCATAGCAATTATCGTATTGATGGATGTTAGGAATGCATTTAATACCGTTAGGTGGGTAGACATCCTGAAGGCGCTGATGGCCAAGGGACTACCAAAATATCTCCTAGAAATGGTTGCGTCTTATCTTAGTGAGCGCACGATTGTGTATGAGAGTCGCGGAGGGGTGCTTGAGTTTCCGGTTTTTGCGGGAGTACCGCAGGGATCGGTCATCGGTCCCTTCCTCTGGACCGTCGTCTATGATGACATCGTCAGAAGCCACGATGATGAGCGGATTAGGTTTGTTGCATTCGCTGATGACCTGGCAATGCTCGTCTCTGCAGGAAATAATGAGCTGATGGCAAGCAGGGCTGACGCGGCCTTTGGCGAGGTGGCGGCATGGATGAAAAATAAAGGTTTACAGCTGGCCAGTGAAAAGACTGAAGCTATGCTGCTGGCTGGATCCAGAAGGAGAATATGCCCGTCATTTGTCAAGCTGGGTGAAAGAAATGTTAATTTTGCGGACTCTGTTAAGTATTTGGGAGTCATTTTGGACAAGGCTCTCACTTTTAGACACCACGTTGGAAATGCATGCAAGAGAACTATGAAGATAGTAGGAGCCCTTGCGGGGCTAATGAAGAAAGCAGGAAAGACTGATGGAGCTGTGCGTAAGCTCATTATGAACACCCCAAGGTCGGTGCTGCTGTATGCTGCTCCTGTTTTTGCCCCAGTGATAGATCGGGGCTGGGCGATAAATGAGATCACTTCTGCTCAGCGAAGTGCGACGTTAAGGGTTGCAGCCGCGTACAGGTCGGTATCGGCGGATGCACTTGATGTAATAACTCTTACGCTTCCCATAGTGCTTGAAGTAAAGAAGAGGTATTTAATATATCTGAGTAAAGTGCCTGAGACAATTCAGATGTTGAGAGACTACATCAGTGGAGACAGCGATATATCTAGAGCGGTGGAGGTGCACTGTGGCTCGTGTGACCCGGCCGTGGATGACTATGAGGCCATATTCCTCACTGTATGGCAGAACAGATGGGATGAGTCCACCAAGGGCCGATGGACGCATAGGCTCATCCCTGATCTGGCGGAATGGATTAGGAAAAAAAGAGGAGGCTTGACATACCATGTGACCCAGGCACTCACTGGGCACGGGTGCTATGGTGCATACCTAAAGAAAATTGGTAAAGAGTCCACACCGGAGTGCTGGATGTGTGGTGCCGAGGAAGACGATCCGTACCACACCTTCTTTGAATGCGCTGCATGGATGCCACTGAGGATGATGTTTCTGCCGCGACGGACGGACGGTATGGACCCGCCCACCCTGATGAGGGGTGCTATTTTGTGCTATCAGAATTGGAAGTGCTTCTGTGAGTATGTGACCATGATCTTGGTCATCAAGGAGCACGTTGAGCGCTACCGTGAGAGGAGGGGCATTCGGTGCATCCAGTCTACCATTGCCAATATGGGAGAGAATTCTGCGTAGGTAGCAGTGGCCATTGTGTAAATACAGGTGTTTGGCCATGATGGCAAGTGTTGTGCAATGGAAGTGTAAGATGTAACATTATATGTATGAATGAGAACCCAAATATATTTTGAGTGTGTGGTGTTTTTGTGAGAATGTTACACCTCTCCAAGGTAGGGGAGGTGCCTTCCTCGGGAAGGTGCAGTGGTATGTATCTCCTGTTGGCGTTAAATAGAAAGAAAGTGTGAGCGCATGGACAGCATTGCACTAGCGTGTGTGTTATGCCCACCATGCTGAGCTGGAGCGAATGTTCGGATATCATCTGCTGGGATATATTAATTAAATTCTTCCCTGAGCGGGAATTAATAAGCCACCGGGACGGCAGCTGTAGTCATTGCACTCTTGACAATGAAAGTGCAGCGGTCTGGTACTGGCGATACCCTAAATTCCAGGTGGACGTCGGCGGCGGATTGGAGTCATGTCCGTCTGTCTGGCGCCCATTAGGGGCACGTAAAGTTTGTTGTATATTTGAGCAAGTAGGTTACTTCTAATCTAATAAGAGCTCAACTGTCTATGTACATGGGAGGTAAACCGGGGCGTTAAGTATGAATGTTTTCTGATTTATTAATTTCAAGTTTTAAAAAAGAGTTTTCTTGGGTGGGTGTGTTGGGTGTATGCACTATTAGTGCCTGCACCTGACAGGGTCCTGAACCAGGCTTCGGGTGCACTTGTATCTGAACTGGATGTAAGGTAACAGCCCATCCAAGCGTGGAATTCTCAGTGCTTGGCAAAATCCAATGAGCGCCTATAGAATCGCGGTGCGGTTACAGGTGTGAGGGTCTTGTTGAGGGAGGTGGAGGGCTATTAACAAAAAAAAAAAGGCGTCGGGCGAATTGCCCGTTTATATGTATAGTGGTTTGGTAACTCAAATGCGACCCGTGCTTCCGTTAGTCTAGTACACTGAAATTTTTGCAATTATTATTTTCATCAAGATTACATGGTGGTATTATTAACTGAATGTAAATTTTAAGTGAATTATAGATTATTTGAAAATGTTTAATAGGAGTACTAGAACGGAAATTAATTCAGTGGAAAGCAGAGAAATAGAACTCATAGCGTTAGTCCAACTTACCAACGTCTAACACAGTGGTGATCTAGCTCATTCACTTCACATGTTGTTGAATTAAAAGAATCCGTGATTTTTGCGACCCCATACTGAGTTGAGTTACCCTGAATAGACCAGTGATGCCAACATGATGTAGTATTTAGTATTAATGTTATTAATGCATGTAATGCGCGTATCAGTATTAAACTCTTGTGACCAGCACTGTTAATTTTTGCTTAGGGCAGGGGGAGCCAGTTAACAAAGGGTCATCTGTAGTTGTCATAGCCATACATGTACTGGAACAGATAAATTCGATTGGTTAGCTTCCCGTGGATTATACCGTGGCATTAGAAGGAAAGACCGGTGCAGATGATTACATGAGTAGTATATCCTTAATCGACTTTGTTACTTTCGGTTCATATAAAATATACAGGATGTCCAATTTTAATCTACAAATGAGAATAACTCGTAAACTGTGCTGTACGAACATATGGTTCAGAGGGAAATGGAATGGTTTCTTGAGAGACATAATCTAGTGTAATTAGTACCCCAGTAGACGAACACGTAGATGTCGTAGGAACGTTACATACGTTTTTGTAAATGGATCTGTGCAATTTTTGCTGCATTCGTCGACGCAGCTCTTTGTTCTCTATACGAAAGTATATCAAGGTATTTATAACAAAACACCCTATCTTCGAGAAACCCAGGGTTGAAATCCTTATTGACACCCTCGTGATTGGTTTTTATGAAAGGAATCGAGAGTAATGGGAAGAAAAAAAATGGTATAACGTCACATGTTATTTTATTTAAAGAGTTTTGAAACAGAACATCGAAAGTAATTAAATTATTCATGAGTTGAAATGTTCAGATATCGTCTTGCCTGTCAATAAATGGTTGTTCATAGTTCTTGCCATTTCTGATGTAATGTGATGTGAAATACCGCTCTAATGTATACTGGGCCTCGGTAGCACACTATTTGACGTTATACTCCCTCGCAAGCATGAGCCCACAAGGACCGCATAGCATTGAGCGTGCGCGCCTAATCATCGATTGGAAACATCACGTACACTACAACTATAGAGAAGGCCTGATATAGATAATTATTAAGCACTGGTTACCTACAGTGAGTAGAACGAAGATATCCATGAGTGTATTGAATATGCAGGGCGTAGCAGTGGAGAGGACAGTGTGGGATCTTGGCCTCCAGCAACGAACAAAAGGAACGTACGATCTGTGGCATCATGGTCTCCAGCAATGAACAAAAAGAAAGAAAACAAGATCAGCGAGAGTGCAAAGGGCCATTAGATCAGTACCTACAAACACGCAGATCACGGTTCTGCCATTTGGTGTCAGAAGTGGGATACTGCCATCAACGACAACGCGAAGCAACATCTTGATCCCACAGACTCTGTGGCGATGTTATTAAAAGAAGAAACGGAAGTGGAAAGAGTGAGCCCACACCGACGTGACGACGCCCGAGAGAAACTGCTTGAGGACAAATTCGAGCGTGGTCCCCAGAAAAATAACAAAAAAGAACATGAGAGCAGCGAGAATAGGAAGAGGCTGTGGCATCAGAGCGGCTCACCATTTCCTACAAACTTGAAGATCGCGGAATCTAATTCAGATAGGCCTGCACTTCCATTTTTCTCGCTTCCTACATTCGGGGCCCAGTTCTGGATGAATAAATTTACGATAAGGCAGACGCTCTTGATCTTCAAAATGTTACGCAGATGGGATTAAAAAGAAAAAGTGGGAAGGAAGAGTGGACATAAATAGAAATGCAGAAGGTGGAAACAGCACCGCGAGGACGAATTGTCATGCAGGATGGTGGAGCCTGCAAATGTAGAGCTTATTTCGACTCTGTTGAAGACCGAATGCCAAGTCTGTTAGAAGATCTGGATTTAACAACACTCTACACGCACAGGTATCAACGTGATGGTGCACCATGATGATGTGGAAATATTTCCAGTTGACGACATACACTGGGTCAACTGTGAAGGGTCTGTCCAATGTCCACCTATTTCCCTTGAGCTGATGCCTATGGATTCGTTTTTTGGAGGTCACGTGGAAGAAGAGGCTTATGCCCATCAACCAACAACAGAAGCTAATAAAATAAAGGGGGCGGATCATTGCAGTATTGAGTAGTATTATACCAGAGATATGTAATATAATTTCAAAGGGAGAATACAAGCCATGTATTTACGATCGAGGCGATATCTTTTGGAACGTATCAACCATTAAATAAATTGCTCGGGGATATTCTGTTTCACAATTTATTTCTCTTTCGGAGAACAATGCAGCCATTTTAATGACTGCAACTAATAGAAAAATTAAAATAACTCTAAAACAGTGGCAAGAAGGTAAATGAAAAAGAGCATGACAAGGAAGAAAAAAATAACTTCCTACGCCCGTGTCGTTTGCCCAGCTTAACTTGTGAGATTTTCTAACCTTCTAAATGTTAATAAAATAACATTGTCAATACAGAAATTGAATCTGCAGATAGATGTGCTTGCCAAACAGGAGGGTGCCAAATGAGCTTATGTAGAAAACTATAAACCCAGTTAGTCCTCAATTCGTCGGTGGCTTGATCACTTTAATAGGGAAACAAAGAATCCCAATAATGTACGTGTTAAATACTCGACGGATGCAGCACGAAATATTGCGCGTTCCATTTAAAAGATTCAGGCGACCTTTATTTTTTGATAAAAAATAAACGTAACAAAAAACTAATTATTACATTTTATGTCTCTCAGGCAGCTTGCTTTTATTTGAAACAATTTTACATTTAACAAACAGTTTACGAGTAATTTTAGGTGATCGAGTTAGCTGACCCACCCTGTAGGTATCGCTTACTTTTCTTTGCTTTGTACGATTAGGACATACAGTTAACCCTTTTAGTGTTGTCCGACAGAATTGTACGTAAGAGAGGAATACCGAACCAATTTGATGTAATTTAGTAAGGCTTGAGAAAAAAATCGTAAAAAGAAAGGGAAGAATGATATTCACAAAATTTAAAAAGGAATATATTACGCAACAAAGGGAGAATAAATGAATGCCAATTGTATTTCAATATTTGATGCGAATCATATTAATAATACTTATTCGTAATTGTTAGGATAAATGAAGAAACCAATTTTCTTGTATAAACAGTATTTGCAAATCCGAAGAGCCGTGTTTGATATTTTGGTCTAAACTCTAAACAGTGTTATCCAGAAGCTGTGTTATTACGGTCTCAAGCAAATGATTATAACAAAAAGTTACACTCTGTTCGGGGTGTTTCGGCCTTTCCTTTGAAAGGGTTAGAAATCCGTCGCCTAAAGTTTCCGGTTTGCCTCAAAGCCTACCTTTGTAGGACGCAAGTGTAAAAATAATGTCTCGTGTTCTTAACGTTTAACAAAGTTTATTAAATAATAGTCACTTAAAATCGAGCACGATAATGAGCGACAATCGCTAACAAGGAACCATACCGGGGTGTCCGCCTCCGATTTTGATAAAACTTGGTGGATATATTAAGGGCCCCGACTCCATGCGCCATGACCTGTGTGCGTGCTGTCACACAACAACGGAAAGCATGCACGTATACGCTATGCGCGAGAGAGACACTCGATTTCGTAGATTAGATGGTTTTTCTATACAATTTCATAAATTAAATTTTTGCGCGTAGTACACACACCGATAGAATTCGCCACAGGGTGCAATGTCCGTTTTAACGCCAATAAATACCATTCGTTTATAAAAATGTTAGTTTTTTAACTCGAAGGTTGAGACAGACACAGATTGAAGCAAAAAAGATGGCTGCCGACACCTCGTCTAATTTCACATTTAGCAACTATTAAACGATTTAATGGTTTACTCACTGATATCTCACATTTACACCCTTCCTTAAGGGGGCCGACTCCAGGCGCCATGACCGGTGTGCGTGCACTCACACAAACAACGGAAAGCATGCACGTATACGCAATGCGCGACAGAGAGACCCGATTTCATATTTGACTATCCCCGTCTCAATAATTGCATTAATGAAACTTTCGCCGATATGACGCACACGGGTAGACTTCACCACAGTCGGGGACTTACGTTTGAACGCCAATAAACACCATGCGTTCAGATGAATGGTATTTCTTAAACTGGCAAGCTAGAGACAGACACCGATGTAGGCAACAAGATGGCTGCAGGCATCTTGACACATTTCCCAATTAGCAAATATTGAACGATTTAATGGTTTATTCACTGATAACACGAAATCCCCTACTTCCTTGAACTAACACAAGATCACAGAAATTCGATTTTTCACAGTTTATCACTTCTGGAAGGCGGAAAAAGTAAAATACGATTTGCACGCATCCGACGTAAGAATAGTTCACTGATTCTCCGTCGGTGGCGTTTATGGTGCATTGTAGTGAATTTGGCCAAGTTACCGTCAGGGTCGATAAAAATACAAATCAGTCGGTAAATGTAAGTTATAATTTCACACCACGAACGGCGATTCATACGTGAATACGTGATGCGTGAACAAAGACACTAGTAAGGCATAGTTGCCGGCACGTATCAAATCTCTGTCACGCTATTGTCACATCTATTACAATTATACATAAGCATCGACAAAATGAATCAGCTCGAGCCGAGATGTTGATTCGAGTCGCTGCAAACTTTTTTGTAGGCTTGGGGTATATTTTTTTACATTCATTTTTTTTCAATACTAAGTATATGACAATGATCAGTATTTGCTTACAAATGTTTTAAAAATATTTGTTAAATACTTTAATTTAATATACGTAAATATGATGTTGAAGCGCTTTTTTCTACCGTTTTCTTCCCATGTATCTTGTCAATTATGGAACTGTTTGATATTTCTAACATTTGGACGTGTATACACGTCAATCCAAAGCTCAAAATGTGTAACTCAAAATTTCAATCATTTGGTGGTATGTTTCATTTATATTAGCAATAAAGCTGCTATGTTAATATATATGAAATATATTAACTATATTATACAACAATAATATAATGTAAGATGGGATTTGATGAGCGACCGGATCAGAATCAGGGTAATGAAACAAATGGCAAACTACTAATTATATTTATTATAAACTTAATGAAGTACACGTCTCGGTTATAACTTAGCTCTCTCACGTCTGAGGTCGGCTAATACGTCTCTATTTCAACTCTCTCTCTCTCAAATCTCAATCTAATCTATTCTCAGTCAAATCCAAATCTCTTCTGCCTCGCGCACGCATCAGCCATTCAATATATTCGTTCACTCTTTGCTTTCATCTCATTTTATCTTTCATTCGCTCTCACTCATTTAGGACTCACACCGACACACACACCCTTGCCACGTGTCACCATGCACTCAAGCCTCAACGTGCATTCTTAGAAATCGTACGCTCCTTCCCAGATATAAACATGCACCCGATCCGTATACGACATTTCCCCTAACAGTTGTCATTCACACCTCGCGGTTCATTCGATACTTCTTATCACACGGTTCATACGAAACTCTAACATACTCCCACAATTCCACAATCCCACAATAATTGTAATATAAGTATATGTAAGAGTATCGAACGTGCTTGAATAGGTATTCAAATGATTATGTGAGCGTATATGTGTTATATTAATACTGACTATTAATAATAATATCAGTATTAATATAACACATACACGCCCACATAATCAGTTGAATACCTATTCAAGCACCTTCGATACTCTTATACATTTCATATATATTCTTATATTTAAAAAAAGAGGAAAGGAATAACAGAAACACATGTAATTATTTATAAATATATTTAAGGAAAATTTAATAAAAATTGTACACATTGCCACCGCGGCCCCGCCAGCCACCACCTCCGCGGCCCCGCCAGCCAACACCTCCGCGGCCCCGCCAGCCAACACCTCCGCGGCCTCGCCAGCCCCCGCGGTCACTTCGGCGACCGCGAGGGCTGTAAATGAGGCGCTTCACCAGTTTTTTGACCTAAAATATAATAATGTATGATTAATTTAAAAAGCAATCATGAGAAAATCAACGCTTTTACTTACTTCTTTCGCAGTCATTGCTCCCTCCATTTTACCCTCTTCTCTTCCTTTTTCTTTCTTCTCTCCTTCCTTTTTCTTCTCTTCTATTCCGCCTTCCGCTTTATTACTATTAACGGCTTCTACCTCCATCTGTGTTCAAAGTAATTTATATGTATATTGTTAGCATATGATTAAGGATGTAACCGTTCGACAGATATCAATTTTTTTTAGATCTAACCTTCACCACGCGTTTCTTATAGATATTGATGTGCTGAATACGAATCTGCAGCCCGTTTTTATTATCCAGAATGTACCGTTTTTGAAAAAATCAATTTAATGAAAAATCGCGAATTTTCAACTTTGGAAGTGTCTGTGCTTTTCCGGTAATATTTATTCAGTTGCGCTTGGTGCCAAATGATTCTGTGGAGAATCGCCAATAAAATGATGTAAGTGGTTATTAAATTATAAACATTTAAATATGTTTAAATAATGATCAAAGTGAAAGGACACAGAAAATAACTATTCCACGTGATAGGGCAGAACTTCCTGCTAACGCAAACATCAGTGGTAATTAAAAAATCATTTTCGTTTTCAATATGACGTAATATGACGCACGTGGCCCACGGCCCGCCAGCTGGCTGTGCCTGACCTATGTCAAACAGCAATAAGAGCCTTCTCTTATAAGTTACAAAAATATATTAAAACAAATAAATAAAATTATATATGTATATACATGAAATACATCCCAAATATGAATAAAACATTCTATTGTTACACATATTAATATTGTTTTATCAATCTGTTTTTTCAACTTGACCCTTGTATCTCCTCTTTCATTTGCACTATTCTCTTTTATGTTCGGCAAAAATCAAAATCTCAACTTCAGTCGAATCTATTGAAGTTTTCCTGAAAAGCAAAACTGTAATAGATATGACAATATCAAGTGTCTCCGTATTTTTCATTTGTCATTCGACACAATGACCAAAGCAATGGGAAAAAGCGAATGAAATGATTTAAAAATTATCAATATATTTGCATATTCGGTACTCGCATAAAATCTGTACGAATAAATATGTTCCTTTATTTGTGATTATTTGTAAAAAATAAATAATTGTGTGGTATAAAAGAAAGGCGAAATAGTAGTAAAACATCACACGAGTTTTCCTGCACTTCGTCAAGACTGTTCAATCTAACAAAAGACGTCTGAAAATGCGCTTCATACATTTTATTTTAATGTTAAAAATATTAAACAGTACCATAATTGGCAAGATACATGGCAAGGGAAACGGTAGCACGAAGAGCGCTCTAAGTTCATATTTACGTATATTAAATTAAAAAATTTAACAAATGTTTTTAAAATATTGGTAAGCAAATACTGATCATTGTCATATAGTTAGGAATTAAAAAAACATTAATGTAAAAAAAATGATAGCATAGGGGGATCGAACCTACAAAAAAGTTTCCAGCGGTTCAGCAGCTATATACAGTAAAACATGCGTAAGTGTTCAAACTTTGGGACCCAAACGAAACTTTTAGAGAGACAGGGTGTCGAATCTATTTTCAGAAGCAGCTCGAGCCGAGCGTGAACGTAGAAAGAGACAGACAGTGGAGGAGAGAGAGAGGTCCAGAGAATCAAAGTGAGGCGCCGAAACGTATCGGTGAGACAATACTAATGCAACATTAAAACTTTTTTGTTTATTAATTTTTCTAAATGTAACTTTTACCAATGTATTTGCGAGATTTTTCTGATTAAAATGAGACCAAACGCGATATAGTTCGAATTATACTTACTTGTTGATACTCATTAAATACGTACCAGAAAGTGCAAAAACGCGTTGCTCGTATTAAACTAATAATAACAGAATAATGCAAAATAATAAAGTACATTGTAATAAATATAATAATACATAATAATACATAAGAATAAAAGGTTAATGCAAAATAGTAACGTACATTATAATAAATAATAATATGCATTATAAATTTTATGACGTACGATGTGGACGTTAATCATCGGTGCCTAAAAATTAAAAATTAATTATTAAAATGAAAATTATGTCTATAATTTTTACAAAATTATATACTTGCCCTTATAATTAATATTAACATTACCTAAAAAATGATTTTTGAGGACCTTAAACATATTTCGAACGACGGGCGTTTCTTGGGATACGTAATGGTCCAATTGTTCCAATAAATATGGCAGCGCCTCTCTTTTCTTCTCTCGTTCTCCTGTATCCCCATCTTCCTGGTTTTCTTCATCTTCCTGGTTTTCTTTATCTTCCTGGGCTTCTTCAACTTCCTCCTCTGGGGATCTTCCTTCATCTTCCTCACAATTGGATATAAACTGTATAATGTCCTCTTCTGTGTATGTATCCCCCGTTACGTGGCTCAGGTCCAGCCGCATAGCCGAATACGTGTCCATTTGCTTAGGAATAATTTTCTTCCAGGAATTAATGATATTTTCTGGGGACACGTTCATCCAGGCATCGTTTAGGACTTCTATACAATCTTTCAATGTCAGATTCTTTTGAAATTCGCGCAGTCCGCCTTGATAAGGAAGAGCTTTCCTTACGATTTTCTGCCTATACAATGCCTTCAGCTTGGCAAGTACGCCTTGGTCCATGGGCTGGATTAAACTTGTTGTATTAGGTGGAAGATACATAATTTTAAATCCCGCATCATCTTGCACTTCTGGTGGAACTTTATGTCCTCCGCAATTATCTAATAACAGGGGGACTTTACCAGTGATCCCGTTTCTCAATTGGTGTGCCCGCACACTAGGCTTAAAATAATTTTCGTACCAATCAACAAAAAGTGTTTGCGTCATCCACGCATTCTTTTGCGATTTAAAGATGACGGGTAGATTCATTTTGCAGTGTTTCAGTGCTCTCGGATTTTCATATTTGTTAATAATTAATGGCATCAATTTGTGCGTCCCAGATGCATTTGCACATAGCGCAACTGTAATTCGTTCTTATTTTAATCAGAAAAATCTCGCAAATACGTTAGTAAAAGTTTCATTAAGAAAAAGTCAAAAATAAAAAAGTTTCATGGTTGAATTAGTGTTAGTCACACCAATATTCCGGCTCCGATCATAATACACCGCTCCCTCGTGGAGCGTCGCTAACGCCAAGGGGCGATCCGCTCAAGTGGAGGGGATAGTCACCTAACACTTATCCATGCAATTTTTTTCTTCATTTACACAGGTTTTACTGTATGTCTATTCCCGGCAGGAATCGAAACCTCGGCTCGCGCCGATTCATTTTGCTGGTGGCTAGGATTGTAACAAATGTGGCAACAGCGCGACAAAACACTCAAAGCATGTGATTTGACAACTATGGCCTCCCACTCTCCGTTTATAATTTTGCCTAATGACGTTAGATGTCACACCGTGAGTTTATAATTCTGTATAATGACTTTAGATGTCACCCCGTCAAATGTCGAAACAGACGATTTTTCTGTTTTCACTAAGAAAGGCGAAATAGTAGTAAAACATCACACGAGTTTTATTTTACGAGTTTATTATACGAGTTTTATTATACGAGTTTTTATAGTTTTATTTTATTATCACACTAACGCCCGCTCTGCCGAATGGCGCTTAGATCGATTCGGAGTTGGCCCCAAAAGAGTCGGCCCCCTTAAGGGCCTTAAGGGGGCCGACCCTTTTGGGTCCAACTCCGAATCGATTTAAGCGCCATTCGGCAGAGCGGGCGTTAGTGAAAACAGAAAAATCTTCTGCATCGGCATTTGACGGGGTGACATCTAAAGTCATTATACAGAATTATAAACTCATGGTGTGACATCTAACGTCATTAGGCAAAATTATAAACGGAGAGTGGGAGGCCATAGTTGTCAAATCTGTTGCACTATTGCCACATCTGTTACAATCCTGGCCATCAGCAAAATGAATCGGCTCGAGCTGAGATTTCGATTCCTGCCGGATATAGACATAGCTGCTGAACCGCTGTAAACTTTTTCGTAGGTTCGATCCCCCTCGGCTATAATTTTTTTACATTAATTTTGTTTTATTTCCTAACTATATGACAATGATCAATTACCACTATTTTAAAAACATTTGTTAAATATTTTAATTTAATATACCTAAATCTGAACTTATAGCGCTTTTTGCGCTACCGTTTCTCTTGCTATGTGTCTTGCCAATTATGTATGGTACCGTTAAATATTTCTAACATTAAAGTATAATGTCTGAAGCGCATTTTCAGACGTCTTAGATTGAACAGTCCTAGATGAAGTGCAGGAAAACTCGTGTGATGTTTTACTACTATTTCGCCTTTCTTTTAGACGACACAATCATATCTTTTTTACAAATAATTATTGTTGCGAATGCAATTATACCATCATAAAGGAAAATATTTATTTTTAGAGATTTTATGCGAGTACCGAATATGCATATATTGATAATTTTTAATTCATATCATTCGCTTTTTCCCATGGCTTTACATATACCATAGATGCGAAGAGTTCATCCCCACTCCTGGGGGGTAAACCCCTAGAGGCGTCCAGAAGCTCGCTTGCCGATCAGTGTAACGCGATCCGGGTTCGGGTATATCGGTGAGGTAATACTAAGGCTATGGGTACAGTGGAACCGAATTTCGGCCTTACGACGTCGGATGTATTCGGAAACGAATCAACGCCATGAGATTAAATGGAAGCGGTGTCACTGCATACGACCCGAATGCGTGCGAAGACGCGAGACACTTGACGGGTTTTTGATTTTTTCGTCCGAACTGAAGTGGCTGGCCCCCCCGTAGCGAGGGTTGTGGCCCTTTTTTCTACATAGGTTCGTCCTAAATAAATAGAAATACGATCTTTTCGTCCGAATATGCTAGCCGATCAACTGAGTTTGATTTTTTCGCCCGAAATTGACCGTGGTCCCAATACTTCACGATGGACTTTTTGTTGGTATATTGTCGCATTGATTTTGACATTTTGGTCAATGAATATTAATGGGTCTTCCCCGTTGTATAAGTAACCACCGTGAGCCGCGAGGTGTTACAAAACTCCACAGAGTTGGTGTGAGAACCACTATAGTTACGCTGCCGTTGCATGGCCGGTCGGACTCACGCAGTTTATGACAAAGTTGTTGCTATTGTGTTAAAAAAGAGAAGCAATGTGTCCACTGGCATTGCTTGTCTCTTTGAATTGAGAACGCTCGCGCTTCATCCCCACCACTGGAGGGGTTCCCCCCCGGGTTCGAGTGGAAGGAGCCCGCTGATACGTTTTGACTAGTCGACATGTCCCGGAGGCAGATAGCTTAGAAAAAGAAACAAATGGCTTCGTATCCGTGAGACAACACTAATGCAACCGTGAAACTTTTTTATTGATACTTATTTCGTTATGAAAATTGCATTAATATATTATTGGGGTTGTTGTGATTAAAATGAGGCCAAACACGATATAATTTGGATCATATTAGCCAAATCCATGTCCCTTTTCTACGGCGTGCATCATAGATGTGAACTCACATTCGTCGGAATAGAATACGCAGCCACTGGCACCGCTCCACTTCGCACAGCCGATTCGGAGCGCTCTGACGACGTCGTAAGGCCGAAATTCGGTTCCACTGTACCCGTAGCCTTACTGTCCCTGTCATAGGTACAGGAACAGCCGAGGCGGGCCATGTGCATTTTGCCGATGCACGCAGTCTTTGTCTAACGTAGCTTTCTTTTGGGGCGAACCCGAAAATGGTTAAAAAGGGCCATGGTGACGTAGGCGTCCTCAGGACCGACGCTTTTGCCAAGGAAAGGCATTCTTGTATAGACTACGGTCGAGAGAGCACAGTTTTAATAAACAGAACACCTTTTAACATATACACGCCTACAAAATCATTGTAATAAGTATGTAATACCTAATCGAGACAGAGCGACTCTCCGTTCGATTAACTTACACACCAAATGATTTAAATTTTGAGTTACACATTTTGACCTTTGGATCGACATGTATACGCGCCCAAATGTTAGAAATATCAAACAGTTCCATAATTGGCAAGAACATGGGAAGAAAACGGTAGAAAAAAAGCGCTTCAACTTCATATTTACGTATATTAAATTAAAGTATTTAAAAAATATTTTTAAAACATTTGTAAACAGATACTGATTATTGTCATATACTTAGTAATGAAAAAGAAATTAATGTAAAAAAATATACCCCAAGGGGACTCGAACCTACAAAAGAGTTTGCAGCGGCTCGAATCAACATCTCGGCTCGAGCCGATTCATTTTGCTGATGGTTATAATTGTAACAGATGTGGCAACAGCGTGATAGGCGGCAGCTATGCCTTACTGGTGTCTGTGTTCACGTATTCACTTATGAATCGCCGTTCGTGGTGTGAAATTAGTACCTACATTTACCGACTGATTTGTATTTTTATCGACCCTGACGATAACGCGGTGATAATATCTGAAATATATCATAAACGCCTCTGACGGAAAATCAGTGAACTATTCTTACGTCCGATATCGTTCGATGCGTGCAAATCGTAACACGGACTAGTTTTCTTCCACAAGTGGTAAACTATCAAACATCGAATTTCTGTGATATTGTGCAAGTTCAAGGAATGGTCAGCTGGTCTGGTATCAGTGAATAAACCATTAAATCGTTCAATATTGGTTAAATGTGAAGTGTGTCTAAATGCCGGCAGCCATCTTGTTGCCTACATCGTTGTCTGTCTCAAGCTGACAGCTTCAAAAGTTGCACTATTCTCAACGAATAGTGCTTATTGGCGTTCAAACGGACCAGATGGCCATGTGGTGAAGTGTACCGGTATGGAATGTACCCGCGAAAATTTCATTTGTGCGATAATTGAGAAAACTAGTTGTTCTTACAAAATCGAGTTTCTCTCTCGCGCATGGCGTATACGTGCATGCTTTCCTTTGTTTGTGTGACTGCACGCACACACGTCATGGCGCCTGGAGTCGGCCCCCTTAAGGGGGTAGACACGGGTAATGCAGCGAGCTGTATATCGACATAATATGGGCCAAAACATGGGTGTAAAAGTTTTCGCTTAATTTCCTTATATGAGAATATTTTGGGCTGGGTGAGAGCTCATTCGAAAGAGGAAGGTTCAAAGAGTTTCGCAGCACAGGAGTTTCAACGAAATTGTGTTGATATCTAATAATATGAGTGTTCAAAGTGTAACAAAAAACGACAAAATACACCCGCAGAATACAGGCATTTTCAGGTCACTAAAAGAGTTTTGGGACACAATCGGGGCCTGCCGCGAAAGTCTTTGAACCTTCCTCTTTCGAATGAGCCCTCACCCAGCTCAAAATATTCTCATATAAGGAAATTAAGCGAAAACTTTTGACTGCACTCCCATAGACGAGTTTCGCCGTCCGCTTGTAGTATTGCCGTTAAAACAGAGCACGTGACGTCACAAATTTAGTTCAGGTAGTGGTGATGAGGTGGCGCCTACTAAGGACGACTGCCAACGTAAAATCATAGCAAAACTGAAGCATTGGCTTCTGACATGTGCTACAGTAACAGTGTGATTCAGTCAATGTATGAATTTTCGTACGGTTATAGGTTAGGTCATATGCATTTTAGGTATTGACTGGGAACTGTGTACAATTACTAAACGCTTTTACTGTAACACATGCTTGACTTGAAATCGCTGTCGAATTTATGTTATAATTATATGGTTATATTATTTAAAATAAAAAAGAAGAGATTGGAACTTTTTTACGGAGGTTGGAAGTATTGATGTACTGATATCATATTTTCAGAATGTGGTAGTTACGTCAATTATTTGAAATTGTTGCATTGCTCTTATTATTATTCTATTTCATTCTTTTGATTATTTTGTATAAAACATCTAATAAGGAAATGTCTCCAAATCAGTCAACAGTTGACTCCCTGATTTTTTTTATAATCTTTACGCTCCTATGTATGTAGTATCGAACGCCGATTCAGACGTGCATACGTGAGACGTGAACACAGACATAGTAAGCATGCATAGTTGTCGCAACTTATCAAGGCTTCTATCGCGCTGTTGCCATATCTGTTACAAATGTGATCATCAGCTAACTAAATGAATCGGCTCGAGCGGAGATTTTGTCTCCAGCCGCCGCAAACTTTTCTGTAGGTTCGAGTCCCAACCTGGCTCATTTTTTTTACATTAATTTTTTTTTAATTATTAATTCTATAACAATGATCAATATTTGTTGACAAATGTTTTAATAATATTTGGTAAATATTTTAATATGAACTCAGGGCGCTTTTTGTGGTATCGTTTTTCTTGCCATATCTTGCCAATTATGGTACGAATTATGGAAAGCGAATTTCAGTACAATGAAAAGAAAATTTAATTATAAAATTGAAACCAATGATAATTATATTACAGACGACTGATAAATGAAAATGATATAAAATGATATAAAATAAAAAAATGCAATCTAAAGCCAATGATGCACCTGTGTGTGCATCCAGCACATAGGAAAATGGAGAGTAAAGAGGACCATCTATGACGGGGGTGGTGGTGGGTCTCTTCACACTCTCCTAATAATTAATACTTGCATGTTAGCGACAGCGCATTTTGAATGAAAGGAAAGGGACCGATTTATGATAAGGACTTAGCCTGAGTGCGTTTGGTGAGTGTTTTGCAAATAGGCAATCTGGACGGCAGACGATGGCTGGTGGCCCGACGCTATTCAACTATCGAATGTCCAAGGATTGACTGTTTATTAGGGATGTTTTGAAAGTGAATGAATGAGACTGAACATCCCATTGACCGACGATAGCTGGCGACCGCATTGGGTCTTCCAACTATCTGGTGTCGAGGGATTGTTTATTAGTGTCTTGTAAAGAATATATGTGGCAATCGGCTTGTAGCCGTATTTCCAAGGAATAGGGAAACTCTTCCTGGAGGATCTGGCCACGGAGTGGGGAAGGTTCTGCCTTTTGGTAAATGAACTGTGATTGACCACTCAGTCTTTACCCCAGAATTGACCGGGAAAGAACTACCTATCTTACGCCTCTCTTACACCTCTCCTTCGCATAACAACAAATTCTTAACATGCAGCTATTCTTTCAGTGGAAATGACATGTATAAAAGCGTAAGTACGTCCCTTATCCTTCTGTTATGCAAATAATTGGATTAATTGGAAATCATCATGAATTTACTTTAGTTATTTCCAGCACCAATATCAAAGGCAAAAATTATTTATGCTGTATGAAGTGAGGAAAGGAAGCAAGTCTTCGCAATGCATGCGTAAAGATAAGTAAATCACATACATACATTTACATTTTTATTGCATACATATTGATTACAAATCGTTCTATCCTTTTATCACAGGTTCCATGACAACTAACTGTAATCGGAAGGGATCACTGCCACTGCAAGAAAATATTTCTGAAATAGGAGACAATAATAATGGATTCTTCAGGGATCAGTTTTTACATTCAAATGGTATGAACTCAAAAAGTAATTTTTATTAAACTTATTTATTTTTGCAGATCAAACCAGGGTATACATATATACATCATGATAATTCAAGAGATGCAGTATCGTCGCCTATACTTTCCATTCAGCATCCAACACAATTTTATATATAATGTTTGTTCAATAACTGCTTTCTGCATAGGACGTTTAATTATCTTATAATAAGTGTATCTTAGTATAACTTTTTCTATCAAAAAAATGTTTAACCTAACAAACTTCGTTTTTTTCTGGACATCCCATGCCCCTCATCTAGTTTTTCTTTTCACTTTTCACTTTTCACTTTTCTTTCGCGTAACATATTGTAGCATAACCACATTTCAAGTATAGTACGTCCAGAGCTAAATGAAAAAAGTGGAGGGAGAGCAGCCGATTGATGCCGCCGATCGGCAGGGCCGTAAGCGCCCTGCCGATGTTGGTTCTAAGCAATAAGATGAGAAGCTTATGAATTAATTTTTAATTACACTAGTAGTTCAGTTACTACTAGTATAGCTATACATTTTATTTAATATTTTAAGTATTTAATGGAATTTCAATTCTTAGCGCGGCATTATCCTTGGTTTGTAGTATAGGAACCACTTTCGATATAACGCTTGTGGAGTTACACCTTTTTAACAAACTCTAATGTTCCAAATATAGAGACAATGTTCTGCTCATTCCGTTTAAAATCACAAGCCAGAATAGCAGAGACTTCTATATACAATTTTATTTCCGTTACTATTTGTTCTATTTAGACTCACATTTTCTACTTCGTGGCAAGTAAGGATGCTTGTCACCTATTATACTATTCTAAATAATAAAAAAAAGAAAACCAGCATCTGTATTTGTATATCTGTACTTGTATTTGTAAATATATCATGTTTGGTCTCATTTTAATCGGAAGAATTTCAACAATATCTTTAAAAAAATTGGAAGTCGAAAAAACTAAAAATAAAAAAGTAAAGCTGTCGTTTTTATTATAGCATCGTTTTGCATTTGTGTAATCGCACCGACGCGGTGGCATTTAAATGGCTCGGCTGCCTGGGCCATCGTTCTATCCTTGTTTTTTCCTTTACAACCTAGCGACACCGACAAAAGCGAGCCGCGAGCCGTGCTACTGACACTGACACTGTCTTAAGCAATTTACACATTGATCAACAGTATATCATATACTGTATATGTGCACCCATTTCAAATTGGCATGGCACAGCCCTGCTCGATTCGACGAGCGGTCGAGCTTTGTAGTTTGTTTAGTGGGATGGGGAATCCCCCACCACTTTTTTCATTTAGCTCTGGACTTACTGTAATTCAAATGTACAATGAATTTTCTACGCTCGCACTACCAGCAGACTTTCCGTTTAAATTCTTTCAAGTACAACGCAACAGCTGACACTTTCTTTCCACATTCGGATTAGAATATCGAAATAACAAGCAGCTCCCTCTCGCCTGTCGGTATTACCATTTCTGTGCAGGCTAAAGCTGCTGTAATACCGACCTTCCGAATCGGAGAGGTCACGTGCCGTGTCTACCCCCTTAATGCAAAGTAATGCTTTTTTTTTAGAGACCACCAAAGTACAAACGTCGCACAATATTTCAGTATATTATTGTCTATAAGCAAATGAGTCAGTTATTCGAGTTTTAAGATATGTACACTTACGATTTATGCTTAAATCCATCACAAATTCAATATAAAACACAAAAAATGTCACAAGAAATATGCTGGGAACTGCTAAGAACTGTTAACGAACGATAGATACTGATGAACTGTAGGGCCTCGATTACTGACTATCGCGTATGGTTAGAAATCATGAGTGGAAGAGGGGATTGTTTATATAAACAGCATCCTATCGTATAAGGGCTAGCTCTAATTCTTTTTATCTATTATATATCTTTCACTTACCGTAGTCGAAAATCTTTTCTTAGCACTTTCAGTTTTTAGGTTTTGTCCAGCTAAAAGGCCCGTTTGGACCACGGTGCGACGTGCCCGATGTTAAAGCAGTGCGTAACCCTCTGTGCGATACGCACGATTTGGTGGATCGTGGAATGGCTGCGCCGAAAACCAAATTGCTGAGGAATGATTACATTATTTATAAGTATAAAATTACTGACGTAATCGTAGATGATAGATTCAAAAACCTTACCCAGAATGGAAAGGATACTTATCGGGCGGTAACTGGAGGCGAGATTCTTTGGTTTGCCATGCTTATGGATAGCCGAAACCCGAGCCAGTTTCCATGGCTCAGGGAAATAAGCGAGGCGTAAGCAGTGGCGAAAGATGTAAAATACCTGGCATATCATTTTTTTTGATGAGTTTTTTAGCATCAAGGAGCTTATGCGGTCGTCACCCGGCGATTTTTTATCGCCGAGGCACGAGATTACCTTGTAAATGCTGCGAGGAGATAAGCCAGGGCAAAGCGAATCAGAATGAGAAGGAATGATATTGCGGAAGGAAGCGATGAACTTGTTAATTTCAGGCTCGCGCGGGGTGACGAGAGAACGTGCCTCCCCGAAGACGGACTCGAACTGCTGTGCCAAAAGCTCCGATTTGCCCTCCGCCGTGCATATGCCGGAGCTGCCGTCGTTAAGGATCGGCAGCTTGTATTTATCAAATTTCTTGGACAAGGCAGTATAGGTCGCCCAGAAGGTGGGGTCGACCCTGCGGAAGGAACCGAGTCTATCAGTGCAACCCTTGTTGCTGATGTGGGAAACTTCCCTCCTGATACCAGCAGAGAGGTCTTTTAAAACGTCGCCGAGGTGGGACAAGCCCAGACGCTGAGCCACATTTCTCAACCTTCGTCTTCTGCGAATGAGACTGGTTAGATAGTCATCGTTCAGAAGGAACCCATGACGTGCAGTGGCCGTGTTAATTTTAGTAGTAGCTAAGCGGACCGAGGAATGCATGCAGTTAGTGATGGTCGCAATGCAATCGTCAATATCCCTGGAGTCAGCGAGATCCGTCTTCAGGGGGAAATTGTCTGTATGGCGCCTGTACAAACCCCAATCAATGACGCGGTCGAGGCCAACCCCGACCTGTGGCAGGGCGGGCAGGAGTGTAACAGGGGCGTGGTCAGAAGGACCCGGGTCAAGTGCATCGCAAATGAAAGAGTAATTGGTCGAGGAAAGGAAAAAGTCCAGAGTGGATAAGCGGGTCCGAGGAGCAAAGTGAGTGAACTTATTCGGATGAATGATATCGTAGGAGGAGTTAGAAAAATGTTTGTGTAGTACCCTTCCATTCTGGTTAGAGGTATAATTGTTCCATAAGGGATGTTTAGAATTATAATCAGCTCCTATAATAAATGGGGAGCCCACATTTGTGATCATATCGAGAAAAAGCGGAGTCAATCTGGTATTCGGCGACACATAAACCACGTCAACGTAAATCGAGGGGGAATTTAATTTAATGAAGCAGTGCTCGGCCGGGACTGGGAGCACGCGCGTTACGGCTCTGAAAGCAAGAGCGCGATGAATGAGAATTGCGACGCCACCTCCCGCGTGGTTTCTGTCGTGTCTGATAATTTCGAAGTCAGGGACGCTGACGTCGTCCGCGGGCGCCAGCCGCATCTCCGTGAGGAGCAGGATTTCGGCCTGCTCACGCGCGATGATCAGTAGAAGCTCGTTTTTATTCAAATTAAGCGACCTGATATTCCACAAAAGAATCTTGGGGAGGGAAGCCATTTTAATTAAGAGTACCCAACACCTCGACAAAAGTCTGGAATTTCTCGCTATCTGAATTACAGCCCACGAGTCTGTTATTTAGAATCCTGATGGTGGATAACATGAGTTTTATATCAACAAGTGATTTGAGCTTGTTGATTTCGGACACAAATTCTCGGAATCCTCCAGATTCCTCGCCAATGGGATGCGGGTGTAAGGGGGCAGGTCGTTCGCCGCGGTCTTCCCCGCGCGCGCCCGCCCCTCTCGCCACTTCTGCAAAGGACCGTCCACGACCGGGGACCGGCGCAGGTCGTGGATTCGTCACCGGCTGTACCGGTATGGTCACGGGTTTCGTGCCCGCACGCATGGCAGGTTTGTTCTCTCGAATGTTGAGATAGTTCAGCAGGGTCGAACATTTGGAAAAATTAGCCGTATGCGGTCCCTTGCAATTTATGCAAGTCGGTGTAACGTCAAGAGCCTTGGTACATTGAGAAGTATGATGGCCGCCAGCGCATTTAACACAGCGTGGTGCCACGTTGCAATTAGAGGCTGAGTGCCCGAACACCTGGCATCGGAAGCACTGGGTATAATTTTTTTTAGAGAAATACTTATCCCAATAGACACGCATACTAAAAAGGAATCCGGCCCTGTTGACCATACTCAGGGACGTTCCAGCGGGAAAATTAACTCTATAAACCGGCCTGTTTACCGATTTACTGATACACGAGCAGTTAATCGGGTGCAACCCGGCTCTGCGTAATTCGGCAAGCACTTCCTCGACTGGAGTCGATGGGAGCCCCTTCAAGGCCAAGCTTAAAATCTTCTCACTGCTGTGAGTAAAGGAAAAGAAGGATAAATTATTCTCACGGAGAAATTGAATGAGTTTAACCCTTAGCGCTCCGTTGGCTCCGCTACGGAGACATCCGTCGTTTTCTCCGTAACTCCGCTGCGGAGCCAAATGTTTTTAGCATACGTCATCGTCGTCGTTGGCAAGTGTTATCTGTAGCTAAAACGTGCTAAGTCTGTAACATTGCGGTTAATTCATTTTTTTACCTTTTTTATAGTTAGCAACATGGAGAAAAATAAATATTGTGATGAGAATTCAGAGCTGAGTGATAGTGAAAACGTACTTGATTTTCAAGTACTAAAAGATATTGTAGAAGACAATGTTGCTTATGATTCTAATACTTCAAGTAGTGGTAGCGAAATTATACTACCAAAGAGACGAAGAATGAGAATTATTGAAAGTGAGAGCGAACATTCGTTAGAAGACTTAGATGAATGGCGTGATGTTACGGATGAATTAAATATTCCAGATAGAATACAAGAGGAAATGCATATGTATAAAATAAATAAAATCAAAAACATTCACAAGCACATGTAATTCTTCCTATTCAAAATAAGACTTTTCCTTCTCAGACGGTCCGTTGCAAAAATATGCCGGAGTTGCTGGTAGACAGTGGTACAAAAAAGTGCGGAGCGCTAAGGGTTAATATGAGAATCTCTGTTGTCAAACTGAACTCGAATACCTTCTTTAACCCTTTCGCTGCGGAGCGCTCAGAAACGAATTGCTCTCTGGGCAGCCGGCGTGACAGTGGGAGATCGGCCGCGCGGACGGCACGATCCGCGAGTCGTTAACACGGAGCGCGGAGCTGTTTTTGCTAGGCTTTCCGTTGAGGCGGCGCGCCGGCCAAACAATAATATTAATAATAATAATAATTTTACTAATCTACTACATATAAAAAGTTTAAATTTTTGCTGTTTAATAATTTTTAATAATCTTTTTTCGTATGATATAATAGAAAGCAGGGTTCAATGCATAATCCAACGTTACAATCTTTACATTGGAATCGCGTCTCGGTTCGCATTTTGTGTTTGCTGCAAACCACACATTTCCGCCGACCATTCTGCCGCATTCCTGTTGGATTGGTGTATTTTGACGGAAAGTGTCTTGAAACTAGTCGTAATTGATTATCTTTGGATGCAGTTTGGCCTCCAGACTTATTGCTACACGTATTTTCATTTGGATATTTTAGCAGAATTTCTCGAATTAGGCATAAATGAAACTTCGCAAATGTTGGATTCTTTTTCGACGTAATTTTGTAGAGTATGTAACTATTGTAAATGGAAAGGTCAAGCATGTGGAAAAAGAATTTCTTATACCATTTCAGAGTTTTCCGAACAGTATTAATAGAATTTAGGATCATATCGGTTTTATCAACTGCTCCCATAATGCGATTATAATCTACTATGGCACTGGGTTTTAGTATTGGTGTTCCCGTTTTAACATTAATTTTCTTTGTTTCTACATACTCTGCAGAATGACAGCTCGACAACATTAGCACTTCTCTTTTGTCCATCCATTTTATTGCTAACAGTTTATCCGTAGACTGAAACGCAACTTCGCCTTTGCATAATTTATTTGTTATATTAGGCATTCCACGTCTGGTTTTCCGTACTGTTCCAAATGCATTTGTCTTATTTCGATGTAGAAGGGAAAATAATGCCGGGCTTGAGTACCAGTTATCGGTGACCAAAACGTGACCTTTATTCAGGTACGGTTCCATGAGCGTCATGACAATATTCCCTGATATGCCAATTTCTGCTAAATGTTTATTCTTAGTTAGGTCCGTACGTGCTTCACAATAGACAATAAAATCTTCAACATATCCGGTCCGACAGTCGCAGATAACGAACGACTTAATCCCAAACCTACTTCGCTTTGAAGGAATAAACTGCTTGAAAAAACATCGTCCTTTGAAAAGCAGCAAACTTTCGTCGATGCATAAATCCTGATGAGGGTAAAATGCTTGTGAAAAGGAATTTCGCAGTCTATCGATGATGCTCCGTATCTTTATTAGCGCATCTTGATTTGTTGTCTCATTATTATCATGAAAGTGCAGCATTTGTAAGAGAGATATATATCTGTCTTTTTTCATTATTCGTGGGAAACTTTCTGTTCGTATTAATTCGTCGGTTGACCAATATTCATCTATTGACAATTTCTTTACTCTTGACATTAACATCGACATAGCAAAAAATCGATACATTTCGCTTACTGTTGTATTTTTCCACGTAATCAATCGTGAACACTTACTGTGTGGAGTTTTTGTAGTATAATAATTATTAGTTTGTCTCACAATATAATTAAGCATATTTTCGGAGAAAAAAAGTTGAAAGATCTCTAATATTGACGATTTATTATCAATGTTTGCTTTAATTCCTGATATTTTTTCATCAAAATTAAAAACTTTCGGAATCAAATTTTATGGGCTCCAAAGAAATTGCCGCGGATTAATTTCTTGTAATTCCTCCACGTTTTCGGAATTAGATTCCGAGCTACTAGACAATAGGCGTCTTTTGCGATATGTATTTTTATCTTTACCTTTATATCCAATTTCTCCAAAAATTTCAGAATATTCAGAATCTGATGATAGTTCCATATCATCGCAGGCCATATTCGTCAATTTGTTCATAATCGGGGCACAATTTATAGATATTATATTTGATTTTTGTGAAAAAAAGTCTGGGCGAGAAACGTATGCTGCCAGCGCGTCGAAAGCAAACAATATAATGTCCATTATTGGGCAGTTGTTTATAACAAATGCATAGCGCCTATAGGCGCTGTTCGCTCGGAGACAGCGACTCCGGCTGAGCGCCAAAAGGCGCTGTTCGGTCGGAGAGAGCGAGTCTGGCTGAGCGCCTATAGGCGCTGTTCGCTCAGAGCGAGCGACTATGGCTGAGCGCCTAAAGGCGCTGTTCGCAGTCAAAGGGTTAAGGAGCTTGAGCTTAAAGGTGCCCCAAAGAGCTCGGTCAGCTGCTTTTCAAGAACGTGCGCCGGGCACGAGTATTTAGTTATATAGATGGGGGGGGGGGGTCTTAGCGGAGACGCGACCCGTAGACTGTCTGTCAGCGGCAACACGTGGTTGGCTCGCTGCCGGCGGCTCGTTGGTTGTGGCACGACGAGAAGTAGGGGGGGGGGACCTCCTCCTCCTCGACGAAGGCATGCGAGAGGAGAGAGAAGCGGTTGGACGTCCCTACGTCCAACCGCTACGTCCACCGTACCCAACGTCCCTACGTTGGGTACGGTGGAAATTTCCATCGTTTCCGCGATGTTATGGGACCGCTCGTTGCTATCCGAAATGAAACTAATGTTCGTGCCGGTGTTTACCGGACTTGCCCTCGGCAGAGGTGAAGACACAACAGCCCGATCGCCGTTCGCGTCGGGGATAGACAATGAATTAAAATTAGGATTATTAATATGATTAAAACTAAGATTATCGAAACCGTGGGAGCCGTGCTCCTGCAATTGTACGGGCACGTTGAAAAGCTTAACAATACGCGCAGCCTTTTCGCGCGAAGGCTCGAATAATTCCGTCGAACTTACGGATTCGGCGGAGCGATGAAGTGGAGAAGCAGGGGGTGCTGAGTCCCTGCTGAACTCGCCCTCACCCGAAGATAAATTAAAATGATTATTACTCACCGAGCAGTTAGATTCGTCCGCGAGCTTCGCCGGGACAGAAATACCTGAGGAGATTTGCGGCGATGAGACCGCTGCCAAGGAGGATTTGGTCAATGAGAGGCCCTGCCTCCTCGTGAAGGAAGTTTTCTTCAGCGCTGGGCGAGATCCCGTAGCAACTGGAACGGAAGAACGAGCCTTGGCGGCCATTGGCCGTTTTCGGCAACCACTGATAATATCCTTGTCTTGGCCCGAAGGCACACTCACAGGTGAGGTCGACTCTCCCACACGGGGAGAGAGCGACCACAAAAATAACAGAAAAAAGCACTAAAAAGGCACACGGAATGAACAAGATAGAAACGCGGCAAGACGCAACGCGTAAGCAGGCGACAACGCGCAGGCGCGCGGAGACGAATGTAGAAAACTGAATGAGAGAACTGTGGTCCATACTGAGCCACGAGAGTAGATTTCATGCCCTTTTTATATCCGAAAAGCGGACCAAAAATATGGTGGGGGTACAGAATCTTCCAAGGGAGTCCAAAAGATCGCCCAGAAGCTTTGCGTCATCGCGCCATCGCGGAAGGGGCAGACTCGACTGCATGCACTCTCGATTTCCAAATAAGGGCATAATAGACAAAACGAAGGAAAAGATACTTCCTACGTAACACGAGTATGCCTGCACTTCATCTACGACTGTTCATTATAAGACATGTAAAATTACACAAAATAAATTAATTGAGTGTTATAAATATTATAGAGTGCCATAATCGGCAAGATACTTGGCATTAAAAAGGGTAGCACAAAAAAACGCAATAATACATAAAAATATTTTTAAAATATTTGTAAATAAATAATGATCTTTGTTATATAGATAGTATATCAAAATATTAATGTAAAAGAAAGAAAACCTGAGGGGGACTCGAACCTACGACAAAGTTTGCAGAAGTTATGTCTATGTTCGGCAGGAATAAAAATATCGGCTCGAGCCGATTCATTTTGCTGATTTTGTTATTGTAAGAGGTGTGGCAACAGCGGAAAAGAACTCTCAAAGGAAAGGTGTTACCTAAAGGTGCTAGTTACCTAAATTGTGCTATCGTTTCGTAGACATAGCATCCACTGACAGTCATGGAAAATTTTCTCCCAGGATAGAAGAAAGAATTTCAGACCTTGTTGTTTCCGACAACCTTATTAAAAATGATAATCATTAATCATGATTTGGAATCCGAAATATGTAATGTGGAGTTACCACTAGTAAACTGATGTTGGTAGTGAGAATCGGCGGGAAATTGAATGAAAACCTTGAGATTTTAGTACAATAATGCAGTATGTATTTATTCGAATAGTTTAGATAAGAACCCTTAAAAAAGTTAGACAGTGCATGCTGTGGCAAAACGTATTCCTGGTTGGTCCGTGACGAGAATACTTCGCCTGTTTCGGATAGCTCGTTGGATCTTAATTTTAACACGTAACGGTTACGATTTTTATAGAGTAAGCACAATCCACGTATAGCACGAATCACATATATTTAACGTTACCGCACAAGAACAATAATGTACAATAAAGTGATGAGAACAATAAAGCACAAGTAACGAATAAAGTATATAAAGTCTCTCCGCACGCCTTTTAGCTCGTATTTTAGTAAAAATAGTTAAACGATTGTAAGTCGTTTAACTCGAGTAATTTGTCTTAGTAAAGAATCTAACGCTGTCGCAAATCTCTTTTGAAAACCTCTTATCTCTTAATGAATATTAGCAAAACCGACAAATTGTATCCTAGCGCAGCGGTATTTATACCGATGCGCGGGGCAAAGAGCATGCAGAGATAAGTGGGAAGAACGCTCGCGCTTGTCGCCACGGAACAGCGCTAGGCGCGAAGCGAGTGGGCGCCCTCCCTACCAGCGAATCCGCAACATCGCCCCTGTTACGCTATCGCGTTTACTAGGGTTAAGGGTGCCGACTCCAGGCGCCATGACCGGTATGCGTGCACTCACACAAACAACGGAAAGCATGCACGTATACGCAATGCGCGACAGAGAGACCCGATTTCATATTTGACTATCCCCGTCTCAATAATTGCATTAATGAAACTTTCGCCGATATAACGCACACGGGTAGACTTCACCACAGTCGGGGACTTACGTTTGAACGCCAATAAACACCATGCGTTCAGATGAATGGTATTTCTTAAACTGGCAAGCTAGAGACAGACACCGATGTAGGCAACAAGATGGCTGCAGGCATCTTGACACATTTCCCAATTAGCAAATATTGAACGATTTAATGGTTTATTCACTGATAACACGAAATCCCCTACTTCCTTGAACTAACACAAGATCACAGAAATTCGATTTTTCACAGTTTATCACTTCTGGAAGGCGGAAAAAGTAAAATACGATTTGCACGCATCCGACGTAAGAATAGTTCACTGATTCTCCGTCGGTGGCGTTTATGGTGCATTGTAGTGAATTTGGCCAAGTTACCGTCAGGGTCGATAAAAATACAAATCAGTCGGTAAATGTAAGTTATAATTTCACACCACGAACGGCGATTCATACGTGAATACGTGATGCGTGAACACAGACACTAGTAAGGCATAGTTGCCGGCACGTATCAAATCTCTGTCACGCTATTGTCACATCTATTACAATTATACATAAGCATCGACAAAATGAATCAGCTCGAGCCGAGATGTTGATTCGAGTCGCTGCAAACTTTTTTGTAGGCTTGGGGTATATTTTTTTACATTCATTTTTTTTCAATACTAAGTATATGACAATGATCAGTATTTGCTTACAAATGTTTTAAAAATATTTGTTAAATACTTTAATTTAATATACGTAAATATGATGTTGAAGCGCTTTTTTCTACCGTTTTCTTCCCATGTATCTTGTCAATTATGGAACTGTTTGATATTTCTAACATTTGGACGTGTATACACGTCAATCCAAAGCTCAAAATGTGTAACTCAAAATTTCAATCATTTGGTGGTATGTTTCATTTATATTAGCTGTTTTGAACAGGATGGGATTTATAAGGTTTGGTAAATCCTTCTACTCCCGTTGTGGCAAATTCTTGCTATTTTTCGTTTATTTGAGGTTATAACCACGCACAAAAATGCGTACGTGCGTTTAGTAGCACGCTCGTGAACAGAGTGAGGAAACAAAGAGACGATCGCTCGCGCACCGGCATCGCGACATCGAAATCGGTGATTCCGAAGCGACACCAGGGCGCGAGCGACCGCATGTACAACTATTCTGTACACCGCCCGCCTTGAAAGTATCGACTTTCGAAAGAAGGTTGAACTATATTAGGTGGTAAATATTAAAATAATAATAGCTTAAAAAACAAGGAACGCAATAAAGATGCATGTTAGGGTAACTTATGATCTACGTTTCGATTGGCAAAATTGAAAGTTTCGCCAAGGGGCGTACGAGCTCCCCCTTGCTGGTTCGTACGGTTGCTGCACGCACGATTCCGTCGCTGCCCGGGTGTATCTCCAAGACGCGTCCCATCAGCCACTGCAGCGGGGCCAAGCCAGACTGCTTGATGAGCACCAACTGCCCCACCTTCAATTGCTGACCCTTAGTAGTCTTCCATTTGTGACGCTCCTGTAGGCTGGTGAGGTATTCCTGGGACCACCTTTTCCAAAAATGCTGGCGCAGCTGCTCGACACGTTGCCATCGTGATAAGCGATTTTCATTTAAGTCGCTCAAGTTCAACTGCGGAAAACTGTTTAATGCCTCACCAACCAGAAAATGACCCGGTGTTAAACATGACAAATCATTTGGGTCTTCAGACAGCGGCGTGATAGGCCGCGAATTTAAAATTGCCTCGATTTCACAAAGTACCGTTTGCATCTCTTCGAACGTGAGATGCGCATCACCAATAATGCGATGCATGTGGTGTTTTGCCGATTTGACGGCGGACTCCCATAAACCACCGAAGTGAGGGGCGTTTGGTGGTATGAAACTCCATTCGATATTGGATTCGCAAAGGAAGGCGCGCAATTCGCCTTGCACCCGCTCGCCAGCGCAAAAGTCATAAAATTCCCTCATTTGCCGATTGGCACCAACGAATGTGGTACCATTGTCAGAGTGAATTGACGCAACTTTACCCCGACGGGAAATAAATCGTTTGAACGCTCCCAAAAATGCATCGGACGTAAGGTCCCCGACTAATTCTAGATGTATTGCCTTGGTGGCGAAGCAAACGAACACCGCTAAGTAGGCCTTGACATGCCGAGAGTTGCGCCTTCTGCCCTCTCGGACGTGCACTGGTCCTGCATAATCCACGCCGCAATGTAAAAAAGGTCGCGAGGGCTCGACTCGTTTGGATGGAAGTTCTCCCATTGTTGCTTCGGAAGTGATCGGTTTGGACCTGAAGCATGTCACGCAATCGCGAACAATTGTACGTGTCGTTGACCTTATTGACAACGGCCAAAAACGCTGTCTTACGGCAGCTATGGTCGCTTGCACTCCCGCGTGCAAACTGCGAACGTGTTCATGGGCAATTACTATCTCGGTAATACGGTGACGCCTTGGCAGCAATATTGGATGTCGCGTTGAGTAAGGCAAACCGGACCTCTTGAGCCTACCCCCCACGCGCAATAACCCATCATCACCCATGAATGGGGACAGCGGGAGCAAGATGCTACGCGGATTGAGAGGTTGTGACTGTGACAACTGCCGAATCTCGTCAGGGAAAACCGTGTGCTGAACATCCCTGCATAACGCGCGCATACCCTCCGCAGCTTCCATCGGGCTTAAGGGAACTGACTTCGACCTGCATCTGTTTCCAAGACATTCAATGAACCTTGCACAGTACCCCGCAACTCGGCATACCTTACCAAAGCTCGCGAACCTATCAATTAATTCCCCGAAGATTGGCTCCCTAACCGCGTTGACGGCAAGGGTCACCCTTCGCTCCTCGGGCAAGTCTCCCGCAAGTCTTGCAAAATCGAAACTGGGCCACAGCCCTTCCTCGTTCTGGAGGTAGTCAGGGCCATGCCACCAAACAGAAGATGCCGACAAATTGGACGGCTCGACTCCGCGGGATATCAAGTCGGCCGGGTTCTCACCGGTAGGGACATGGCGCCAGGCAGTAGCGTCGGTTAGTCGCTGAATCTCGCCGACGCGATTCGCAACAAAGGTGGACCACCTTCGAGAGCATGATGCAACCCAATTCAAGGTGATGCTAGAGTCCGACCAAAGCACCTTCCGCATTTTAGTGATGTCGATGGACGAGGAGATTTTGCTCAAAAGTTGAGCCAGCAACAGAGCCGCGCACAATTCCAATCGCGGTAACGAGACAGCCTTTAGAGGAGCAACGCGCGATTTGGAGCACAATAGCTCCGCACGAAACGCGCCGTTTGGCAATCGAGAGCGCAAATATATGCACGCACCATATGCGTTCTGACTGGCGTCGCAAAACCCATGAATTTCAACCGACGCCGAAAATTTGACACGTCTCGGTATCCTTAACTGATTTAAGTGACTTAACTGATCCTTGAATCGCGACCAACGGGAGTGGATCTGAATAGGAACTGACTCGTCCCAATTGAGGTCCAGCTTCCAGATTTCCTGCAGGAGTAATTTTGAAACTATAACGACAGGGCTAATGAGACCGAGCGGGTCATATAATTTCGCTATCTCCGAGAGCATCGTGCGTTTGGAAATGCGACCGCTCGTCTTGTCACAATCAATCTGAAACTGAAACATATCGGCCGTAGGGTTCCACTGAATTCCCAAAATTCGAGGATGAGCATCCTTATTGAACTCGACCATTGATAAGCCGGACCCGTCGCCGACCGATTGCAGCAACTCCTCCGCATTGGATGACCATTTACTCAACTCGAATGATCCAAGTATTAGCAACTCTATTATCTGGTCGCGCGCCGCTCGCGCCTCGCGCAAGCTATCCGCACCAGTGAGAATGTCGTCAACGTAAAAATCTCGAAGCACGTGCAACGATCCGACCGGAAACCTCGAAGCCTCCCCCTCCGCCAAAAATTGCAGGCACCTTGTAGACAGGTAAGAAGCGGAAGCTGTGCCGTACGTAACAGTGGTAAGCTCGTATACACTGAGATCATCGGAGGCATTTTCGCGCCAAAAAATTCTCTGCAATTGAGCTTCAGACTCGTGCACCCGTATCTGTCGGTACATCTTCACGATATCGGCCGCGAATACGTACGCGAATGTACGAAACCTGGAGATTATAGAAAACAGATCCTGCTGTATGACGGGTCCGACCATCAATATATCGTTGAGCGATGCACCGGACGAACTCCTGCACGAACCGTCGAAGACCACTCGTATTTTGGCGGACGGCCCCGACCCTTTGAACACGCAATGATGCGGCAAGTAAAATGTGGGAAGCTCGGCCGAGTCATCGCACTCGTAAATGCGCCTCATATGACCCAACGCACGATACTCGCTCATGAAATTGACGTATTGTCGCTTTAAGTTTGCATCGCGAGAAAGTCGTTTCTCTATATTGTGGAAACGACGTAGTGCCACCGTTCGCGAATCGCCCAACGACCGCAACCCCCCGTCTTTGATAGGAAGTTTCACGACGAACCGACCGCTGCCATCGCGAGCGACATTGTTAATGAAATGGGTTTCGCACAGGGCCTCATTGGGCGAGTACGAGGGTGAATCGGTTTGAATCTCCTCGACTCGCCAGAATTGATGCAGCTGATCTTGCAAATCAGTGTTTGTTATTGAGATATGCAGGTTCTGTACCACGTCAGTATTCGCAGGACGATCGCCAACCCTCCCGGCAAGAATCCATCCCAACCGAGTTTTCTGTAACGTGGGGTGGCTCGATGATGATTTGATTTGACCCACGCATAACAACTGCCAAAACATCTCCGCGCCGACCAGTATGTCCACGTCCGACGATTCGTAAAACTGTGGATCGGCTAGAGTTATATTGCGCGGCAATGTCATATCACCACGCTTCAGTGAGATTCCCGGCAGTCTTTCAGTGATTTGATCCACCACGATACAGTCAAGCTGCGCCGAAAAAGCGCCAAATCGTGACTGTATTTTAAGCTGCACGATTTGATTCGCGAATGATGCCGTTTGATTTATTCCTGACAACGATACGTTAAGCCCTCGCGCCCTTAGTTTTAACACATTGAAAAATTGGCGAGATATGAAATTCGCCTGAGATCCGCAGTCAAGAAGCGCACGACACAACCTTCGAGAGCCGGCGTGATCATGCGCGTACACTAGCGCGGTGGATAGCATGACGTAGCTCGCGCACGTAGACACCGCGCTGACGGTGGCGGTGGCTACCGAGTCGCTCGCGGGATCGGTTGCCAACGAATTATTGGAACCGCCGACTTCCGTCCTTGCTTGCAAGTGAAGGAGAGTATTGTGTCTCTTTCCGCAGAGTTTACAAACGCCAGAAGTACACTTACCGACGGAATGACCCTGCGATTTCAAACAATTAGTACATAATTTGCGCTTTCGAATCTCGGAGATCCGTTGCTCCACGGACAATTTTGCGAAATCCTTACAATAGTAGATAAGATGCTCGCCCGCGCAAAAAATGCATTTGATTTTCACCGTCGCGACATGAGCGGCATGCTTCTTGATGCTGGCCTGATTACGTTGAATAGATTGAGTCGAAGGAAGGGAATTTTTTCCCGACGTTTCCATCGACCCAGCCTTGTGGTTCAAAAACTTTAGAAATTGCTCCAAGGTGGGCATCGCAGCAGTCTCGAGCGAAGTCTGCCACTCGCGCTTCGTAACATTGTCTAACTTGGACGTCAAGATATAAATAAGAATGTCGTCCCACGAATCGGTCGGGCGCTTTAGAGCCCTTAGCGCGCGCACGCGTTTCGCGGCGCCGTCCGCAATTTGTCGCAATTCGTGAGAATTCTCCTTAACCATCGATGGCAAGTCAAATATTGCTGTAAGGTGCGCATTTACGGTGAGACGAAGGTTGTCGTAGCGCTCGCGCAAGAGTTCCCACGCGACAGGATAATTTTCGTCGGTTATTTCTAACGCGTCTATTATATCGGAAGCCTCACCGGTGAGAGACGTTTTGAGATATTGAAACCGTTGGGAGTCGGTTATGGACGGATTGCCGCCGATAGTCTTATTGAAAATATCGTGAAAAGAAAACCACTCCTCGTATTTACCGGAGAATGTGGGCAAATTTAACTTTGGCAAACGGACGTTGGAAGCTTGATTCACGCTTGCAAAGTCGCTAACTGGCGATGCGGATCCCCGAGCGACTGGAGGACCGATCGCCATGTTAATTATCGCACGCATATCGGCGCTTAGGGCATAGAAGGCGTCCTCGAACTGAATTCTATCGCTGCATTCAGCCGGGTCGATTCCCTCTATCTCGGACTGCACCGTGTTGAATTCGGACCAGTACCCTTCTAATTTCGAAAATCGCTCTTGAATTTGAGAGACGATATCAGCCGTTCGCGGTACACTCGCATCGAAATAATTTCGGATTCGCGTACACGCAGCCTTAATGACACCCCGATGTCGTTTTAATTTGGTAAGTTCGTCGCCTTGAGGCGGAGTCATTTTGCGAGATCAAGGCAATTATCTGGTTGGTGATAACAGAAAGCAGTTACCTGAGTCGACGATGCTGGAAGCTCGAACACCAGGCGGATGATTCGTTGTTGAAACGCACGATGCTGCTCTGCTGACACACCGAAACCCAAAAAGCCTCTGATGTCCAGACCGGAATCCAAAAATGCCTCTGATGTCCACACCGGAATCCGAACATGCTTGGACGCTGTCGGACTCTTGCGGTGCGAAGCACGTGGAATCAAGCCTTTGTTCTGCAGAACTTCTTGTAGATTGGAACCTCGTGGCCGAGTGATGTTCCGAATGATGCAACGATAGCTCGTTGGAATGATGCGCCGTGAATTATCCGGCTCGAAGGACCATGTTTTGAACAGGATGGGATTTATAAGGTTTGGTAAATCCTTCTACTCCCGTTGTGGCAAATTCTTGCTATTTTTCGTTTATTTGAGGTTATAACCACGCACAAAAATGCGTACGTGCGTTTAGTAGCACGCTCGTGAACAGAGTGAGGAAACAAAGAGACGATCGCTCGCGCACCGGCATCGCGACATCGAAATCGGTGATTCCGAAGCGACACCAGGGCGCGAGCGACCGCATGTACAACTATTCTGTACATTAGCAATAAAGCTGCTATGTTAATATATATGAAATATATTAACTATATTATACAACAATAATATAATGTAAGATGGGATTTGATGAGCGACCGGATCAGAATCAGGGTAATGAAACAAATGGCAAACTACTAATTATATTTATTATAAACTTAATGAAGTACACGTCTCGGTTATAACTTAGCTCTCTCACGTCTGAGGTCGGCTAATACGTCTCTATTTCAACTCTCTCTCTCTCTCAAATCTCAATCTAATCTATTCTCAGTCAAATCCAAATCTCTTCTGCCTCGCGCACGCATCAGCCATTCAATATATTCGTTCACTCTTTGCTTTCATCTCATTTTATCTTTCATTCGCTCTCACTCATTTAGGACTCACACCGACACACACACCCTTGCCACGTGTCACCATGCACTCAAGCCTCAACGTGCATTCTTAGAAATCGTACGCTCCTTCCCAGATATAAACATGCACCCGATCCGTATTCGACATTTCCCCTAACAGTTGTCATTCACACCTCGCGGTTCATTCGATACTTCTTATCACACGGTTCATACGAAACTCTAACATACTCCCACAATTCCACAATCCCACAATAATTGTAATATAAGTATATGTAAGAGTATCGAACGTGCTTGAATAGGTATTCAAATGATTATGTGAGCGTATATGTGTTATATTAATACTGACTATTAATAATAATATCAGTATTAATATAACACATACACGCCCACATAATCAGTTGAATACCTATTCAAGCACCTTCGATACTCTTATACATTTCATATATATTCTTATATTTAAAAAAGAGGAAAGGAATAATAGAAACACATGTAATTATTTATAAATATATTTAAGGAAAATTTAATAAAAATTGTACACGTTGCCACCGCGGCCTCCCCAGCCGCCATGGCCTCCCCAGCCGCCACCGCGGCCCCGCCAGCCACCACCTCCGCGGCCTCGCCAGCCCCCGCGGTCACTTCGGCGACCGCGAGGGCTGTAAATGAGGCGCTTCACCAGTTTTTTGACCTAAAATATAATAATGTATGATTAATTTAAAAAGCAATCATGAGAAAATCAACGCTTTTACTTACTTCTTTCGCAGACATTGCTCCCTCCATTTTGCCCTCTTCTCTCCTTCCTTTTTCTTCTCTTCTATTCCGCCTTCCGCTTTATTAGTATTAACGGCTTCTACCTCCATCTGTGTTCAAAGTAATTTATATGTATATTGTTAGCATATGATTAAGGATGTAACCGTTCGACAGATATCAATTTTTTTTAGAGAGACCTTTTTCGCCTTTCTAAGCTTGCTGTCTCCTCTTGTATAAATTGAGGCTCCCGAATGGGCATTCCTCTATTGTGCCGGCTATCTATCAATTCCGGTAGCATGCATTTTTCATAAAATTCAATTAACTTTGGCTCCATATTGTTTTGCCAAAAGTTATCGTCTTTATCTATTTTTATGTATTTCAGCCCTTTACGGGTCCAGATACAAAACAGGCAGTATTTTCGACTTGTTATATGTAACTGCCCTTGTATCTGGTAGTAATAATAATGATTTTTGTTCATTACCTTTCCTTCTGCATCTTCAAATATGCGGCGAATGACTTTAACGGTTTTTATTGCCTCGTCCGGCAGTAAATTCTCTGCCGTTTTCGGGCATTTAATTTCAACAATGCCCTCTTCGTCTATTATTCCATCTGGAGAAGCCCCTAAGAATGGGTTTGAGGGATCGATAAATAAGCCACATTCTTTAATATTGGCACCAATGAGCTTGCCTAATTCTTCACGGGCTAAGTTTTCACACTCTTGCCCGTATATCACTGCAGGTGCATTAATTATTCTTGGATAAACAAATGCTTTTACTGCATTTGCACAAGACGTTCCAATCCGACGACGGCATACTCGTCCGAAATTTGAGGCCGTCAAAAGTTTTGATTTATAATTTAACCATTTATGGTTTTTGGCTTGCCCGATTGTCTCTTGCACAATAGCATCTCTCCTATTTTGCCAATTGTGCAACATTTCCATATGCTTGGTCTTCTCCAATGCATAAATGTTTTCTGCCATATCTGGCTTTTGAGCGTTCGGCCCGTAATTGCAATCCTTTTCGGAACGGAATTGTTTCCGCACGTGTTTCGCAATCCTTTTTTCTTTCAGCTTTTCAGCGGACTTCTGATTTTTTTTCATTCTTGTTTTTTCCATTTTCCCCAGAGTAACAGGCGGGTCCCTTTTCATCGCCGTATTCAGGCGTGACAACACTTGTTTTGTGTTATACTGCAGGACAGCAGCAGCACATCTTCCGGTGTAAGAACCTCGTTCTCCGAAATTCAATCTTTTTCCGCTTGTATATTTTGCGATGATTCCGTTAAAACTTTCGACCGTGTTGTTATTGCTGTTGTATAGCAAACTCTCTGCATGTGCCAACAACGGTCGAAGTATTTCCTTAACTTGTTCATACACCCCCATGTGCTGAAGTTGTGGAACAATGTTTTGTTCTTCTTCCTTTCTGCTTCCATCGCAGAAGTATTCAAGTCTTGAACATTCGGCGTGCTCTCCAAAAACGTGGCTTGGCACATTATATATGTCGGCATATAAATTTTTGATTTTTTCTGCCGTTGTTATTCTGTTTATATCTATACTCTGCGGCTTTCACTATATCCGCGCGCATTCGCCGAATGCTACTTTCCACGATTTTCCTCAACGGGCCAGGTGTTGTCTTTTTGACAATTTCCTTCATTTTTTTGCAAAAATTTCTCAGCAAATGATTCGTGCATTCAATTTTATTGACACGAATCTGAGTTCTGTATGGGTCAGCGTCTATAATTTTCTTATAAACGCTGCTATCCCCATCAGCAATCAACGTTGAGTAAACGAGTCCACGTTTTTCGACGCTGGTCTTGAACCCTTCGACTATCGCGTCACTTTCCATGGCCGTTGAGGCTTGATTGGTGCCCCAATTTTTGAAGCACGTGTGCTGTCGAGGCTGTTCTTTCCTTTTCGCAGCAGATCGGCAAATCCGGCAAACTTTATTCCTCACGCCGGTAAATAATACTTTTTTGGTATGGTAACCAATGATGACGCCGATTCCAGACGCGGAATCGTACGTTCCACTTCGGTAGGATCGCTTCATCCAACTTCCGTCGGCCACAACGGGGATGTGGGGTATGCCAAGTCCTGGCACAATATCGCCCCTTTCAATGGCTAAACGTTTCTCTTCTTCTGCTGCTGCCACCATTTCTTCCTCTGCAGCAACAATAAGCCACTTCACGATTTCATCGTGGTGCTTCCGAAATTCTTTTCTAGACATAGAGGGTATGTCCATTGCTGCCAAAAACTCCTCCATTTGGGTATAACTCCCTCCATTCAAAATTATCCCAGCAACAGCACTCTGGTTGGTTCCCATTTTTTTACTTTCTTTGGGTTCACTGTGTATCTCACCTTTAAATTGGCACATATCGCATTTTACGGTGAGGGTGGTTCTGAGGCCCGACCGTTTCATGCCACTTATTTGCATGTGTCCAATTCCACAGTCTTCCCTGTTCTTAGCGTGGTCGCCTATTGTTTTAAATTCGGCAAATAAATGCTGCAAATCCACGATACTGAAGCCACATGGTATACAGTCTTGTTCTTCAGTATCGTCCATTACCGTTCTTTCAATAAACAATTCTTCAGTTTCGGGAATTTCGCTCGCCAATTCTTCAGGGGCTGCAGTTTCACGAATTTCACTTGCCAATCCTTCTGTTGGCTCTTCCTTTGAATTTGACGTTTCTCGTGCCTCCTCCAATGGCAAATAAATAATTTCGTCTGATGAGTGCCCTTGATCAACAGCTGTTGACGGTTCAGAAATCTTCTGAAGGGCTATGCGCCGTCTCCGTGCCCATTTTCTCGAGTATCTCTTCATACTCGGTGTCAATTTTCGTCGACCTCTAGATTCAAACGCGCACTGATCTTCACAAACATTTTTTTCTTCTTCGTGGATTTCCACCACGGATACACTTTCACTGTCATCCATTTTATGACTTTCACTTCACCTCACAATTCACTTTCAAAAATGTACACACTCAAAACTTTGAAATAAATTCTGATGTAATTCACTTGAACTGTATGTTCAGCGTATCGGAATCACCAGACGCGCAATAGTTCTGCTGAGTGTCGGTTATTAAACGACTTATTAGTTTCATAAGTATAAACGAATTATTCCACATTATTCTTAATTAAGACGATGTAACATTTGCCGCACGCTTCCGTCGGTACCCTCGATGCCCCCCCATCGTGACAGCTGATAGGTTCGTGCCTGAGCGCGCGCCATCGGCCGGCCGGCAGGCGCTCTCATTGGCCAGTGTTTTTCGTTAATAACTTGAAAATGAAGCTGCAAACCACATATTGGTCAAGGAAAAAGTTGTTCAGAATCACCCCAGCTACCCCCCATTTCCGGGAAGGACAGAAGTTAAGAGACACCCTGTATATGATTTTATAATATTAAAAACACATGAATGGACACATTTATATCCGCTTATACATGAACAACTATATATATTTACATTGTTTAATCCATTACAGTTCTGAAAGGGCGTTATGTGCGTCTGATGTACCTACGACGCGACGGGGCAGCAAGACGGGAATCGGTGTGACACTGCAAACTAAGGCTTAGGATGCGAGGGGAATCATTTCGCCGTAATATGACGTAATATGACGCACGTGGCCCACGGCCCGCCAGCTGGCTGTGCCTGACCTATGTCAAACAGCAATAAGAGCCTTCTCTTATAAGTTACAAAAATATATTAAAACAAATAAATAAAATTATATATGTATATACATGAAATACATCCCAAATATGAATAAAACATTCTATTGTTACACATATTAATATTGTTTTATCAATCTGTTTTTTCAACTTGACCCTTGTATCTCCTCTTTCATTTGCACTATTCTCTTTTATGTTCGGCAAAAATCAAAATCTCAACTTCAGTCGAATCTATTGAAGTTTTCCTGAAAAGCAAAACTGTAATAGATATGACAATATCAAGTGTCTCCGTATTTTTCATTTGTCATTCGACACAATGACCAAAGCAATGGGAAAAAGCGAATGAAATGATTTAAAAATTATCAATATATTTGCATATTCGGTACTCGCATAAAATCTGTACGAATAAATATGTTCCTTTATTTGTGATTATTTGTAAAAAATAAATAGTTGTGTGGTATAAAAGAAAGGCGAAATAGTACTAAAACATCACACGAGTTTTCCTGCACTTCGCCAAGACTGTTCAATCTAAGACGTCTGAAAATGCGCTTCATACATTTTATTTTAATGTTAAAAATATTAAACAGTACCATAATTGGCAAGATACATGGCAAGGGAAACGGTAGCACGAAGAGCGCTCTAACTTCATATTTACGTATATTAAATTAAAATATTTAACAAACGTTTTTAAAATATTGGTAAGCAAATACTGATCATTGTCATATAGTTAGGATTAAAAAAACATTAATGTAAAAAAAATGATAGCATAGGGGGATCGAACCTACAAAAAAGTTGCGAGCGGTTCAGCAGCTATATGTATGTATATCCGGCAGGAATCGAAATCTCGGCTCGAGCCGATTCATTTTGCTGATGGCCAGGATTGTAACAAATGTGGCAACAGCGCGACAAAACACTCAAAGCATGTGATTTGACAACTATGGCCTCCCACTCTCCGTTTATAATTCTGCCTAATGACGTTAGATGTCACATCATGAGTTTATAATTCTGTATAATGACGTTAGATGTCACCCCGTCAAATGCCGATGCAGAAGATTTTTCTGTTTTCATTAACGCCCGCTCTGCCGAATGGCGCTTAGATCGATTCGGAGTTGGCCCCAAAAGAGTCGGCCCCCTTAATGTCGAGTGATATCGAACCGATGATCGACAATATAAATATAATTATCGATAGCGATAATAACTTAGGAGCGAGATTCGAAGCCGGATGAGCATACGCGCGATAAATAAAGCTGTACATTATTCAAGTACCAGCAATAGGTTGTCGAACAAAAGGGAAACTCAGAGCATTCGGAACGTAGAACACTTCACTTGGAAGATACTAAAAGTTATTTATTACGGAGCGTAAAGAATTGGCTAGTCTATTGAAACACGTACGACCTCCGGAGGTTGTCAAGCCCCACGATATCCTGTTCTGGCCGCCACATGTTCTACCGCTGAACAAAAGGACCTCTCAAGAGCCACTTGACTCTACAGCGCGCTTTCTCCGACCCTCGCGCGTTTTTCCTCAGCTTTCCCGCGTTTTCCCCAAATACGCGCGTACCCAGACGCCCTTACCGAGAAGCGTAGCATTGCCACCTCCACGCGCCCAAGGACGAATAGAAACTCAACAAAGACCAACCCCATTGGACGAGGACGATTTCGAAGGAGGACCAAGGAACTCAGGAAGAGGAACCGGAGCTGTAATGGAAAGAAGAAGAAGCCTCGCACATCAGAATATAAACTGAAGTCGCGCAGACGAGATCAACTTGTACAAAACAATATTAGTTCTTGGAATAAAACAGTAAATCTTTACAAAAGTCTTTATAAAAGTTGGTGTTCTTTGAATATTCCGCGCTCTTCCACAAGCAGAGCGGTTCAGCGCTCCACGGGCAACCGAACCTACACAAAGTCCCCATATCCCACCAATTGCGACGCAACACCCCTATGCGAAACCGAAAGCTGTCTGTGCTATTCACGGTAAGAATCACAGTTCATATAATTGAGATACTATTACTTTATATGGAATTCAGTATTCATACTATATAGGTTTTACTGGCAATTGATTTTCAGACGCCGTGCTCCAAGACCGGCATTTTGCAAGAGCGTGCCGCAAGTAAGATGTAGAATGTATTAAAGCAAAAAGATAGGGCCCTGCAATCCCCAGCATCGCACAGAGGGGGGGGGGGGTACCACCTTCTGGGCTGGCATCGAAAGGTGCGTCCAGACTTGTTGCGTACTTCTGTTACTGACGCCGGTGACGTCAGTTTTTGGTAACGAGATGTGGGTTTGGACGTATTTCTATTCATTTGCACGTAAAAGTCCGTCCACATTTGTTACCGAACCGGGATTTGTTACCTAGTCAAGTGGTTTAGAAAAGGTCTGGGAAGAAATGTGAAGTGTTTTTTGGTACCTCATAGCGTTACGTTTTACTTGGTTCGGCCGTTCCATGCGCTGTCGGTATTTTGTCGTAGTATTTTGTACGTCCCTGCCAACGAGGGGGCGGATCTTCTACTTTCTAGGTGAATGATGATTTCTTTTCTTTTACTAAATGCATTTATCGCGAATTTTGAGAACTTTTCAAATTTTTCTTTGGTGTTTATTAATTCTTCCTTTATTGTTTCTGTTGTAATTTCTGTGTATCTAAATTCTTCGTATTTCTGGCATCTAAAAATAATATGTTCTATATTTTCTTCTTCTTCTATGTCACAAATCAAGCAGTTTTTATTGGCTGTACAATTTCTTTTAAATAGAGTGCTATTGATTGGTCCGTAGCTTGTTAATAGATATACACAAAATCTGTTCGGGCAGAACCATTTGTTGTCTAATTTAAACTTTACTTCTTTGATAAATTCATAAGTATTTCTTCCTCTTTCATTATTAATCCACTTTCCTTGCCATTCTATGTATAATACTTCTTCTATTCTTTTTATTTCTTCTTTTATTCTTCTGGGTTCGTCGGCAATTCTTAAGTTTTCTCTTTCTGTATATGCATATGTTTTCCATCTTATTGTCTTATTTTTTCTTATTTTGTTTATTAGGGCTTGTCTTATTATGGAAAGATCAATAGGGAGGATCCCAGCAATTACTTGCATTGCCACTGTAGATGTTGTTTTGCAAGCCTTTGTTATTAAAAGAAGTATCAATCTTTGCGTAGCAGAAAGTTCTTTATTTACTTGTGTTTTTTGTACTTCGCTATACCAGATTCCAGATCCATATGTTATTATTGGTAAAAATACTGCAGAATAGTGTGTTTCAATTATATTTGTTTTTATACCCCATGTATCGCGGGTGACTCTTTTCAATGCCATTGTTACTTTTAAAATCTTTTTCCTGATATATTTTGCATGCTCTATAATGTTTAATTTGTTGTCTATTATAATTCCCAAGTATTTTGTTTCATTTGTATATTTTATATTTATATTATTTATTTTAACTATTGGTAATCTACTCTCGTTTAGTTTTTCTTTGATTAGCATTGCAATTGTTTTATCTATTGAGATTTTTAATTTATGATTTTTACACCAATAAGTTATAGTGTTAATTATTCTGTTTGAAACAGTTTCTAGTCTTTGTCTTGAATTTCCTTTGATTAATATAGCCAGATCATCTGCGTATGCGATTATTTCTGCATCTTCCTTCTCGAATTCTTCTTGGAATTTTTCTAGTAGGGTGTCCATACACCAGCCCCACGCCATGGGGCCAATGATGGAGCCCGGGGGGCAGCCTTTTTGCATGTCTTTTTCGATTCTTTCAAATTTAGATTCCACATAAACTTGTCTTTTATTAAAATAATTTTGGATTAATCTAATTAGTGTGTAGCTATTTTCTGCCTTTATAACTCTGGAGATGATGGCTGGCCACCATAGGCCATCGAAGGCCGCTTCAATGTCAACGAACAAGGCCAAAACATACTTTTTATTAGTGCTTTTTATTCCTACCTTTAATTCTAGTAGTGCATCTTCTGTGGATTTTTTCGGTCTAAATCCGAATTGTCTTGGATTTTCTAGTTTTTTATTTTTATAGTTTTCCTGAATCCTTTGTAAAATGATTCTCTCAAATATTTTTCCCATTATGGGCAATAAGGCTATTGGCCTATATGAATTTAATTTTGACTTATCTTTTGTAGGATCTTTTAGTATTATTTTTAATTTTGATATTTTCCATCTTTTTGGGAAGGCTCCTTTATACATGCAATTATTAAATAGATTATATAAAATGTTGTTATCAATGTTCCATAGTTTAAGTATAATTTCGATTTGGAAGCAGTCCCAGCCTGGCGCTTTTCCTTTTTTAAATCTTTTGATTGACTTTAGAATTTCGTTGTGTGTAATTTCCGGTTCGATATTGTAATTTAAGTATATTTTATTGTCAGCTTTCAAGGTTCTTTGTTCTTCAGTATCATCCTCCTCTGCGTCAACTGGGACACACTTATCCAGTAATTTTATAATAGTATCTTTCCAACTCATTGTGAGGTCTCCAGAAGGAAGTCTCAATGAGCTGAGGAATTCATCTTTGTTTATTTTGTTTCTAATGATTTTATACAGGGTGTCTCTTAACTTCTGTCCTTCCCGGAAATGGGGGGTAGCTGGGGTGATTCTGAACAACTTTTTCCTTGACCAATATGTGGTTTGCAGCTTCATTTTTAAGTTATTAACGAAAAACACTGGCCAATGAGAGCGCCCGCCGGCCGGCCGATGGCGCGCGCTCAGGCACGAACCTATCAGCTGTCACGATGGGGGGGCATCGAGGGTACCGACGGAAGCGTGCGGCAAATGTTACATCGTCTTAATTAAGAATAATGTGGAATAGTTCGTTATTCATGAATAACAAATAAACTAATAAGTCGTTTAAGAACAGTGTCCGATACGTTCATTCATTATCCGAAAGGAATAAACTGTTTTATTACTTATGAAAAACATATTTTATTTAACAGCACGTTTTTAGGTGGATAAATTATGTTACAAGAAAAACGATTTGCACAACTAATGTTAAAAAAAGCTGGTTAAACTTACCCATTCGTCTACGAATTAATCTGGTAAACATTGTGCGAATCCTGACCTAGGCAACGCTCAACAGCTGATGTCACCGGCCGGGTCGGTGAACTCACTACACTCACGGTGAATTCACTTCAAGATCACTTCACTTCACGGTCACTATCACTTGCCACTGTGAAATGTGGGAACATTGGAAACCGATTTATTTTTCTTACGTTTAAACATTTTGTAATAGTCGGCGTTTTTACGATTCATGTTGTCCATTCGGCTAGCAGAACGACTCTGCCAGCTTAAACGTCGCACTCGCTTCCACACGCACACGCACACACACTGTCTCGAAATTTAGTGGAATTCGGGGGCAGATGCCGATCACACAGGGCAGCATCGGCCCCTGCGTAGTGTGCGTCGCAGTGTAAGCGTCGGCCCTACAATGTTATCCACATTAAAGAACATGTGCGTGTGCGTGTGGAAGCGAGTGCGACGTTTCAGCTGGCAGAGTCGTTCTGCTAGCCGAACGGACAACATGAATCGTAAAAATGCAGACTATTACGAAATGTTTAAACGTAAGAAAAATAAATCGGTTTCAAATATTTCCACATTTCACAGTTGCAAGTGATAGTGACCGCGAAGTGAAGTGATCTTGAAGTGAATTCACCGTGAGTGTAGTGAGTTCACCGACCCGGCCGGTGTCATCAGCTGTTGAGCGTTGCCTAGGTCAGGATTCGCACAATGTTTACCAGATTAATTCGTAGACGAATGGGTAAATTTAACCAGCTTTTTCTACCATTAGTTCTGCAAATCGTTTTTCTTGTAACATAATTTATCCACCTAAAAACGTGCTGTTAAATAAAATATATTTTTCATAAGGAATAAAACAGTTTATTCCTTTCGGATAATGAATAAACGTATCGAACACGGTTATTAAACGACTTATTAGTTTCATAAGTATAAACGAATTATTCCACATTATTCTTAATTAAGACGATGTAACATTTGCCGCACGCTTCCGTCGGTACCCTCGATGCCCCCCCATCGTGACAGCTGATAGGTTCGTGCCTGAGCGCGCGCCATCGGCCGGCCGGCGGGCGCTCTCATTGACCAGTGTTTTTCGTTAATAACTTAAAAATGAAGCTGCAAACCACATATTGGTCAAGGAAAAAGTTGTTCAGAATCACCCCAGCTACCCCCCATTTCCGGGAAGGACAGAAGTTAAGAGACACCCTGTATATCATCCCCCATGGGTCTCTATTACCTTCTTTTGTTACGAAATTCTTCCAGGATTGTTTTTTATTTTTCCTTATAGTTGCAGTATATTTATTTCTTGTTATTTTCAATTTTTTCTCATATTCTAGGATAATTTGATTATTAAAATTAAGTCTACTTGCTCTCAACAATTGTTTTTTATTCTCATTCACTTCCTTTCTCATTCTTTTCAGATCATGGGACTGCGTTCTCTTTGGACTTTTTTCTAGGAATGTTTCTATTACAGCACCGGGTTAGTAAATTTGTAAATATTTTTTCAGCCTTATTTGGGCTATATTCTTTTAACTTTGTTTTAATTTCCTCATTAAATTTATCTTTTACATCCTTTTCAAATTCATCCCAGTTTGCTCTTTTTAGATTATATAGCTTTACTATTTTAATATTTTCTTTTTTATTATTTCTTATATCATCTTTTTTATTGTAGATCTTAAATGTTATTAAATTGTGGTCACTTGCCGCGCAATGCAGGGTGACTTTCCAATCTTTTATATGTTTGCTAAAATTTTGACTGACTAGAGTTAGATCTATATTGGAACTTCCATTGGCCGTCATATATGTTGGAGGATTTCCTTTCTCATTTAATATAGTTAGGTCATTTGTGATGATAAATTCCTCCATGGCAGCTCCTCTTTCGTCTTTCTCTTTTGAGAACCATAGTTCCGATTTGGCGTTCGAATCGATTGTTAAAATAAATTTTTTGCCTTTTATTTTTGTTAATATATCAGTGATCTGATCTAAAAGTGTGTATATTTGTAAAGAGTATTGTAAATATATATTAATAATGTAAAAATTGCAAGCTTTTGTATAAACTTTAAAATAAACAACATGCTCGCTCTTGTCCGGAAAAGATAGTATATTAACGATTTTGTGATTTACCACCGTTGCTACCCAGGGTGTTTTCCCTGTTGGTTGAATTTTTCTGAGATTTGGGGAATTGTATCCCCTTACTATATTTTTGAAATGGTACGGTTCTTGGATACATAATATATCCAGTTTTTCATCTTTTATTATCAGTTCAAGTTCCGTAGCAGCGGCAGATGCTCGTTGAGCATTAATTTGACCTACTTTTAGTTCCATTTTATTTTTGTTTTATAAATTTCTAAATAACGTTGGAATTCCGGACAAGATTTACTTTTAACACTATGATTTACTTCTTTTCTTTTCGCTTTAATACAATTAATGCAAGTTGGTTTGTCTTTTTTATTACACTCTTCTCTATTATGTTCTTTTGAGCCACAATTTTCGCAAAGTTGATCAGGCGCATTACAATATTTAGCGATATGCCCGTGCCCTTGGCATTTAAAGCATTGAACTGTGTTGTAGAATTCTCTTACTCTATACACTCGCCACTACATGTAAACTTTTCCTTTATCAATTAGTTCTTTGTATACTTCGCTGGGGATCTGAACCACCCAATTAACTCTATCTTCTTTCGTCTTAAAGCTATGTCTGAATTCTATTTCGTTTCTTAATTCCTGCATGCTTTTACCATTGTTCGTATTTAAATTCTTGTTTATTAAATTTTCTAGTAATTCTTCCTTTGTGTAGTCTTTTTCAATATCGTAAATTATTATAGAGGGGTTAATCCTCTTCGGTTTTTCAATTTTTATGCCTATTTGGCTTAGATTGCTCTTATTTATTATTTCAATATCACTTTTATCCTTAACTTGGATGACTATGCCTTTTTGCTTCATCTGTCTTATTCCTCTATCTTTCAGTGCTTTGCTTGATTCTTTCAATTTGTTTATTACTTCTTTTTTGATTTCCTCATTATTCCTTTTATCGTCCTCTTTATCTGGCTTCAATAAAATTACTTCATATTCTTCTTTTTTATCTTGTTTTATTAGATCTCCCTTTATTCCAGAGCCTGAGGAACCAGACATTTTTGCTGCTACTTGCGCGTATGATACTTTTTGCGTCTCATGATACTTTTCCTTTGTTCTTAAAATTTCTTTCTCCTAATTCTCTCGTTTTTCTCCTCTTTGTTCTAGGTGTAACATTGCCTGACGTTTCTTCGGCAGCGAGGGAAGAGGCCGAACTTCGCCTACTACGCCCTCGGATGAATCGCTCGGTAAGTATTTCTACCTCCACAGAGCATTCTCCTATTTCCGTTTCATCCATTTGTTTGTTTTTGTTTTTATTTATGTCCATACTGCGTCCCACGAGAAGGTTGGAAAGGGTGGTCCACCGGCGCAGGGCCGCCATACCCCGGTAAGGCTAAATACAACTGGGTTTCGCCAGGTACCCAGAGGTTGGTCGTTAATAGCTGGTGCACCCACCAACCACATTCCAGTGCCCTCGACTGGAATGCCCCTATTCGCCGCGTACCATAGCTTTGGGGTGAGGGATTTTTTATAGAGGTTGTCATCCTCGCCGTCCGGCCGGTTAAGGCAAAACCCCCGTTCCAGTAAAACATGACCACTGGTTTACGGTATGCTAGTGCTCAACATCCCTCGACGTCCCACGCCGTCCCACGACGATATTCTTCATTCTTATCCTTTTTTCGCTCTCTCCTTACTTCCTTTTTCTCTCTCTCGCTTCTCCTTTTTCCTTTCTTTTCTCTCTTTTCATCTTTCTCTTTCATTTCTTCGCCATCTTTGGCACCCTAATTCCCTAACACCAGGAATGCCGCTTCTGCTCCCGACCTCTAGGCTAATTCCGGAGGCCCCCACAGAGCGTTGATTCCCACTCAGACAGGTGTGCCGCCCCTTCACACACCTGCCGGTACAGGACCGAATTTCCACGTGAGGAGGAGCTTTCTAGTGAGCGGCTGGCACCGTGGTTTCCAGGCCACGTGGTGACCCCCTGCACCTAGGGGCCCCATAAGATCTGCATCGCCCACCCCCGCCTAGACGTCGTAACCCCTAGGACGGCAATGCGCCCCCTTCGTCCGACGCGGTAGTTCCAAGAACAGGAGATATCTCCCTGAACCCGGCCGCCCCGAATATAGACATCTCTGCCTAGTAAGCCTTGGGTTTATCTCCCAGAAGCAATGCAGTCCTTGTAGGCCGCGGAGTCCGAAGACTCCCACCAACTCCAATGTACTCACTACCTCAACACGCTTCCACCCACTGCATACACGTGGAATCCATTTGGTCCGAGGGGAACAAGTCCCCCTCGTAAGCCCCTGTGCCACGTCAAGGCAGATTCCAGTGACAGGGGTATTAAAACATGCAAAAGAAATATATCGCGTCTTTACGTTACGTCGTCCGTCGTGTTTCGTTGCTACTTTATGACTGAGCCTTCGACTTTCGATCAGTCGCACGCCACGCACACATCAACAGGCTACATCTTTCGCTCGCATTGTCCTTTGTTTCGGGCGGACACACACACACGCACGCACACATACGTACAGGTTAGGACTGGTCGGGTCCTACATTCGGCCATCCTGAAATTTATCATCTGTCCTCAGATGATGAGACGTCATCAACATCAGAACATCATACTCATCTTCATTTGTCCAAAACTTCATATAGTCTGCACAAGTTGACGTTTTATTAGGTTCTTCGTGGTCTCCTATTTTTTTCTACCATGTATCTGTCGTTACGTAGAGATTTGGTAATACGATAAAATCCGAAGTATTTTGGGTGTAGCTTAAGTCCAGGACCATATTGTGTTCGTTTTCTTTGTAGCGTGTAGGTTTTTTTTCGCTTTCGATTATAGGTCTTTCTGTTTTCTTCCGAAATTTTAGAAATTGTTTCTGCTGCTTGTTGTCGGATTTCATTTCGTTTTTCCTGAAATATAGTGGCTGCTTCTTGGTCTAGTATTTCTCGTATCTGAGGGTCTTCTTTTATGCGCATTCGTGTACCGATGAGAAGATGGAACGGCGAAAATCCAGAGCTCCGGCTTGGTGTACTGTTTAAATATTGCTGAGTAATTTCGACGAATTTGTACTTCGGACATGTCTTCGGATTTGGGTGTGACAGTTTCGATAGAATTGATATTAAAATTCTGTTGATTCGTTCAATTTGACAGTTACTTCTAGGCACTCCAGTCGTAATTTTAGATATGTTGAATACCTTCCGTTATGCAAAATTCCTGAAAAGACAACGATGTAAAGGCCGTGCCTCGATCTGAGATAATCCTTTGTGGATTGCCGAAAACGGGCGCCTGCTTTTTTAATCGGTCTAGTACTTCAGCAGTATCGGTTGATTTCGTAGGATATAACCACGTAAACTTAGTAAATCCGTCCACAATTGCAAATATGTAACGATATTTTTTCCTTGTCGACGTCATAGGACCTAAGTCAGGGCTCGGAATTAAGTGAACTTTCGGGCCGATTTTCAGAGGCAACGCCCCTTTTCTCCCGCCGCGCGTCTTGGCCCCGCGATCACCAATCGGCTCGAAGGTCCTCAGGCGCGTAGCATGTGAACCGCGCGGTCCATGGGACATGGGACGATGTAGAATCCTATTGATGCGAGTGTCACCCTAATGCGACCCGCGCGGTTACGCGCCTGTGGACCTTCGTGCTGCGTGGCGATCGCGGGGGCCAAGACGTGCGGCCGGAGAAAGGGGGCGTTGCCTCTGAAAATCGGCCCGAAAGTTCACTTAATTCCGAGCCCTGACCTAAGTGATCAATATGGAAAGTTTCTAGCGGCCGATCACCTTTATTGATTGAATGGTAAAATCCCACCTGTTTTCCTCCTTTTCTCTCTATCAGAATACAATTAACACAATTTTTAATGACTTTTCGATTTTCTGGCGCATTTTGGCAAACCAGTAGTCTCGTCGAATCAAGTTTTCAGTTTTCGTTGTCGCAAAATGTCCACGGTCATGAACCTGCCTTATTATGTTTATTTGCATTCGTTTTGGTACCACAATTACATGTTCATCCTCTACTTCTTTATATAGAATACCGTTTTTGACTACGTATCCTTCGGCTTTACCTTGTGATACCTTATGAAATATTGGTTTTAAATCGCTATCCTCTGATTGAGCTTCGCGAAGTTTTTTTAAGATACTGTCGCCATTTACATCAATCGACATCGTCGTAGGTAAGCTTAGCGACTAAGGACATCGGCGTGAGTCATATACTTTCCTGGTCGGTGCTCCACGCTATAAGTATATTCTTCGAGAAAAAGTGCCCATCTCGCAATACGCACGCTTAACTCACTTTTCCGCAGTGTTAAAGTAAATGCTTTACAATCTGTAATAATTGTAAATGGGATGCCTAAAAGATAAACTTTAAATTTCTTTACAGCTTTCGCAACAGCGAGAACCTCAAGTTGGTAGCTGAAGTTGTTTTACCGCTCATGTAATATATGGGGTTAAAAGTACCGTCTTCATTATCTTTTTGTACGAGTATAGCACCGTAACCAAACTTACTCGCGTCGGTGTGTAGTTGTGTCTCCGCATTTGTACGATACAATCTTAATAAAGGTTTAGTCGTCAATTTACGCTTTAATTCTAGAAACGCATGCCCTTCTCGCTTACCGAAATGAAACTCTGTATTACTTTTTAGAACATCAGTCAATGGACGAGCAATCTCTGAATAACGGTGTATAAATTTTCGGAAATATCCGGTCAATCCTAAAAAGCTTTGAATACCCTTGACATTAGTGGGACGCGGAAAATTTACAACGGCTTTTGTTTTGTATTCTTGTGGGAATCTCAATGTGCGTTCGGCTTTGGTGCGTGTGCAGCGCCGAGCGCGGCGCTGATGGGGCTGCTATCCCCACTCTTCATCTTCTTCTTGTGTTAGCTTGCTACCATGTGTTCCGATAGCTAACGCGTGCAGTACGATTACCTCTACTTATTACTGTTCTTACTAGTTTGTAGTTTACTTCTTTATGTACAATAAAGTGATTAAGACAAATATATCATCGTACAAAACCCTGACAGTTCTGATGGACGCATTGAACCGTTCTCGATTTCGTGACCCAAGTATAATATTTTAGTCTGCAAGAGACGACTTTTCTTCCAGTTTATACTTAATCCATACTCGCTTTCGATTTTTAGAACAGTTTTTAGTCTCGATAAACCATCTTTATAATTATTGGATGGAATAACCAAATCGTCCATGTATACTAATGCTATTCCGTCCGCAATTAAGTCTTTGAAAACTGCATTTATATATCTTTGGAAAACGGCCGGTGAGTTGCTTAGTCCGAAAGGTACGCGTAAAAAGTCGAAATGTCCGGTAGGGACGATAAATGCCGTATACTTAGTACTTTCTTTTTCTATAGATGTATGGAAGAACCCATTTTTTAAGTCAATTGTGCTATAAATCGTGGCGCTTTGTAATCGATCAATTTGGTCGTCAATGCGCGGTATAGGATATCGATCTTTTAAAATTTTCTGATTCAGTTTACGATAGTCCAAATTCTTGTTGATCCGTCTTTCGTTTTTACAAGTACTACGGGACTTGCATATTCAGAGTCTGACGGTTTAATTATTCCATCGTCTAGCCACATTTTAATTTGACAGTCCACCTCTTCTTTTTCAGATGGTGATAATCTTCGCCGTCGCTGATAAATTGGAATATCGTCTTTCATTCTGATACGCATCTTAACGCTACTTTCACGAATCTTATTCGGTTTATAATTTTCTAATGCATTTTGTGTCTCGCTTTTCACTTCTGCGTCTTTGATATGCGATAGATCAATTTCCTCGATTTCATCTGTAACGTCTATATTCAATATTTCAAAATTTTCTGAATTAGAATTTCCTATTTTTGCAACACTAATTTTCCCTTCTTTCAAATGTATATCGACAGTACATAAGAAGTCTGAACCAATAATTAAATCTTGTGCCATCAAAGAGTCAGAATCAGCATGCAATTTTATATCGTAACAGGTATCGTCGATCAAAATTTTTGTACGTATTTCGCCTAGCGTATGGTTATCTTTAGAACCTATTCCATGAAATTGTATTTTACGTTTTTCAAGATGCGGCGCACCTATTTCAATAAATTTTTCCCCACGGATTAAGCTAATATGTGTCCTTTATGATAACGTTTTTAGTGTACTTCTTGCCGTTAGTTTCAGTCGCGTTACAACTTTTAGTATTTGTATTTTTGCTTATCTTACCGCTACAGTCTGATGATACATGTCCAAATTCATTACAACGAAAGCATTTTCTACCCTTTTTCTTTGATGGACAAGCAGAGGTTGCATGACTTTCTTGACCACAATTGAAGCATCTTGTCCTCTCCGCCGGCGTCGAAAATGTTTTCTTCTTCAGCTGGTCTGGTTGTCTCGCTTTAAGTTTCATGTTTTTCTTCATGTCTTCGTATTGTTGTAATTTGGCCTTGAGATGTCGAATGTTCGTCGCGCCATAAAGAATAGTTTTATTCAGTTCAGCGTCCTGAATTTCGTGAATAATGTAGCGAAATACGGAAGCGGTTTCCATGTCAACTTGAGACGCAATAGACATCATGGCGTATACGTATTCTTGATACGATTCGGTGTGATTTTTCCTTCACTGTGATAGTTTTCTGTGAATCTGATGGCTTTTCACTTTTTGCGAAAATTCTGTCCTCGGGCTGCGCTTGAACTGCTTCCACGTTCTGCCACATTTTTCAAAATTAACAAACAGTTTTGCCGATCCTCTAAGCAAACGTTTTGCGTCAATTATTTCCCGGACATCTGTCCACTGGCACAAATCAGCTGTTTCTTCAAATTCTCGAAGTCATCGCTGCACTTTTAACGTGGAACCACCATTAAAACTTTCCATTGATTCCTCAACGTCCTTGAAGGTCGGAACATATCTTGAATGCTTGCTAGTGCGTTTCGTCTTCGTCTTAAAAGCATTGTATTGAAAAAGTCACAAGAATGAAGAAGTCACATCAATTGTTCAAATTGAACTAATACGGAAGTTCGCTACGACAGTATCGCAAGAGTAACCAATGCAAACTTACTACGTAGAGCCGAATTGTGCCTACAAGAACATGGATTTCAATTCGAACATTTGATATGACTTTTTCATGTAATTTCATGTAATTACAATTATTTTCAATGTAATTTCGAGGCTTAATAACAAATACAAGTTATTATCGCCCATTCAAGCAGATTGTCATTTTTTGTTGATATTTTCATTTCTTTGCCTTCAAGGTCATCCGAAGATCATGGTATACTAGGTCGTTGAATTCGTTTTGATACGGACTATAATACTGTTAAGTCAAAAATATAAAGTGCCATTTAAAAAAATGAAGGTGGTCTTGACAACAATAATAAAAAACAAAATTCTCGAATTTTTTTATTGCAATGTATAGCCAATCGAAAATTGATCAACTTTTGTTTAAAATATTTTTTTGTCAGATTATCGCAAGTACTTGAAAAATCGTGAAAAGTGTTACGTGGGACACCCTGTATATGTATAATATATATTAATTTAATATACATATTGACAATTTCGGTGTTCATTTTTACATTAACAATTTCTGTGACGTAATACTTTATATACTATCAGTCAAAAGTTTCAAATCAGGATTGTAAGTAGCACAAACATAAGCAGAAGAAATGTGAAATAATATTCCTGTATGATTTTAAATCAATAAGAGTATTTCAAAATTGTGACTGCTGGTATTTTGTTTCTTCTTTGTTGGGATGATTCCTCTTCTCCACTGCATTTGATGCTTCTCCAGTTGATTCTTCTTGAAACATCTGTGTTGCTGTACACAGAAAGAAGAAAAACAATTCGTTAGTATTAATCGAAGCAACAAGTTACTATGAACAATGTAGGATCATTATTTAAAAAAGGGGTGTCCTCACCAGTTCTGAAAGCCGCAAAAGTATGTCGTCAAGGTTAAGATTCTGAACCAAGTTTTCTGGACTCCAGACTATTCATTTTCTGATACTTCTGCTTTAGTCCCTGGAAAGATTAATATTTACAACAAAATTCCCCTAGACATGTAACAAATTGAGGAATACATTCTTTATTCCCAGTACTTTATGGGACAATAATGAACATGGAACGTACCTTATCTGTACATTTGCTGGTGCCGTACTGCTGTCTTGCTGCATCCTTGAGTCTGCATATTTTAATGTGCTTATCTTTTTTTTTCTTCACCTTTTTATAGGCCTCCTCATCCTGGATATATTCCTCAAATGCATTCTCCTTCTCGTGTTTTAGTTGTAGCCCGTAAAACAAATAGCAATATTGAAAGAGATGCAGAGAGAAGAATACATATTATATTATGGCCTCAAATAAAGACTGTTCGCATCTGTAAAGTAGGCACTTTGGCAGTCGTGATGGTGTATACATATCGATCTTACGTGTATCGGAATGTAGCATCTCAGCCACGGCGTATTCTCTTCTTTCTTGTCCTTCCTCTTCATTATCATCCTGGTTGTCACCAGGAAAAGGCATTCTGTAACATTTATGAGGGATGAAAGCGAGCGAGTGTGTATGCGAGTGTGTGCGTGTGGCCTAGCGAGCGAGAAGCATATGTGCGACGATGCGTGTATAGCGAGCGCGTGAGTGTGGCCTAGCGACACGGAAGACAAAGAATGCGCAAAAGGCGAAGCGCATAAAGAACGAAGGCACAAGTCAGTATTAATGTGATCGACTTAGCGAACGGAACATTGATGTGATCGTCTTATTTTATTCTTTATATTATCCTTATTGTTATTAGTGTATAGTATAGTATGTAAGTTCAGAATAAACTGCTTAGTGTATTAAGATACCCGCTTCAATCCTACATTTGGGGGCTCGTCCGGGATGGAGGGCAGCACCGGACCACACGAAGGCAAATGAGACAGACGGCGGCAATGAGGGACACGAATTCAAGGTGTGAAATTGTCGTGCGTCTTAAAGCGAAAACAACCGTCGGCAACGAGGGACACGAATTTAAGGTGTGAAGTTGGGCGTGTTGAAGTTGAGTTGTGAGTTGAGCTACAGACGAAATTCGAGGGCGAATTTCCTGTAGAAGGGGCCGAGTGTGGGATCGCGGGCGCCTCCATCAATGACCATAAGAGGAACATAAGAACCACGTTGCCTAAGAAGGGGCCGTGGCGTAGATGGACTGATCAGTGCCTACCACCAGAAAGTCTCGGGTTCGATTCCCGATGACTCCCCTTCATTTTTCTAAAGTTCCTACATTTATTTCGAATATCATTTGGATTAATATAAAACATGGCACTTAAAATACTACATCTATATAAACCTAAAGCGGAGGATCTTACACCGATATCAAAAATATCATCGACTTTTGTATACTTCCTGACCCCTAATCGGAATGTATTTTCATGCTTTGCAATGGAGCACAAAATACATAACGAACCGTCACGCAAGATGCAACAACTATCGCGTACATCACACTCGTACATCACATTGTATCCTACGATACTGGAAGATATCAGTATTGCAACCAAGAGGCATAGATACTTTAATACCTGAAAATGCTACAACCCTTGCACTATTATTTCTATGTTCCTGAATCTCTGCCATTCTATTGGACAATTGTTGAAGAGGTTGACCCGGCTTTCTACAAAACTTTCTCAACACCATCATATTATTTTCGCAGGGAAAGGCAGAGAACGAGTCTAATGGACCAAGACGTCTGACGTCATTGGTTAAATGGAGTAGCCCATGTACATTGTAGGTGCAAAAATTAGGACCATAAACCTCTTCAGTACGAAGAACGAATTTTTGCAGAGCTAGCTCTGCAAAATTTACATACTCAGGAGATGGAGATTCTGAAGTTAAAATTCTAATAGCCGCGTGTAAAAATAAAAAATGTGTGCACAAATTATCATTAAGGAGGCCATACACTACAACCAGTCCTGTATATAGATGAAATTGCCTAAATTCCACTGCTTTGAATTTTGAATAATAAAGTAGGGATCTTGGGCGTCTTCCAAACTCAGATGGGCAAAATTCTTTTAGACTATTAAGTCTTTTAGATATTCGAGAAATGTGGGTCCCTGGTAATTTAGAGGAGCGTGAATATTTACCAGATATCCACGCAGATAATGCTTTCTTCATGACGCCCAAGCATACTAGATGCATATATTCAAATGGAACTTGAGATACCATTCCAAAAGGCAGGGAAGATAAGGGACTGCTGCCTTCTTTATGGTGGTCCTCGTCCACACATTGAGAATACTCAGTATCTGCTCTTTGTTTAGTTTTGTATCGCAGCCTCTCCTTGGCTGTGCGAAGCGCGGTTTTTATACCGTCTTCAATTTCCTTCCGGGTTGGTCTCACAAAACGGCGGTTGTTGAACATGGAGTCTAAACAATCAATTGTAAGTAAAACCTATATAGTATGAACACTAAATACCATATAAATTCTTACCATGAATAGCTCTTACTGCCCTTGTTTCGCGCAGAGGTAGGTTTTTTTCCTCGCGACCCAGCCAAGAGTAGTTGGCCAAAATGCAGTCTGCAAATAGTTCCTTGAAGCACAATGCTACCGCTTCTTTTAAATTGTAACCCCTGGTATTCCAAATATGTTACCTAAACAAAGTAAGTAATGATTGATGCAATCATTTATTACATAAAGATGAATTAAATCTAACTTCTGTTTCACTTACAGCTGCCTTGTAACCAGGGTCATCAAGGTTTTCAAATTCGGCCATCTCAGCTTCTGATGTGATCGGTAATCCAGCTGGCTTCGCCGGAATGCCGCCTCGCTGTTGCAGCATGAGCTGCTGCTGCTGCTGTTGCTGCATGCTCTCTGATATTGCAATGCTTTTCCTATAAAAGTAAATTATAATTATATTTATTTTAATAACAATAATGCACTCAATACTTACATCATCATGGCCTCTAGCCTATCGATTTTTTGATAGACATCCCTGTAAACATTAATATTTGTAAGTAAATGTCCCTAGACATGTAACAAATCGAGGAATACATTCTTTATTTCCAGTATTTTATGGGGAAGAATGGACATACAACATACCTCATCTGTATATTTCCTGTTCCCATATTGCTGTCTTGCGGCATATGATGTGCATCCACCGGACTGCCTGAAACATAAATGCTTTGTGTATTTGCTGCGTGTGGTCTGTATGTGTTTGGCTGTGGTGTTTATGAATATGTGGGTGGTATATAGGTGTTTGTGGGTGGTGTGCAATGAGGCCCTTCTAACGGCCTCCTCAGGACTTCTATGTCCTCGCCGATATTTCCGCGGACTATCCTTGTTCGCTTCGCTAGTGGTTACTCTTCTGAAGTTGTGGTCTCAAACCGCGATGGTTTATTAATTACTCTCTTCGGCCGTTCCATTTCGATCTGTAATGAAAGAATATTTGAATAAAATTGGAAAATGTTTATACATTCATATCAGCGATACACGTAATTGTAACGATTAAAAGTAATACCTACATTTTGATGCACCCTGGATATCTTCTTTCGACGATCGTCGGATTACAAATGATTTAACGATCCTTTGTGCGATCGTTGCGTTATAAAACAAAAGACGATCCCTAAATTTCCGCGGCAGGTATTGGAGGGACAAATCACCGTGAGTCGGCGCAGACGTCCAATAGTATGCGCAACCAATGAACGCGTTTCCCGCAAAAAATTATACGAGGCATAGCGTCTAACCGTTTTGTATATGACATAGCGTCATTCGCTTTGTGACGCTGAACAAATCGAGAGTGCAGTGTAGTGCAGTGAACAAGTGTTACAGTATCTCATAGTACAGTAGTTGGTCATAGTAGTCATATTTTATATAGTCATATTTTTGCATTACTCATTTCGTTTAATCGTGAATAATTTCAATTTGAAATCATCCGTTTCGAGGATACCGATATCGAATATATCATCGTCCAGACCAGGCCTCGGAATTAAGTGAACTTTCGGGCCGATTTTCAGAGGCAACGCCCCCTTTCTCCTGCCGCACGTCTTGGCCCCCGCGATCGCCAAGCAGCTCGAAGGTCCTCAGGCGCGTAACCGCGCGGGTCGCATTAGGGTGACACTCTTATCAATAGGTTTCTACATCGTCCCATGTCCCATGGTCCGCGTGGTTCATATGCTACGCGCCTGAGGACCTTCGAGCCGATTGGTGATCGCTGGGCCAAGACGCGCGGCGGGAGACAGGGGGTGTTGCCTCTGAAAATCGGCCCGAAAGTTCACTTAATTCCGAGGCCTGGTCCAGACAGTGGCGCACGATAAGGAAGGAGATACGGGCTAATATCGCAAAGCACGTTTCTTCCTTCTCTTCTTCTGCTCCTTCTTCTAGTCAGGGCATCAATACCAATGTTAACCTGTAGGATGTTCCGTCATCCTCTGCAGGTTACATAGATAGTACTGATGCCACTCACATGTTGAAACATATGAGAATTTATCTTCTTCTTCTTCGCTCTCATGTAGATCTGAAGCAGTTCCTGAAACTTCTTTTCAGGAAAGTTTAGCTTCTTTCTGCATTGAGAATAATATTAACCATACTCAGGGCAACAATTTGCTTTCGCTCCTGCGAAGCCATCGGTGTTTTAACCACCTACCCAAGGATATTAGAACAGTTTTAGGCACTCCACGAAATTGTGTTCCAACACATGTTGTAGAACCGGGGGAGTACAGGGTCTACCACGTATCTCGGAACCCATGCGCGCGCAATCTTGAGTAAATTGCAACGTCGCAATGAATCGATACAGGCGTCATCTATGAACTGCTGGTGAAGGTATAAAGTCTTGTAGGGGACGCAAGGTTTGGCAAGATTGGAGAGGGGATTGTAAGAATCAACTGGATTGTAAGAAGGGGTAAACGGTTCGACTTCGGCTCGGCGCGGTCGAATAAATCGAGTACTCGAACTTCGAGTCGAGTAATGTTCGGTCAATCGAGCCGAGTTGAGCGCTTGAATTTTCCGAGCTACTCGAAATCGACGAACTGCTCAAAATAAATAAATAAATAAGCGAACTGCTTGAAAAAATCGAGTTTGCGGGAACCAATTGTGTACGCGCGGTCGCTGTGGTTACCGAAAAATGAATATCGCTAACAATTAGTCTTACGACGCTACGCGCCGCATGGGGCTCGAATAATATTCCAGCTGCTCGAAAAATTCAAGCACTCGTAAAGGGTTTTTCCTTAGGAAATACTTGGAAAATAATGTTTATATGTCATTTTTGTCATTTTTTGAATTTTTCTATAGGTTGATACAGTTGAACGATGTTATCCTCGATTGTACAGATTGGTGGCCCTGAAAAGGGCCGATTTTTTCATTACAGCACATGCTGAAAATGCTTGCCCCCTTGTAGTAAACAAGCATGCGCTCGTCTCCTCTTATTCTCGGCCACTTTAATTAGCATGGCTTCATCGATCTCCGCAATCGATGTTTTGATATTCCTCTTCAGCTCCTGGATCGTGCGTGGATTATTGGCGTACGCCTTTGATTTCAGCGCGCCCCAGAGGAAAAAGTCTGGGGGCGTCAAATCTGGCGACCGTGGTGGCCACAATCCACGGGAAATTATCCGTTCGCCAAAGAATTCAGACAGCACCTGAGATGTCGATGCCGCTGTGTGGGCCGGGGCACAGTCCTGTTGGAACCAACAATATCTTTCACTCGGTTCCAATAGTGCGATAAACTGCATGATTATGTCTTGGTAAACTTCGGCCGTGATTGTCTTCTCGAAGAATATGGGCCCCGCGATGCGTCTTCGGGATATGGCGCACCACACGCCTACCTTGGCCGAATGCAGTGGCCTCTCAAAGATATTGTGCGGATTTGTTGTGAACCATGTTCTACTATTTTGTGCATTAATATTTCCATTTAAATGGAACCATGCCTCGTCGCTGAAGAACATGTTGTCCATTACATGTGGACCATTTTCCTCCAAGAATTGCAAAAACCATTTGCAATAGTTGATTCTTGCAACGCAATCGGGCTCCTTAAGTTGCTGCACAATTTGACAGCGGTAGGAACGCATGTGCAGCTTCTTGGTAGCCCGATGCGCACTGCCGTGAGACAGCGAACATTGCTGCTCTATTCTCGCAAGAGACGTCTGTGGATTCTCTTCCAATGTAGCCCGAACTTCTTCTAACTTCCCTTCCGTTAGCACTGTCGGTTTGCGGCAGCGAGTTGCATCGTGGATGCTCCCAGTGGTGCGGAATTTTTCCACCAAGCGGCTGATAGTGCTCTTGCTTGGCGGCAAAGCATCTGGGAATTTCTCCCCAAATACACGTTGGCATTCTACAAACGACTTCGTAGAGAAATACATCTCCACGATAAAAGTTCTTTCCTCGATGGAATGCATTCTCCAGCAGTGTAGTCGTAGGTTGGAAACAAATGAACTGATTTCCAATAAAAAAAACTAGTGTGCGCTTAAGACCGCACGAGCGAAGTGTAAACTTCGATGGCGATTTTAATCTATTCTAATTAATATATGCATGAATAACATGAATATTATTATTACGGGTCTTATTACTTGGACGAATTTGTTGGAAAACTAGATTATGAGGATGTGTGATAATATCTAATGCACAGTTCAGTTTACTAAAAGTAATTCATTTTATACAGTAAAAGAAGGCAGGTCCTTATTCACAGAAGAAACTCTAACGAATGAATATAGATTATATTCTCATATATATTCTCAGAACTATAAGAGATAATTATTTGTTTAACTGGGTTTTATACAATGCATAAAACCAACGCGCCTTCTCAAAAATTATTCGTTTATATAAGAATGCACCTTCCTCTTACTTTCTCTGGGGTCTAGTGGGGACTAGTGGTGGAGAAATATCGATGGCACTATCGATATTATCGATGGTTGCTACTATCGAATATCGAAAACTATCGATAATATATGTTTACTATCGATAGTACATCGAAAATGTGGGTTAACATTCGTAATGCCGCGAATTTAAAAATGTTTGGTAATTTGATGATAAGCATTTGTTCTATAACTGACGATACCGATAGTATTTAGTCATTAAAGGCTGGCTTTCTGTGTGATCTTGCGTACGAAAGAATCTGGAATTCAAAGAATATTATATCCTTTGTACAGAATTGAACTGTATCTGCGCGTTTTTAGGAGAGCGCTCTCTTCCTCTGCGATTAACGTCTATTCCTTGGCTGCCAGAGAGAGCGCTCATCCTTACATTACTTATGTATGTGCTACATATGCATACATATCACATTCCATCACAATCGATAATTATCTATGGTCGATGGTCCAACTATCGGAAATTATCGATAGTGCTGACCATTGATATTTCTCCACCACTACTAAGCACTGTCTGATCTTCGCTCGGAAAAATCGGCTCTCTTCTTCTACCTCGTGAGCCTGACGATCTCGGCTCCCGAGTTTACCCGAACTGAGCGTGTCGCGCTGAGCGTAACGCGTTGAGCGTGTCGCACCCGAGCGTGTCGCTTCAGCTCTCGAGTTTACCCGAACGAGCGTGTCGCTTCGGCTCTCGAGTTTACCCGAATTAGCGTCTCGCGGCCGAGCGTGTCGCTTCGGCTCTCGAGTTTACCCGAATTAGCGTCTCGCGCCCGAGCGTGTCGCTTCGGCTCTCGAGTTTACCCGAATGAGCGTGTCGCGCCCGAGCGTGACGCATCAGACTCATTCACTCCCCAGCAAAATTCTGTGCGTGGCGCGCCTAAAGAAGTTTACACTTCAATAAGCAAGTTTTAACCCTTTGCGGACGGAGGCGCTCGACGGGCGAGCGTCGCTGTGGACGACAGGTATTAGAGCGCGCCGTAAAGAAAATGTTCACGTCGCGCGTTTGCGTTATAAAATCTATAGCTTTATTCAAATAACATGTTTATAAAATTCAATAACATCATAAAGAAACAAATTTAGTCGTCTTTACATAGGAGATGTTTTATATTCCTGCTTTGTGTGATACTGTTCGAAACAATCACCTATGTGCAAGGCCGGCTTAGCCGAACAAGTTGCACAATAGTACCTCGACTCTCTTCTTCCGTGTTTTATTTTTCGATTAGAGCAGACGAGGCAATCTTTACTTCTTCCTGTCTCATCTCTCCTAATAATATGTAGAAGGCCGTTGAGCCTTTCTGCTGTTCCAGAAGTCGTAGGAGCCTTGGGCTTAGCGTCCCGAAAATCTCCAATCAATTGACCTACCAACTGACGTACAAATTGTAAATGGGATAACTTTTTTATATTGTATGTCTTGTGATGTTCTTGATATAACAGATAGGAATTTATCACTGAAACTTCCAATCCCCAAAAAAATAATTTTCGCCACCATTTTTGCGATTTTCTCATGAAACAATACGTGCCTGTGTACTGATCTGCTTTATCTACCCCACCCATATATTTATTATAATTTATAACCACGTCTGGCTTCACAATATGTGTTCTTCCTTCTTTGCGTGACCTTTTAGTAACGGTTGTCGAAGATGCGGTAGCACAGGTGCTGAGCATGGTCATTATACGCTTGTCTCTCCAAGCCAATAATAGTAAATTGTTCCGTTTGTATGCAACGATTTCATTTTTTGCAATCTTTGGATTTTTTATTTCATGTGGAATAAATTTCCTATTCGTCTGGATAGTTCCAGTTAGATTACATTTCATTTCCAGTAGAGCAGTTGCCAAAGGAATGCTTGTGAAGTACCGGTCATTGAAGATATGGTATCCTACAGCGCCAGGATTCGATTGCAATAAATTGTGATATAATTGTAAGACTATTCTCGTACTTATTGGCAGATCTGGTCTAACTAATTTTTCCGTAGTAAAACTGCCATAATATGGTAAAATAGTTTGTATATAACCAATATTGGCGTCTGCAAGGACATAAATACGGATACCCCACTTGGTTGGTTTCTGTGGGTTGTATGTAATAAAACTTATTCGCCCTTTGAATTTGACGATTGATTCATCCGCTGATAACTCCGCCCCGGGTACAAAATTTTCACGACATTTACTATCGATGTAATCTAAAAAATTGCTTATTTTTTGCGTCCGTGTTGCCATGTTTCGCGTACCCACAATATTTTCATTTATGTGCAGCATCCAAAATACTTGTAAGAATCGGTCTCTCCTGAATATTTCGGCAAAGTATGGGATCCTACATTTCGTGTCAGTGTTCCAATAATCTTTCAAGCTCGGAAGTGGCATTGTCCCCATAAGCAATATTATGCCGAGAAATGCTCGCATTTCTTTTGGTGTGACATTAGTCCATGTATGCCATGTGGACCGCTTTTCTAGATGTTTTTCTTGTATTCTATGGTTTGCGTACCGATTAGTCTCCTCAACTATTTTTCTGATCAACTCATCGGTGAAGAATGAATTGAAGAAATCTAATGGTTCTGTGTGAGTTGCATTTAGTTGTGAACCAGGGGTTCGTGCTCCAGAACTGAATTTTATTTTTTGTGGGACGATGTCGTGATTTGTGACATTCGTCCATTCGTTATTACTATTGCTATCACTTTCCTGGATAATCATTTCTTCGTCACTACTAGTATCACTGCCCACATTGAAACGCCTGAATGCATTCCTTGTTGCAAGGATTTCACTTCCACTCGATAAAACAATGTCGTCATCTTCTGAGTTGTCAGATTCCAATTGGAACTCATCACTACTGTCATTATTGAACGTGTCGTCTCTGAATCTTTTAGCCATCGTGTGTACAATGTTATAAAATGTAAAATATATGAATATGTATGAAATGTACGTAAACTTTGCTGGTTTTTCGAGCAGTGACACTGAAACATTGACTCGGAAGACTGAATTCGTTCTGAACCTACCATGGTCTAGCATCGTAAGTTTACACTATACGGAAGAAAAGATCTTATCGATACTAAGATTATGCCCAACACTCGTCCGCAACGCGATACCCATGCGTATTTTATCGTTCAGAACAATAAACATACGCCAGCCGCAGCGCGAGAGTTGGGCGGCTATATGCCGACACGCGTCCGCAACGGTAAAAAGACTTGGGCGGCTATTTGCCGACACTCGTCCGCAAAGGGTTAATATTAAATTTTGATTAGGTTAGTATTGTCTCACACTTACACGGGCATTTAAACTTGCCCCTTCCTCGTACTCTGCGCTGGGCTCGTTTCTCGAAAATCACAACATCAAAAGTGATCCGAACGACGCTACCCCCGAATCCAAGGGGGACGGCCCCAAGTAGGGGGGATAGAAATAGACAGCCATCGAATCACGATTTTGAACACAGTGCGAGACATTATTGTAATGAGTGGACCTCATTGTAATATGGTACAGTAAATATGGTCCAAATTATATCGAGTTTGGTGTTATTTTAATCAGAAAAATGTCAGCTATGCTATGCAAAAGTTTCATAAGAAAAGGATGAGAAATAGCAAAGAACATGAAATTCCGTCAATCGCATCTTTTGTACACCTTTCCAACTCGGCATAGGATAATTTTGGAACAATGCGCTCCCTTAGTTTGTTCTTTAATTCGGCCCATATTAGTTCAATAAGGTTTAAGTGGCACATGTAAAGTAGCAATCTTAATACCGTATGTCCATGCAATTGTGCCATTTGATTTGTTTTATACATTTTCTCTAGTCTGTTCTGATTTATTAATTCGATTAACTGAAATTTTCACATTTCTTGTGAGCATGGAATTTCATTTTGTAATGAAGAATTACAAGTCGATGGGGGGAACTGAAGCTTTGTAAAATCCCTGGCTCATTATCACTCTGCCAACATTTCCCGAAACTAATCGTGTCGTCCACCCACGTTTCGCCGAGGTATATAATATTTCGCCCAGGTTTTCCGTAGCAATCCACCGTTTTTAAATATTCTCCACTCCAATTTACAATATGCGGCTGTTCAATTAGCATTGTCCGGATGTTCCTTTTAGAAGACCTTAGCATACCTTTTAGAAGTGTGTATAAAGTGGTTCGTTGCCAGGGAAAATCAATTGTTTCACGAATTACAGTCAGTAATTTTCACAGAGTCGGTATTTCCTTTTTTATGACATAAAAGTGATGAATAATGCCCCTTATTATTGTCTTTTCCTCCTCGGAACAGTGGAACGTCTCCTCAATCGGCCTAGGTCGGTTGTTTCCTGGTGATAGCAATAATGTTCCTTCTTCAGATTCCGAACCTTCCTTCCGAATCCTGGTGATTGTTCGGCTACACAAACCGCTATATTCGGCAATACGTTCGTTTGCCTGACTTATTGGGTGAAAATGATACCTTTCGCAGCTTCCTCGTCACATTTCATGATGAGGTTTGGTTAGGTTTGGTTAGGTTTGGCCGGTTATGTTTGGTAAGGTTTGGTTAGAATAGCGGTCCCGCTACCGTGCGCACGACTCGCCTACCTGAATCGGGGGTACGCCGCTCCTTTTCCAGCTCATTGTGAAGCCAATTTTCAATCGTCCATCATTTTGAAAGTCTCATTTTGAAGAGGAAACTTCAAGGAATATGGACATATATTTTTCTAAATTTTTTTGTTGCGCCCCATCATCGAAAAAAACTCAAAAAAAGAATTTGTTTATATTTTTCGACATTATAAAGTTAATTACCGAGGTTGAAAAAATTATTTTACAATAGCCCAATCCTTTGTCAATAAAACAAAAAAAAAGTAGCTCAATCGGACTAACAGTTCCGGAGATAAAACTTCCTAAAAAAAGCCCGTTTTCGCAAAAATGGCAAAAATTACAAACTTTGAAGGCCTGTATTTTCTAAACAAATTGTCAACCGCAAAAATGATGACTTAAACCCCCCCTAATTCCATATGGACTACAACATATTTCATTTAGAACAAAATCGCCGATGGTGACGTCCAAAAGTGATCGATTTGGCGTGGAATGACCCTATTTCAACTTATTTTTTACTCGCGAATTTCTGGAAAAATTGAAAAGTGAAACAAATCGCTATGTAATGGACACAGTGAACATTTGAACTTCCACTTCGGTTTTTAAGAGATTTATTCAACACTTAGACTTGTAGTATGATAATGAGCGAACTTGGTAATAATGCTGGAACTTGTATGGTAATAATGAGGTTGCTTGGTCTTGGAGTATGATAATAATGAGCTTGGACTTAACTGGTAATAATAATGAGGTGAGGAGGAATGTTCAAGGGTTTATAAGGGATCTGAAATATAGGAGAAGGGGTGATAGGAGAGGTCGAAAGTAGGAATGGAAAAATAGTTAGGGACATAGGTCAGGAGTTGGAAACATTGGACGGGTCAATAAACGGGGTGACTCACAGGGTAAGGGCAAGGATGAGGAAGGTTTGGCAAGATGCAATAATATTTGTACATGTGATTCCTTAAACGACAGAAGTAAAAGATAAAGAATAATACAGAAGTAAAAGATAAAGAATAGTACAGAAATATATAGATAAAGAATAGTATAGAAATATATATCGTAAAACTAATATAGATATTAGGGGCAAATACATTACAGCTACGCAAGACAGTTTTTCGCCAATATCGAAGTACCAGAGGGATCCAGAGCACAATAGATTGGAAGCAAACCACGATCCCTGAGATGAGGGCTTTTATAGCCGTTCTTTTTGAAATGGGAATTACACCTAGACCTACACTTTTTAGTTACTGGTCAGCAAACCATATACATATTCCATGGTTTGGGCAAATGTTTAGCCGTAATAGATTCCAATTACTTTGCAAGTTTTTTCATGTTGTGGACAACAACACCTTACCAGCACGGGATAGCAATGAATATGACCAAGCAGCGAAATTTGAACCCGTTGTTGCCCATGCAAATAATAAGTTCAAATTTCATTATTCACCTAATCAGCATTTGAGCATAGACGAATCATTAGTAGGAACAAAAAGTAGATCATCACTAACACAATATTTGCCGAATAAAAAGCATCATAGATGGGGCATCAAATTTTGGATGCTAACTGATGCAACCAGTCATTATTGTCTATCATTTTTTTGCTATCGCGGGGAGCCAAGCATCAACGTGACAAAGAGGAAATAAAAGAAAAAGGTCTGGCTCATGTTGTAATACATAAATTAATGAACATGGGTAATTACTTTATGAAGGGATACCACATAGTAGCTGATAATTACTTTACAAGTATTCCATTAGCAAGATCTCTGTTTGAGAAACACACATTTTTAACTGGTACAATACGCAACAACAGAAAATATATTCCACCGAATCTCAAACAGAAATTACAAGCGGGCGAATATAAGTATTCCCGAAATCGGGAAATATTATTAGTAGCATACAGAGAAAAAAAATCGCAGAGAAAGAATGTTTTAGTTGTATCAACGCATGGAATAGCCCAAAATAAAATAATTCATAGAAGGAATCAGCAAAGAGAAGAAGAAAAACCAGTAATTATAGATAATTACAACAAGTTTATGGGAGGTATCGACGTATCAGATATGATGCTGTATACTTATTTGGACGAAAGAAGAACTGTAAAATTTTGGAAAAAAGCTTTTTAATATTTTCCAGAATGATACTCAATGCCTACATATTGTATCAAATGAATACAGGCAAAATTATACACAGAATGGATGGCGGAAAAAGGAATGAATCCGGAAAGATCATTGGGCGAAAGATCCAGAAATGCAGCAATCTCAGGTATACGAAAACTTCCTGGAAAAAGGGAAAAAGTTTGGGTGGTTTGCAGTAGAAAGGATGGTGGGCCTGTGCGAAGATCACGCACAATTTGCAATCTGTGTAATAAAGGATTACACGGTGTATGCATTAGTAAGCATCAATGCTAAATAAATTATTTGTGTGAGTAATAATAAGTAAATATTACACATTTTCAATATCCAGATAACTAAATATAAATATTTATAATAATTCAAAATTTCTTTTCAGTAATACTAGCAACACCAATCGCTTGTTTTGTAGCAGATCCCTCTGACGCTTGCTGTGTAGCATGGCATTATCCTTTAGTTTTGTGGTCCGATATCAGTTATTTTGTTACGAATGATTAAAAATGCAATATTTATACTTCGTACTAGGCGATCTACATAAAGCTGTGATCAAACGATGATTTTTTTTATGTGCAAATACGTTTTCCAAAAAGAGAATGGATTCTGATTCTTTTTTCCATACTGTTTTATATTTATGTTATTCGTAGAACTTTCAACAATATATATACTATTAGCATTACTTTATTCTCCCTTTATTTTGTAATATGCTTCTTTTTGAATTTTGAAAATATCATACTTACTTTGCTTTTTATGAGCTTTTTCCCAAACCTTAGCAAACTCGTCAAATTGGTCCGGTATTTCTCGCATAGGTACGAAACTTTCGCTCGGCACTAAAAGGGTTAATAAGAGGTGTATAATGCATTGTGAACAGTAAATATGGTCCAAATTATATCGTGTTTGGTGTTATTTTAATCAGAAAAATGTCACAAAACTGTTGGATAAAGTTTGATAAAAAAAAATTAAAAAATATAAAAGTTTCATCGTTGCATTAGTGTTGTTTCACCGATACGCTGGACTTTGTTTTGCCTCTTGGCTGCGCGGTCCTTTATCCTCGCTGTCCTTTTCTACGTTCGACGCTGTCGGCAAATTTCAAACAACGTAGGAACAACACGATAGAAGCGAACGTTCAGTCCCGAGGCTTTCGCTTCTAGCGAGGGAATACTGTACCTTCGAGTTATTTTTTATGTTTGCTATGTAATATTATTTATCTTGTTACAAAATATATCGGAAATGCAAAGTATATACTTTGTAATAAATGGTCTATATAAAATTATGATGAAAAGATGACTTTTTGTATGTGCAAATACGTTTTGTAAGAGAGAACGGGACTTTAATTTCTTTATGATCTTTTATACCTTTGTTATTTATATAATTTTCAATGAATATAGAAAAACTAGTGTCATTGTTTTGTTCTCTATTTCGTCCTTAATATACTGCTTTTTGAATCGTGTAAATATTGTTTCTTGTTTGGTTTTTATGACCATTTTCCCAAACCCTAGTAAAACCGTGAAATTCGGCAGGTTATTCTCGCATAGGCACCTCTTTTTCGCCTGGCACTAAAAGGGTTAAAGCTATCACCGTTCAGCCATTTGACGTGCTTATATACGTTCGCGTCCATCGCTGAGGCACTGTGAAGTGTGAAGTGCTAACGCTCTTGCAAGTGTTTAGATTATAGAAACGTGAAATGTTTATGCTATGGTCTAGATAAGGTTTAAACTAAGTTTTCTAATTTTTATCTGCACTCAGTTAAGGGCCCGACTCCGTCTCCCATGACCTGTGGGCATGCACTCACACAAACAACGAAAAGCATGCACGTATACGAGATGCGCAAGAGAGACACTCGATTTCGTATTCAAGGTGGCATTTCTCGATAACTGCATAAATGAAATTTTTGCGGGTACAGTGCCCACGGGTAGACTTCACCACAGGGTTGGTGTATTCGTTTGAACGCCAATAAACACTATTCGCTGAGAAAATGGAATATTTGAAACTGTGAGCTTCAGTCAGAGGCATCGATGTAGCAAACAAGATGGCTGCCGACTGTCGTTGCATGTCACATATAGCAAATATTGAAGGATTTAATGGTTTATTCACCGATATCGCGTACACCAGCCTTTCCTTGAACTAGATCAATATCACAGAAATTCGGTTCTTCACAATTTATCACTTCTGGAAGGCGTACGACCTTGAATACGATTTGCACGCTTCGGACGTAAGAATAGGTCACTGATTTTTCGTCGGGGGCGTTTATGGTACATTGTAGTCAATTTGACCAAGTTACCGTCAGGGTCGGTAAAAGTACAAATCAGTCGGTAAATGTAAGTTATAATTTCACACCACCAACGGCGATTCATACGTGAATACGTGATGCGTGAACACAGACACCAGTAAGGCATAGTTGCCGGCACGTATCAAGATCTCCGTTACGCTGTTGTCACATCTGTTACAATTATAACCATCAGCAAAATGCATCGGCTCGAGCCGAGATGTTGGTTCGAGCCGCTGCAAACTTCTTTGTAGGTTCGAGTCCCCTCGGGGTATATTTTTGTACATTAATTTTTTTTTCATTACTAAGTACATGACAATGATCAATATTTATATTACAAATGTTTTAAAAATATTTGTTAAATACTTTAATTTAATATACGTATACATATAAGTAATACGTAAATGAAACAGTACAGATAACGTGCGCGACCATAAAACTTATAGGAATAAAAAGTACATCGCATTAATAATTTCCGGAAAGGAATACAAAATGACGACATGTAAATATTTATATATACATATATTTATTTATTCCAATTTCTTTTTAACAATTTTAGGTTGTAATTTTTCCACCGCGACAGCGGTCGTTTCGGCTGTTCGAACGCCGATCTCGATGTCGGCGGTCCCAACACTGATCACCACCGCGGTTGTTCACGCGCCGATCGCCCTTTCTGTCGCGATTGTAAAACACCATTCTCCGCACGAATTTCTTCATCTGAAATGTAATAAAGAATGTTTAGTATAAAAAACAAAAAGCAATCATGGAAACTCAGTGGCTACCGTTGTAGATCTTACTTCCGATTCATGAAAATCTAATTCTCCCTCATTTAGTATATAGAAAAGTCAACGTTTTTACTTACTTGCGACACCGACACACATTCTTTCCCTGGCTCTTCTCCACTTTGCTCCTTCTTCTTTTCCTTTTTCTTTCTGATCCCCTCATCCTTCTTGCCTCTATCGCTCCTAAGCTTGTCTGATTCGATCTATGAAGAAAATAATTCATTATTTCGAGCGTAAGATGACGTCCGATCTAGGATATTAGTCGAACGTGTACGCTCTGTATTGTAATGGAGGGGTGTGATAGGGTTCTTTGGCATCGATTTTCACTGGTTATATTTTGTTTATACATACTTCAGTTGTACTGGCTGCCGAATTATCCCCGTAGACTTGTGACATTGTGTTACTTGTAGTCTCACTTGTAATGCACTAATGAATAAAAATGCGTAGGTCAGTGGTTTTTGACACCTCGTTTCATCCCTTCCATTACGCCCTTAGCGCGTTTTGTCTCTGGAAGGGGAACCGGCATAGCCTTGCGTGGGGGTGGACCGCGAGGTATTGTGAAATCCCGGAGGGTTGACACGAGGCCCCCAGTCGGGCCTTCGTATACCCGATCGGACTTGTAGAGTTTCATGCCAGGGTCGCTGCTATTGAGGGAAAAAAGGGATAGTGATGTGTCGCGTCACTAATTGTGGGGCTATAAGGAAAGTGTTCATTTATTGTAATTCGGTGCCATCTCAGGGCTGGCGGCCAGATGTTTGAAGCGTTAAAAATATTCCTCAAAAATAGCACTGGCTTGACCGTGTCATAAATCCGATTTAACAGAATACCCTCTGTATTCACGTTGTACCTCTCAACATTTATGTATAGATAACATAATATTAATGATGGAATATTATACTTGCTGATTATACGTACCTTTGACGCCAGCGACATGTTGCAATTTTATTGTTGTCAGAGCTTTGTTGAATTCACTCACGCGAATTGAATTCTTACTTCTCATATATTACAAAAACGGGTTATAATTTACCACCAGGTTTTCAAGCGTGTAAACATGTGGGAACACGTGGACCACCGCGTCAGGCAAATTTCTGTGACTGCCGGCGGTTGTGTTTTTGGCGGAAGAAGCTATCTGATCGTTTCTACCATATTACGCGTTTCTTTATTGTATTCAATTGCGGGTAATAATTTCGATATTGTAAGTGGCATTCCATTATTACGTCCTTGCATGGGCTTCTAGACGAGCTACAAATATGGCTCGGAAAATTCCACCGAATTTGCCTTCAGTCCTAGACTGAATTGTCAACTGCATGCTTCATTGCCTTTCGTAAAATACGTTTTAGCAAATAAAACACTAAAAAACATAAAAGCATGCTACAATAAATGGGCATCCTCGAGGAAGCGTATTTGAACATGTGTTTAGCACTGTGTGCAGACGTTCAACTGAAGCAAACCCCCGCGGCTAACCGTTTATGATCGGACCGAATGTTCATTCTTGTATTTTGTTCCGAATTGCTATTTTCACGATCTAATTCTTTGAACCATTAACTGAAGGAACAGATATACATTAAAGTAGGCACTTCAATAAGCAATTCAGATTTTTTCAAAACCAGGAACAGTCAAAAGTTTCAATCATATAACAGTAAAATATATATTTAATATTTCGGACTGTCCTCTAAGTCCTTAAAGTTTTATGAAAGACGGAGCATGGCAGTTCGCGACCTTTCCTTGTAAGGCCGCGGTCGCAGTGGCTCTGATATCGGACGATCGCCATGTGCGGAAAGTTCCACATACGGATGCAAAAATAATGAGATGTGATCCAAATTATGTCGTCTTTGGACTCATTTTCATCAGAATAATGTCACCAATGCATGGGCAAAAATTTCATAACAAAAGAATGAGCAATAGTAAAGTTTCATCGACGGTCACAGAAAGGGACAGCGGGTGAAAGGAAGAGAGAAGATAAAGGTTGGGCGCCGGTAAAAGATTAAATGCCTTCGTATCCATGAGACAACACTAGTGCAAAAATGAAACCTTTTCATACTTGTTCATGTTATCCTGAAAATTTTACTACGATATTGCGGACGTTTTTATGCTTAAAATGAGACTAAACACGACATAATTTGGATACAATTTACGCTAATTTCCCGCTCGCGGGGGAGAGCAGTATTGGACAGATGCCATTCCTGGACTTGTCAAACATGAGGTGACCAGATGCTAAGAAGAGCCAGAGTTTTCGCGAGTCAATAGGTTTTTCTTTCGTCCACCTGCATTCAGTTCGTGCAAAAGTACACGAGAGTGAACATAGAAACTTTTTTAGCGTTAGATTCTAATTTTTGTGTCCTTTGTATTTAAATTTTGAGTTGCATAGTTTTTAGTTAAAATATAGTTAAGTAGTGAATAGTGAAGTGAAGTGAAGTGAAGTGAAATGCAGGAATGTATCATCGAAAACCGAAGGCGTCGCCCAAAGTTAACATTGAGTATGCATAGATATTCGAGAAAGAAAGCATACCGCGAAAGGAAACAGCGCTTAGCTCTCCAGAATTGTACTTCGGATCCGTCAACATCGGCAGAACAACGACACACTCCCGAGGAAATTATTGACTTGCCATTGGATGAAGAAACACGAACGACGACAGAAGAATTGTCGTGTGAAATTCATCAAACAGACAATATAGAAGACGGGTCAAATGTACAAACTGCAGCCTTTGAAAATGAAGAATTGGTCATAGAGAAAACATTAATGAACAAGCCTGAAGAAGAATCCTATGTACCAAGTGGCCTAAGTATCGTGGACATGCAGCACATCTTCGCCGAATTTAAAAAAGTAGGTAGCCATGCTAAAAACAGGGAAGACTGTGGAATTGGACACCTGAAAATAACCGACATAAATCGGTCGGGCCTGAGGACTACCCTCAGCGTAATATGCGACATGTGCCGATATAAAGGTGAAATCCACAGTGAACCTGACAATAGCAATAAAATGGAAATCAATCAGAGTGCCGTTGCTGGAACAATTTTGAATGGAGGCAGTTATGCCCAAATGGAAGAGTTCCTTACAGCAATGGACATACCCTCCATGTCGAGAAAAGAATTTCGGAAGCACCACGATGAAATCGTGAAGTGCCTAATTCTTGCTGCAGAGTTCTGAGTATAATATTGAATAAAGTAGGCTTTGTGTTTAATTAAAGTAAGAGAACAAAACTTTATTATTATATATATATATATGTGTGACTGCTGCTTTAGCTTTCGATGTTACTCACGCAAGCAATCGTTCGAGATGAAGGAAACATAAAGCAGGTGGGGCGGGAGAACCCATAAGCGCCACATTCCGGCACATACGAGCACCACAAGTCATACAGCGCTCTTGTATAATAAAAGGACGCGAAATTCAAATATGCTTTGACACAGAGGAAGAAATGATAGCAGCGGCAGAGTAAGAGAAAAGTTTGGACATAGCAAGAGGCGATATTGTTCCAGGACTTGGACTACCCCCGTTGTGGCCGACGGAAGCTGGATGAAACGATCCTACCGGATTGGAACGTACGATTCCGCGTCTGGAAACGGCGTAATTATTGGTTACCATACCAAGAAAGTTTTATTTACTGGCGTTCGGAACAAACTTTGCAGGATTTGTCGGTGTGCTGCAAAAAAGAAAGAAGAGCCACGAAATCACACGTGCTTCAAAAACTGGGGCACGCAGCAAGCATCAACGGCGATGGAAAGTGACGCGACAGTTGAAGGACTCAGTCCAGCGTCGAAAAACGTGGACTCGTCTACTCAACGTTGATTGCTGATGGGGACAGCAGTGTATATAAGAAAATTATAGATGCTGACCCATACCGTACGCAGATTCGGGTTAATAAAATAGAATGCACAAACCACTTGCTAAGAAATTTTTGTAGAAAAATGAAGGAAATTGTGAAGAAGACAACACCTGGCCCGTTGGGGGAAAATCGTTGAAACTAGCATTCGGCGAATGCGCGCGGACATACTGAAAGCCGCAGAATACAGATATCGTCAGAATGTGACTATCACCGAAAAGATTAAGAATTTGTATGCCGACATACACAACGTCCCTAGTCACGTTTTTGGTGAACACGCAGATTGTTCAAAACTTCAATATTTTTGCGACGGAAGCAACAAGAAGGATGAAGAGAACATTGTTCCAAAACTGACGAATATGGGAGTGTATGGACAAATTAAAGACATACTTCGACCATTGTTGGCGCATGCCGAGAGTTTGCTGTACAACAGTAATAATAACAGCGTAGAAAGTTTTAACGGAATCATGTTTCAACGGAAGATGTGCTGTTGCTGTTCTGCAGTACAATACAAAACAAGTGTTGTCACGATTGAATACGGCGATGAACAAGAAGCAGCCCGTTCTTTTGAGCAAAATGGAAACCAGAAAAAAGAAAGAAAATCAGCAGTCCACTGAAAAGCTGAAGGCAAAAAGGATTGCGAAACACGCGCGGAAACAATTCCGTTTGGAAAAGGATTCCAATTACGGACCAAACGCCCAAAAGCCAGATATGCCAGAAACCATTTATGAATTGGAGAAGACCAAACATATGGAAATGTTGCACAATTGGAAAAATATTAGAGATGCCATTGAGAAAGAAACCATCGGTCAAGCGACAAATCCAAGATGGTTAAATTTTAAATCGAAACTTTTGGACGAGTATGCCGTCGTCGCATTGACACGTTATGTGCAAATGCAGTCAAATCATTTGTTTATCCAAGGATAATTAACGCATCATCAGTAATGTAGGAATAAAATGAATTAACTACACGAATACTGGTAACTGGTAACTAGTAACTATATTGGTATAAGCTGGTAACAATAATGATGACAGTACAGAATAGATATAAAGAAAAACGCTTTCGGTCGCCTTCACGGTCCGTCGCTGACTGCCCGTGTTGCTATCCCGACTCTCGCGCGAGCGAATGCAGCGCACGAGTCCTTTGTCTTCCGCGCGCGCTGTCGCTATACTACAGTAATATACGGCCAAGAATGTGAAAATTTGGATCGTGAAGAATTAAGCAAGCTCATTGGTGTCAATATTAAAGAATGTGCCTTATTTATCGACCCTTCAAATCCATTTTTAGGGGCTTCTCCAGATGAAATAATAGACGAAGAGGGCATTGTAGAAATTAAATGCCCGAAAACGGCAGAGAATTTACTGCCGGAGGAGACAATCAAAACGGTTCAAGTTATTCGCCGTATATTTGAAGATCCAGCAGGAAACAGAGTGAACCCAAACCATTATTATTATTACCAGATACAAGGGCAGTTACACATGACAGGTAGAAAATACTGCTTGTTTTGTATCTGGACTCGTAAAGGGTTGAAGTACCTTAAAATAGAGAAAGACGATAACTTTTGGCAAAACAATATGGAGCCAAAGTTAATTCAATTTTATGTACACTGCATGTTACCGGAATTGATAGATAACCGGTACAATAGGGGTATGCCCATTCGAGAGCCTCCATTTATAACAGAGAAGAGAGCAAACACAGAAAAGCGAAAAAGAAATACGGATTTCAAATCAACCAGCTCCAAGAAACAACGAGGGTCTTTGGAATACAGTAGTACAAATAGTGCTACTGGCCGGCGTCGATCTGCACTGTAAAGTGCTGCACCACTGACTCTGTCAGTGGTTGACAATTGCAAGGAATAGGAATTTCACTCGCGAGATCGTACCATCCGCGAGTCGCTTGACGCCGCGGAATACGATTATAAGCGCCATACACATCATACCTTCACATGAGGCCTTCAATTGAAAAATCTAAGTATTGAACAAACTGAAAGATATATTGACTTATTCAAACCATTCTTGTTTTATTTAAAAAAATTTGTTACAGGGTTCTCGAGGAGAGGTTTTTAGTGAGTATGGCCACATTTGGCGAGTCTCACGTAACCCAACGGGATGCCTCGGTAGGTTTCCTCTCCTCAAGAAAAAAAAAAAAAAAAAAATATATACAGATATATTCGAAAAGGACAAATGGAGTGCTAATGTGCTGCCGATTACTGCTGCACTTTGAAATGAGAAAGCACCACGTACAATATTTCAGGTAATGTTTTACTGCTTTTAAATATACATATACGACATTATAATATTAAAAACACACGAATGAACACATTTATATCCGGTTATACCAGAACAACTATATATATTTACATTATTTAATTTATTACAGTTCCGAAAGGGAGTTATGTACGTCTGATGTGCCTATGATGTCAAACAGCAACCTTCTCTCACACGTTACAAATTATTTTAATACAAATAAATAAAATTATATATGGTTTTATATGAAATGAATCTAAAATGTGAATAAAACGTTTTATTGTTCCACACATTAATATTGTTTTATCAATCTGTCTTGTTCAACATGACCCTTGAATTTCCTCCTGCCGGGAGGAACAATCCTCCCAATTCCCGCAGGGCCGTCGGAAAGCCGTGGGCAACTCGGGTGGGGGCCCGAGTCGTCCTTGACACGGCCTGGAGAAGGCAGGCCGCGCTGGGTGTTACCCCTGGCGCGGCCAGGTGCAATATGGCGGAGTATTCGGAGGGTCCTCCTGACCCTCCCGAGGATGGGGCCGCAATTCCCGGGCGTGGGGAGGCACCGGAAGTTGTCTTCGGAGGTCACGGGGCCTCCCCTGCAAGCGCTGAGGAAAGGTAACCAGGGTGGTTTTAGTCGGTAAGAATCCGACACTACCTCCTGCTCTCCCCCAGGGCTCTCCCCAAAGCCAGGCAGCAGTGGCAACTGCGAATTGCTACCTGCGGTGTCAATTATTATTGAATAACCGTTCAGGATGCCTGGTACGAATCTTCGTAGTCGTTTACCTGTGCGTAAATATATCATCTTTATAACCTTTACTGTACACACCGCATAAAAATTTCATGCTGTACGCATGGGGCGTGACACACCCCCACAACTTCAAACGACTGTCACGTTTGAGGTATTTATTATCTTGGGTCCCAAAAAATGCTGAATATTCTTTAAACATCCTGAAATAAGGGTCAACAGCTTATTCTGTATAATTACAACTCAGACGTAGACGTAGTAAAAAACAAAAAAGAACGGAAGGAGGACGCGAAAAGTGATTTGTTTCACAAAAGAATTCATAACTTTTTATGTTTTTTTATATTCTTTAATAATTATTGCCGGGTTCTACTCTAGAAATCTCAAAAAGGGTATTTATTTGGAGGTATGAAGTGGATAGTTTCTGGAGAAAAAAGTGTACCAAATGTAGTCACTTAAAATTTCGCGGCTAAAAATGGCACACGAACGGTGGCTTGCAGTCGCGCAGCGGTGCGAGTAGTAGAACAGTAGCCGAGTAGTAGAACAGTCGTCGAGCAATAAGCACAGTGAAGGAGAGTAAGGAAAATAGATAGCGCGGTGAAATAAGGGATCACAACATATGTAGATTATTATTCTATTTCTAATAAAGTTTGTTAATATAAGAGAATAAAAGATCACCACACAAATAATAAATTTATTCAGAATTCTTTCGCTTTTTTCTTTTCTTCGATGGTAATAAAATGACTTTCTGAAAAGTTCGGTCTCTTGCGTGTTATAAACATACGAATGTGCTAGCCATTATCCCTTGAGCAGATTGCAAGCCGCTTCCTTAAAGGTTAACGGTGTGGACTAGGGAACCGATCCGTTTTATTGCTTGCATTGGTTCCGTGGCCCGGTCGTGGAACATGCGTTATAGAAAAAACGGCGCTGGGTAATTATTGCGAGAATTTCTTTCTTCTACCTTTTGTTAGATGCGGCCTGCCTTCTATTTTAATACATCTTGAAACCATAACTCTGTGAGTTAGCTCGGAATTCCAATCAAAAAGGCATCTGGTCGCTGTCACCCATTGAAACCGTTCGTCCTTTTTAGCAATATTCAATTTTGCCGAGCAACAGACAGCACAACCTCGGGGACTGCACGGCCATAAAATGCCCTCCTTCGAAAAATCAAACTTTCACCCTTATTGAGACCACTACAAATTACTATTTCCATACCCTCGTAATAATACTCGTAATAAATAGCATTCTTTTCGTCGTTTACATACCTCGGCGCGTAACGTACGAAGCAAGCAGAAAAATAGAAATCGACTAGAAATTCAGGTTGAAATAAATTGATATCTGGAAAAGTCAATAGAAATATATGTAGGATTTGGGAAATCGAGAGTGACAGATTGAATTTAGATAACCTGTATTAACGTAGCCTTTAACCCCTCAACGACGGCGATCTCGTCGAATATTTTTTCTGTACGGACAGCGACGGATCGCGACGTATGCAACTATGAAGTCTGGGTAGAAAGGGACAGACAGTGGAGGAGTGAGAGAGAGGGAGAGGTCCAAGGAATCAAAGCGAAGGGCCGAAACGTATCGGTGAGACAATGCTAATGCAACAATAAAACTTTTTTGTTTATAATTTTTTCTGAATTTAACCTTTACTAACGTATTTGCGAGATTTTTCTCATTAAAATGAGACCAAACACGACATAGTTTGAATTGTATTTACTTGTCGATAAAGATTCGGATCATATGCACCGCACCCTCGTCGGCATATCGTCGCTCCGTGAGAAACCGTGGTCTATACGATGTATAGCAGTCGTCGCTATTGTTCGAAACGGACTGATCACGGAACGGCAACCGACAGACAACGACTGTTGCTGTAAGCACGCCACTTAGCATGCATGCCAAAAGACAAAGGAAAGGCGGGAAGGTTCCGCCACCTTACCGACATTCGGCGGAGAAAGCAGAATAGATCGATCGCTCTCGATCGCAGCTGCCGGCTCTCGACCAACCCATCCCTCATATATTCGTTGAATAGCTATAATTGTATGAAATTGTATGATTTCAAATAAACACCTCCCATTTCGCCCAATATTCTCAAGAATTTATTTATAAATGCAATTAAAAAATACATTTCACTGATTATTTTGTACCGACAAGATATCGTAAAATAAATGAACGAGGGTTAAACATATGATTTTCGCCAAAAAGTAGTTTTTTCCGCTTTTGAGAGACAAATTGATTTGCCGTGAACCGCCAACTGGCCCAGTTTCGAATAAAAATCAATTTGCGAAATTAAGTGTGATATATTTTTGAATTCTGATAACGTGAGACTACTTGCATTGGAATTTTATGCAATCTATTGAATTCAATAGTTTAAATTCTTATCCGCAGATAAAGAAATTGTAGAAGTATCGGTCGAACGATTACATGTTTTCATTTTCGGCGACATCGAATTCTCCGTGAGCAAATATGAAGTTTTTTTCCTGCAAGAGCAATTCTTCAATATCAATGAGATAATATTTTATTTATCGATCCCTAACAATTATTGCCCTTTGCATAATTCCAGAGATGGACAAAAATTCTACCTATATAAAATGGAATGAAAGATACGTCTAAGGCTACGGGTACAGTGGAACCGAATTTCGGCCTTACGACGTCGGATGTATTCGGAAACGAATCAACGCCATGAGATTAAATGGAAGCGGTGTCACTGCATACGACCCGAATGCGTGCGAAGACGCGAGACACTTGACGGGTTTTTGATTTTTTCGTCCGAACTGAAGTGGCTGGCCCCCCCGTAGCGAGGGTCGTGGCCCTTTTTTCTACATAGGTTCGTCCTAAATAAATAGAAATACGATCTTTTCGTCCGAATATGCTAGCCGATCAACTGAGTTTGATTTTTTCGCCCGAAATTGACCGTGGTCCCAATACTTCACGATGGACTTTTTGTTGGTATATTGTCGCATTGATTTTGACATTTTGGTCAATGAATATTAATGGGTCTTCCCCGTTGTACAAGTAACCACCGTGAGCCGCGAGGTGTTACAAAACTCCACAGAGTTGGTGTGAGAACCACTATAGTTACGCTGCCGTTGCATGGCCGGTCGGACTCACGCAGTTTATGACAAAGTTGTTGCTATTGTGTTAAAAAAGAGAAGCAATGTGTCCACTGGCATTGCTTGTCTCTTTGAATTGAGAACGCTCGCGCTTCATCCCCACCACTGGAGGGGTTCCCCCCCGGGTTCGAGTGGAAGGAGCCCGCTGATACGTTTTGACTAGTCGACATGTCCCGGAGGCAGATAGCTTAGAAAAAGAAACAAATGGCTTCGTATCCGTGAGACAACACTAATGCAACCGTGAAACTTTTTTATTGTTACTTATTTCGTTATGAAAATTGCATTAATATATTATTGGGGTTGTTGTGATTAAAATAAGGCCAAACGCGATATAATTTGGATCATATTAGCCAAATCCATGTCCCTTTTCTACGGCGTGCATCATAGATGTGAACTCACATTCGTCGGAATAGAATACGCAGCCACTGGCACCGCTCCACTTCGCACAGCCGATTCGGAGCGCTCTGACGACGTCGTAAGGCCGAAATTCGGTTCCACTGTACCCGTAGCCTAACGCGGTCGTGAAGCCTGTAGATTGTTATCTTTTCACTTTATATATTTTTAGAATATATTGTATGAGGGATCGATTCGGGGCCGTCGATCTATTCGGTCGTCTCCGCCAAGTGTCGGAGAGGTGGCGGGCCTCGTTATTCTTTGTTTCGCGAATTGCGTAGGAACAAGAATTAGGCTTTGTCCAGCGAGCCACGGTGAACGTCGAACACATGTTCCAATCTAGTGTATCATTTTCCAAATTATCATTAATAAACTGATTTATTCATTGATGCGGGTTTGATTCCGTTCTCGTCCGTCACCCTCGATTAATTAAATCCTACATGTATTTTTGACGCCGACCGCGACTGGAATGTCAAATTGTTTTATGCGATAACCTGAAAATTACGGTCGTAACTGATTTCCCATCCTAAGTCCATACGAAGTACAATGGAGTATGGTGGAGTACAATTGTATATTGTATATTGTATAGTGTTGTATTAGTGGAGTACAATTTGCCTCTGAAAGGGGGAAAAACTATTTTCCCACTCAAATCATATGGTCAACTCTTATTTTCTTCTGTTATACAATTAGGGCATATGTTTATTACCTTGCCGGTTCAAAATAATCAATAGAATTTAATGTTCTGTTGTATTTATATATAAATTATGGACAATATTGGGCACAACGAGAGATGATCATTTTTAAGTACAGCATTTAATCCAATTATTTAATACAAATACATTTTTAACTGATTGTAACAATTTCAGATTCTGTGTGCATATTTTGTTCATTCACTTTAATTTTAAAACTTAATTGATAAAAAGGATGGTGATGGTGTGGAGGTAAATTTGATTTTTAGGAAGGAGGTAAATTTATGGTAAGGAAGTTCTTGACGTTGCACAGTGTGGTATTTGCCGGATCTACCTGGCCAAAAGTCGATTTTCAAAATTTGTTCCAAGCTGTAAAACTTTTATTACCCAAGATAATTGACTATGCAAGGATCAATGGACTGGCATCCCGTTTTGTCGTTTGTGCACTTGTAAAATGCTGGGCTTTGCCTAAATTAATGGTATTTACACGACACGTTTCCCACTTAAGTGCTCTTCGAAACATGTGGTTTGTTTATGACTTTTTTAAAGTTTTAAAACAGGTATGTAAATTTTTTATGTAACCGAATGTAACTGTTTGTTCTAAATGTAACCTTTTGGCCGCACTGTACGACATGACATCGCTAGAACGTGGTTACATTGTCTCTGAAATTCCTCGGACCTCTAATGTCGAATACATGCGGCCGTTGTCACCGAACTGTTATAATAAACCCACAATTAAATGAAAAAAGTGGTGTGGGATAAACACGTGTTTCCCACCCCACTAAACCTTTTTATTTCTAAGTTCTTTTGCATTAAATTTGTTTGAACCTGTTGATCAGAAGTTTCAGATTAAAATTAACTTTTAGTCTTCTCATCTTGTTTCTTCGAACTCAAGGTCGGCTGGGCGCACGCGGTCCTGCCGAACGGCGGCATCAATCTACTATACAGATGAGTGTTTTGTTTGGGGTCTGTGTGTGTGTGTGTGTAGGAGAGAGAGATAGAGAGAATGCGTTTGTGTGAGAGATCGGCACCTTATTGGATGGAACAAGTGAGTCCCTACTACAATTATTAACATTCATATAGAACAAATATATTTATTATTACACATACTCAATAATTACAAATTTGAATTCTTTTAATTTGTACACTTGCATTTACAAAATGCCGTTTAAACGTGTCGCGGATTTTCATGTGCTCTACGCAATGATCTGTTAAAACTCCGGGTTACGTTCAGTTGGCTTTCCCGAATTCCTGAAGAAATTACAGCCTCGTTGATTCCTTCCATGTCGATTATAATGTTGTGCAAATAAGCACACGCATTTGACAGTGGTGTCAACATTGCGTGGGTGCATCTGCAATTCCGTCTTCAAGCATCTCTATTTGCTAACCATTATTCCAAACGCACATTCAATGGTGCGCCTAGCTCTACTGAGCCTATAGTTGAAGATGATCCTTTCTTCATCGTTACCGGTCGTTTTCGGATACGGCCGCAATAAGTATTCTTTTAAAGTTTAAAGGATGTCCTTGATCCCCAAGGAAGGCATGGGGTACAGCAGTGGTGACTAACTGGCGGCTCGCGAGCCAGTTGAACCCTTATCCCCACTCTTTTCTGTAACATGGGCGAAGGGGAATTGTCCCCACTACGTCTAGGTTTACGGCACGAAATAGGAGAGGGCAGCGTACCTCTGCTGAGGAGAAGCGTAAATTTTAAGTAACGGAAGAAAATAGGTAGCAGTGAGAGTAGGATGAAGTAGAAGCGTTGTAGGGGAAGGTAAGAATAGGGGAACTATAGTGGGGGACCCTCCTGACTGGTAGTGGGGGAACTTTGGTTTTCGGCGGGGAAGAAGTTAGTCACCACTGGGGTACAGCAATCGTACTTCCCGGCAGTGGCTTATTTGGTGGTACAGTAATGTCTCCATATAACCGAAAAAGGTGTATCCGATATAACCGAAGAGTTTATCCCCACTACTGGGGGGTATACCCCTCGAGGGGTCCATGAGTCGATTGTCAATTAATGTCACGTGATCCTGGATCGGGTACATCGGTGAGGTAATACTAATTCAACGATGAAACTTTGCCATTTCTCACCTTTTCTTATGAAATTTTTACACAGCATAGCTGACATTTTTCTGATTAAAATGATACCAAACACGATATAATTTGGACTTTATTTAGTGGCTTAATTAACGGTAATAAGTTTCGACCGCAGAAAAGGATAGGTAGTGACAAGAAAAGAGAAGCTGCGATCGTGGCATTCGGCAAAGATCAAAGGCCTAGTACACTGTTTAACATACCAATGCAATACCAATATTTTTATTTTCAGTTCTTTTTTTATACAACTTCTACCGATAAATTTGTGACATTTTTCTGATTAAAATGAGACCAAACACTACATAATTTGGAAAGTATTGACTAGTAATGACTTATCTTTCATTATTATTCAAATTGTTGATCTGCGGATAAATAAAAAAACTATCATTTAGCACCTGTGCTAAATTTTCAATGGTTCTTAAACTTATGTACATATATCGCGAACCTGGAGTGAAGTTTCTATAGTGCGAAAGTCCACGACTGTAGGTACGCTGTATAAGTGAACGTGTTAATGAGTGGACCTCAATGTAATATGGTACAGTAAATATGGTCCAAATTATATCGTGTTTGGTGTTATTTTAATCAGAAAAATGTCACAAATCTGTTGGATAAAGTTTTATAAAAAAAAAAATAAAAAAGTTTCATCGTTGCATTAGCATTGTTTCACCGATACGCTGCGTTTTGTTTTGGCTTGGCTGCTCGGTCCTTTTTCTTTACTCGCTGTCCTTTTCTACGTTCGACACTGTCGGCAAATTTCAAACAATGTAGGAAGTATACGATATAACCGAACGTTCAGTCCCGAGGTTATATAGAGACATTACTGTACATTGAAAGAATTGTTCTCCAACTGGTGATACACGTTCGTTTCTGTAAAGACACCTGCATCACTCCGTCTTCCATATTCTCCTACATCGATGGTTATAAATTTATAATTAGCATCTGCGTTGCCTTGCAAATGTATTGAAAAAAACTTCTTATATGTGATTAAAAAAGGTGATTATGGATGTGTTTCCCGTCAATGCTTCCTACGCAGTTGGGGAAATTCCACAACCGCTCATAATCCCTTGCAATTTTATATTAATCTTCAGGGTTTGGGAATGGCATGTGTTTTATATGAAGCACGGATCAAATAGTTTCACGTGTTTCGTAAACGATCCCGCATAGACTCTTTTTTCTTTGGCGTTTTCAACAGTTGTCAGGTTTGTCTTTAATCACATTTCCATTGCCATTCCGGCCAGTAGGATTCATAACATTTTCGGTATCTGATACCTCCAGATCTGGTTCATTTGCGGTGCCGCCTTGCGGATTGTTCAGAAATATACTCACCTAACAGGATTCTGTATGGAAAGAATTGAAAAATAGCCGAGATCGGTTATAGAGTTGCGAATCTAAAAGTACACCTTATATTAAACATTATACAATGCAATTTGTGACTGCAAATTAAGTAAAAGAGCATCTATACAATTGTAGAATTGTAGAATAAATTACAATTATTGCGTACATAAAACAAATTAGAAGATATTAAAACTTGCGAATAGGTCATTTAAAAATAACCTACCTTAAAGTTACTACAAGCCTCTCGTCTGGCGAAATGCATTCCCTGAAGTTCGACTCCTTCCCAATAGCATCACTTATAGAATATAATATGTTATATTCATATATTCATAAAACTTGTCCGCTTGTTGCAATAAATCAGGAAAGAGAAGTTGATATTCGCCCTTTTCTTCTCGCGATGCGTACATTGCGTTGACCTGTATTCTTCTTCTCCTTAACAGCAGAAATCTAATAATGGGATTGGTCTCCAAACACAATCCTGTTCCAACGTCCATTGAGAATGTATTTGATGGTCTTTGCCTGTTTTTTTGGAAAGTAGGACATTGTTTAATAAAACAAAAGGAAGAATTTCAACATGGGCGGTCCAAGGGACTTCAGAGACAATGCAACCACGCTGTCGCGATGTCGTGCGGTCAGATGGTCATATTTTGTACAAAAAGCTACATTCGGTTACAAATAGTCTTTTCTTTCCACTCGCTGGCCTTTTCTACGTTCGGCGCCGTTGCCAAAGATAAAGAAATGTAGGGAGTAATAAAAAACGTACATGTACCTGCTTTCAAAGTAAAAAAAAAGTCATAAACAAACCAGATGTTTCGGGGGGCACTTAACTGCGAAACGTGTCGTGTAAATACCATTAATTTAGACAAAGCCCAGCATTTTACACGTGCACAAAAGACAAAAAGAATACCAGTCTATTGATCCTTGCATAGTCAAAGGCAATAAATCTTGGGCAATAAAAGTTTTATAGCTTGGAACAAACTTTTAAAACCGAGTTTTGGCCAGGTAGATCGGGTAAATACCACACCGTGCAACGTCAAGAACTTCCGACCATAAATTAACTCCTTCCAAAAAATCAAATTTACTTTCACCCTATCAGCATCCTTTCTGTTCAATTAAGTTTTAAAATTAAAATAAAGTAACAAAAAAAGAACACAGAATCTGAAATTGTATCTATAATTTATATATAAATGCAATAAAACTTTAAATTTCATTGATTATTTTGGACCGGCTAAGCAACAAAGATATGTCCTAATTGTATAACAGAAAAAGTAAGGGTTGAGCATATTATTTGAGTCAGAAAATAGTTTTTTCCGCCTTTCAGAGGCACCTTGTACTCCACTGTCTGTCGGACCGAAAGCAATGGCTGACGCACGTGTATACCAACACGAATGCACACGACAGTCGATTCGACAGATGTCGGAGCCACTGGGATCGTACCCTAACCCTTCACCGACGATATTCATACGTGGCATAGACTGCCGTTTCTTCATATGCCATCACGTCCGTGCGTTGTATAGATTGCCATGTTCTCATATGCTGCCGTCCTCTATGTGTTGCATGGAGCGATGGATCTTTGATTTTCTTCATTATTGAACTTGAGTCGTATTCGAGGCAGGAATAGTGTAGGAACTTTAGAAAAATGAAGGGGAGTCATCGGGAATCGAACCCGAGACTTTCTGGTGGTAGGCACTGATCAGTCCATCTACGCCACGGCCCCTTCTTAGGCAACGTGGTTCTTCTGTTCCTCTTATGTTCATTGATGGAGGCGCCCGCGATCCCACAATAGTTTACCATCGAAATTGAATAAGGTAGAAATTATAGATCTAAATGACGAATATTCAAGTTACAGCGAGGGCGAAAGTGATTTTGAAGTAGACAATCTGGCAGTTGCAGATTTGCTAATATGTAAATGATGATAGCAGTGGAGATGAAGAATTATTACATCGTGATTTTGTATGGGAAGATATGCACAAAATTAAACTATTAACCTTTTTAATATTCTTTATAGTCTTCTTTTTACCATTTTTTTTTATTCAAATGTTTATATAATTTGTTAAAAATATAATTTCCCTAATGTACACATCATTATTTTAAATTCAAAGTAAACAATTTTATAATTTTGTTCATTTGAATAATCAGTAATAACCATTAACTACCGCCACGCCGCACAGTGGTTCGAAACTGAAAAATACTAGGTATACCTTCAAATTTCACGCATTTCATTATTTATTGATTCTAATTCAAGGTTATAGGTAATATTACTACACGATACTCATCTAAACTTGAAATAAAAAAATTTATTAAAAAAAATAAATAAATAAACAACAAAAAAATACAAGGCTCTATTATGCCTCTCTTTCAGTTTACATACATACCTTCCGAAGCCTCAAATACTTACTGGAAACATAAAAATATAAAGCATTGTAGAACACTTTTGAGTCATTTTACCTATCTTGCACCTATTTTGTTGCAAGAAAAACATCAATTTTTCAAAGGGACGTATGCGGACGGATGCAAATAATTAAATTTTGCAAACCTGAATCTATCCAGAATGATGAGATATGCGTGAATTTACAAACAAATACAAACAATTTTTGTTATTTACAAAAATGTAAAATCAATATAAGAAATGATAATTTGATAGCAAAATAGTGATCATGTATATGTTTATAATTTTCATTATAAGAAGAAAGGTATCTGAAACCATTCCAAAAAAAAATTGAACCGCTAACTACTTTCTGGAAACATAAAAATACAAAATATTGTAGAACACTTTCTTGAGATTAAGACAATGTTTGGCTGATTATGAGAAAAATATGGAATAAATTCATAATATTTTACTACATATATGTAGTATGATAGTAGAAGATTTAAAAAATTAACATAAGAATGCAGAAGCAACAAATTTTTTGTTCAGGTATGCCTAGTATTTTTCAGTTTCGAACCACTGTACGCCGTCCGTATTGACAGAATAGTGACATGCGGTTGCCGTCCATGTGGAAAGTAACAAGTTGTTGCCGCCGCTTGTCCATGTGGAAAGAATATTCGGACGCGCCGCCGTTTTTGATTTGCGGGGGGGGGGGGGGGAGAGAGCTAATAAATCAAGAAATAATGGCAAAATGTGTAAGTTTTGCATTCTACTTATTAACACATAATCCATTGCAAGCAACAATGTATGGCTTCGTGCTGAGACGAGGCTCGATCCAAGATCAGAATATCGGCCCGAGATCGACAGTCAACGGCAAACGATTCGTAACCTCGTTCAAATAAATTTATATTCACAGTGTGAATATATATTTTACACCCTATATTTGTACTAATGAGTTACAGTAGTCCTTTGAGCAACGCGGTTTCAATTATACGCGGATTATCTTTCGGATAATTTGCTTTTTGTCTGAACACATTTATTTCGAATTAATTTATTTTATGCCTAGAAAGTAATGAATTCTTATATTCTTCTCTAAATACATAGTATGTTATCTGTTTAAATTCGATGTACCTGCCTATTCTTTAGTAATACGGCGTCAGGCCGCTTGCCATATTTAAACTCTCTCTCCTCTTTCTAATAAACAATCCCTCGACACCCTGTCGACGGGATGTTTAGCCCTGTTCATTTACTTTCAAGTTCAACACATTCAATAAAATAGTAAATCCTTGGCCATCCGATAACCGAATGGCGACGTACCACCAGCCATCGTCCGTCGCCCCGATTGGCTGTTCCCAAAACACTCTCCGACCACACGCAGGACTGCGTCTGCGTCCCCATCATAAATTATCCGCAAGGTGCGTAGCACTTCACCACCCGATCCTATTCCTTTCTTTAAATACGTGTATGTATCCTACTTTATGTAATAAATAATATGTAGCGTAACTATATAATATATTGTGGTGATCTTTTTATTCTCTATCACCAGTTTTCGCTCCTGGATGGAGGAATACAATACTCTTATCTTATTACGCTGTCTCTTGTACTTGCTCTTCGACTACTATGTAGCTACCACTGCTGTACTGTTCGGCTACTGTTCTACTACTGTATTACAAATTACAAGTACATACTATGTATACATACTGCACGGCGCTGCGCGACGGCGAGCCACCGTTCTTGCGCCATCTCAGCCGCGAAATTTTAAGTGACTACAATATATGCACTTATGTATACATTCCTGTATATCTAGATACTAAATATAAGAAATACATATTGCATATGCACATGCATTGAAAACATATAATTGTGTGTATCTACTTCAGTTCATGTTTGGGATAGGGGAAGGGGGGGGGGGGGGTCCAACTACGCGGATTTCATTCTACGCTGTCAGTTGCTGTCCTTAACCCCCGCGTTGTTCAAGGATTTACTGCACTCTTCCCAAATCTAACAGTAGCTGGAACAATTGTACTATTTCCGCAAGCGTCGATAGCGGAGAAGGGTTATTTTCAACTATTAAATATCTACAATTAAATATCTAAGACCTAAGACCTTGTTCGACATTATGCTAACGTAAAAGCGTGGAAAGTTTTATCGCAAGAATTATAAAAATAATAAATGCGCACGAAGTTTTCTATATTGGTTATTTAAATTACACCTGCTTTTAGTTATATGTATATTGTAGCTGCAAATTACCAATTGATGCAAGGCATTATATTAAGAATAATGCTATGACGTCATATAAATTCTTGCATACTGCGCAACGGGATCATACAAACTTGTGAAATCGTGGCACGCCACACGCAACGGCGAAGAAATGCATTGTCCTATGGCCCGCCCGTTACCAGGGTTACATGCGCAGAAGCCCCGAAAACCAAGCTCCTGCGCAGTTCTTGCCTGAGCGTCAATGCGAGGAGTCATTCGCACTTCGGGCGCCGTAATCTTCGGATGTACTGTTTCTTAGTGGTGGTAAGGTAAGTGAAAATTTTTAAATATGTGTTACAACAGTTTGCTGAGTGCCTTTGTGTTCTCGACAGTATTGCTTCAATAGATCAGTATCTTGGTTTTCTACAAAAATGACTAGTTATAATAATATTACATTTATTGTATCGGGGAATCGATGGAAGAATGCAACGGTTTAGGTTGCGTGCGAACCTTCACTTGTTTACGTCAATGATCACGGGCTTTGTTCGACAAGAGACGCGAAGTCAGTTACCGCAGAACGACGACACACGTTCCAATAGTTTCAAATACATACCGTTTTACATTGTTGTCACCAACATTAGTCTTTAGTAAATTGATAATTAAGATGAAAAATATCGGTACGTAGGAGACGGTCATTGCGACTCATTACACCCTTTCCGTACTGATCAAATTGAATGTATCTTCTTTTTACCATCATTTTTTGTAGCATTTAGTCATTTCCTCGGCCCTTTCTAGTCCCTCTGTTTTATTAGCTGCCTGGTCGATGGTGAATAATATATCGAGATGGTAGGATTACGGTATCGAGATTTCATTATCACGGCGCTTGATTGATTTGCTGCGCAATCGGTAACGTTTAACATACCTATTACAATTCAAATTCGTCTGTATATACAGTTAGGAACAAAAGTATTGGCACACCTGGCTTTTAGTTACACAAACACGTATAAATTTAAAAAAAAACACAATATTAGGTTGATTTTTTTCTTAATCATAACTACTTGATCTATAATTTCAGAATATTATAAATTTTTTACATTGGTTAATTATAGAACACAAAAAAACGATAAAGTATACCTTAAAAGAAGTTTTTATTGGAACAAAAGTATTGGCACACTTATATGTTTTCACTATATTGTTATTTATTTTACATCGCTAATATTTCGTATGTAATCCCTTATTGCTTATAACGGCTTTCAATCTGTCTGGCATGGAATGCACTAATTTTTTCGTAATGTCTGGGCTTATTTTACTTCATTCCATCATCAATACTTTTTTCAGCTTTTCTTTACTTGTGATATGGTGTTTCCGCATACATTTCCCCAAATGAGCCCAAAGATGTTCGATGGGGTTCAAATCTGGGGATTGTGGTGGACTTGGTAACAAATGAGGGGTATTAAAAGCAATCCATTGCCGTACTAAATAAGCGGTATGCTTGGGATCATTGTCTTGCTGAAAGACAAATCGTTCCCCAAGATCTAATTTTTCCACGCTTTTCTGCAAATTGTTTTTTAAAATATTTAAATAGACATATTTGTCCATTATACCATCGATAAAAACAAGCTCACCGACCCCACTTGAGCTCATGCAACCCCAAACCATTACCCCACCACCGCCGTGTTTAATAGTGCTCTGAATATTCTTTGGATCTAGCTCGGTATTAGGTCGTCTCCAAACTAAAGTGCGTCCATCATTTTGGAAAATATTAAACTTAGACTCGTCAGAAAAGAGTACAGTGTCCCAAAAGTCGTTTTCTTTTGTAATATAATCATTTGCAAACTGCAATCTTTTTTCTCGATTAACTTTGCTTATGGTTGGCTTTCGCCTCGCAACTCGCGATCGGTATCCTGCCTTGTTTAATATTCGACGAATAGTTACTTTATGAATATCTTTCTTAAAATTTTCGTTTATATTTGCCGCTAATTCGGACGCAGAACTAGTTGGTGTTTCTTTTACAATATTAATAATTTTTCTTTTTTCTCGTGCACTCAATTTCTCAGGTCGTCCACATCGCGGAGCACTTAGAACATTTTCTGTATTAGAAAACCGTTTAATGATACTTCTAATTGTAAAACGACTTCTATTGACTATATTTGCTATAGACGAGTACGAATGTCCTTCATTAGACAAATTTAAAATAATTCTTCGCTCTGCAACAGTCGTTTCTTTCATTTTGCGTCCCATCTTGCACGTTTTCACGTTAGCTTTTATAAATAATTGACTAACTACTAAACAAATGAATGCTATCGAAACCAGGGAGTTCCCCAGAAGGGAACATCGTATCAACCTTATAAAAATTGCATTCCAGATCGTAGAAAAATGCATTTTATTTAAGTGTGCCAATACTTTTGTTCCAATAAAAACTTCTTTTAATGTATACTTTATCTTTTTTTTGTGTTTTATAATTAACCAATGTAAAAAATTTATGATATTCTAAAATTATAGATCAAGTAGTTATGATTAAGAAAAAAATCAATCTAATATTGTGATTTTCTTTAAATTTATACGTGTTTGGGTAACTAAAAGCCAGGTGTGCCAATACTTTTGTTCCTAACTGTATGTATGTATTTATTCATGTACAATCGAGTCTCTTATAATATTCTGATAATATTCTGAAACCGCATAAATGCAAAGTAGTGAGCTGGAAAATGCCGTAGGAAATTCCTTCAAAATTCTGAAAGAAATAAATAATAAATAAGAATTAATAAATTAAATATGGAAATAAATTTTATCCATTGAATTTTATTGACGAGTAAGAAATCTCTTCACATTTTTCATCAGAAATACCGTCTCTACAATGTCGCGGAATGTGTATCTATGCACGTTCGGCAGGAGGTGGCTAGTTACGCCATATTGTGTTCTCACTCTGTTCCACCTCTCCTGCACCACACGCCTTGTTATTGGCTATGGCCAGTGACAAAGAACGACGGCGAGTATATCGAGTCAAAGGGAGATAGAATGATAACTTTAGAGCATTGACGGGTGCCTCCCAATCAAAGTGTACACTATGTATGTATTAACACATTGTACGCCGGCCCCGCGAAAACGCGGGATTCGAAGTCTATCGCTTGAGCGCCGGCCCCGCAAAAATGCGGGATTCGAAGTCTATCGCTTCAGCGCTGGATCTGAGATAATGCAGCATTCTTTTGTTTTGAGATTTGTTTGTCTCGTCATAACTACGTTGTCTTGAGCATCGTATACTGTAGCCAGTACATCTTTCATAGCTTTACGCTTTTAGTTGAACAGCATAATAAGCCTTCTTATTCTGTGCATTTTTACCGCTATAATATGGGCGAATTTACTGAGTATATCGCTGATCCTCTATCTAGGCTTTACGCGTGCGATACTGTGCCGGCGCTCAGACTTTAAATGTCTCAGATGCCACCGGCGTACAATGTGTTAAGTAATTGAATTATATCCTAAGGCTACGCCAATACTTTGGAATCATTCTATTTCACTTTGTCTTGATGTGCCCATCGACGATCTTTGTCACCGGCCTCAGTCAATAACAGCAACGCGTGCCGTAGCAGCAGACTGAGAGTGTATGGTCGGAATAGCCATCTTCTCGCGAACGCACTGTACTTACATTTGTTTATTTAATGTTGCCTTCTAATTCGACTTCGGTTATAATTCATATGCAATTGATATTTGTTTCACGATACGTGACTTGCGTTAGATAATAATATGCAGACTATATTTTTATTCAATTGAATAATTATTAAAAACCTATTGTTTTATTTGCAATGTTACAAAACCAAGGTATGGGTAGAATGTGATAATGGATTCGTCTTTTTATTTGAACCATTGTTAGATGCTATTCTTGTTTTATACATACTTCTACTCTAGCCAGAAATCATTTATTTATTATGTTTTCTCATGGGATAAATTATTAAACGAGTACATATTCGTTGCTGCGAATACTACTACTAATGATAGTATTAAATACATTTTCCTTCATTCATATCTAAAATGAAACTGTAGCCTAAAATAATTTGCAGACTTGTTCCGATAAAACGAAATAGGTAAAAGATAAGGATTGTAAAACATGTGCCGCTTTATTTATTATTTACCCTTGCTTCATTTTCTAATTCGTACAATTATTTCAGGAAATGTGTGGCCGTGCGCAAGGCGGTCGATAGAATCAGTGTTTGCATCGTAAAATTAAAGTATGTTATATTATCTTCAGAGCGCAACCGCTCGAAATAATTGCAATGGAACTAAATAAATACCTAATTCGGAAAACTAGAATCAGTGCGTTTCTCGTGTATAATAGGTAGCCGTTGATTTTTCTTTCTCTTCTTTCAAATTCCAAGTTTAGAAATATTTAATTCGTCATTAGAGTCAGTGTCCGGTCCGGCTGGATTCAATCTTTGCTCGGTCAGCTAGAAGTGTAAGTATATGTATATTTTGTTTTTTTTTTATTTTGTGTGGCGACAATCAAGCGATGACGGCTATAGTCGTCACACACAGAGTAAGTGACGCTGTTAAAATATTGGATCAAAAAGACTGCTTTATTTTATAAAATGAGCAATTTTATTACTAATATTTACTCATTCACTTGTAGGAATTTCGGGGACCGATACTCCAAAACGCCTCGATAAATTTTCAATGGACTATATTTCTCCTTTATTCTGCACCTTCCGCTTTCGTACTCATTCTCGTTCTTATCACATACACTACACGTCCTTACGCTCGCTCGCCGTCACTCGCATCTCCCCTCTCTCTCGCACTCATTCTTGCCAATCATACACTCGTTTCCAAACATCCCACCTATCATGCTTCCTGATTCGCGCTTCCTCAAACACACACACACACACACACACACACACGCATCACCCTCGCGGCTGGCGCGTAATTTAATCCCACATTCGGCCATTCCTGCTATCCGTCGCCCTCGACGGCGCGCTACATTTGAATTCCAATTGTTATTTTACATTGGTCCTACATATCTATCTTATGTCTTACGTATTACATTTGAACTCTTATACACTAATTAGCCGTCGGCGTCGGTAGTAGATTTGTCTCGAGTGCGTGTTGTTACACGATTTTTATAATCCTTTGCGCTAGAAATGTATTTTAGTCGATCCGCAGCCCATATCCCGCTGTATATCTTTTGGCTTTGTTTTTCTCCCTCTATGTCTCGCACGACATATCGGTCATTTCCTAACAGCTCGACAATCTCGTACGGACCACGGTGTTTCGGTAGCAGTTTTCTGCTTTCGCCAGTTGCCGTTGATTCGGCCCTTACTAACACTAAGTCGCCTACTTCGAACTTTCGCGCGCTAACACGTCCTTTGTCGAATTGCCTACGCTGGACTTCCCTATTCCTTTCTAGTAATGTCGAGACTTCCGTATGCGCTTCCTGCGCGTTTAAAGTCTCATTCAACTCACGAATTTCACGCGTTAGTGGATTATCATGCAGCCCTATAACTTTATGGTTAAAAACGATATCATATGGTGTCCGTTTCGTTATTTTGTGCTGAGAGCTGTTAATTGCCCATTGCACTTCGCACAATTTTTCATCCCAGTTTTCTCCATTAACCGATTCCGTTGTTGTCGACAAACAGTTGAGAATAACGCTGTTGACTCGCTCCACTTGCCCATTCGCTCGCGGTGCACCTGTCGCTATCTTGATGTGTTGGATATCCGCATCCTTACAAAATATTTCGAAATCACGCGCGGTAAATGCCGTTCCTCGGTCCGTGATCATGCGACCAGGTTTACCGTATTGGCATATAAATTCGCGTACGAATCGCAATGTTGTCTCTACTCCTACATCTACGACTGCTTTTAATACTACATACTTGCTGTAACCGCATACAATCACCGCTACATGTCTATTGCCTAATTCGGTCGTTGGTAGTGGTCCTAGATGATCCATATGTACTGTATGGAACGGTGTGCTACCCTTATCGAGCGGGTGGAGAAAACCTTGTTTTCTACCTGACGCTTTGTAATACAAACAGTTTATACATCGATTGACATAATTCGCGACAAAGGCACGCATCCCTGGAAAGTAGTATTCTTCCTTTATCTTGTTAAATGCTTCAACCTGTTCCGGACCCCAAGAAAACTTCGCATCTTTACGCAACAGATCGGTTAGAGGTTTCGCTATCACCGCGAAATTCTGCACGAATCGCCTAAAATAACTTGCTAAACCTAAAAAACTTTTTACACCGCGGTTATTTATCGGCTCCGGGAATGCGCTTACACTTGCCAATTTTCGTTCGCTAGGCTGTATGCCTACTACCGATATTTCGAAACCTAAATACTCTATTCGCGACTTCAAAAAATGACATTTCCTCAAATTTATAGTAAGACCCGCATTCCTAAAGACATCGAATACTTCGATCAACCGACTCAATCCTTCATCTACGGTCATACTCGGAATAATAATATCGTCTAAATAAGCCATCGCGATATCATAACGCATTGCGCCTAACACTGTGTTCATGAGACGCTGGAAGACTGCAGGAGCATTACACAAACCGAAGGGCATCCTTACGAACTGGTAGTGCCCGTCAGGTGTTACGAAGGCTGTCTTGTCCCTCGAGTCTCGTTCTACTTCGATCTGATAGTAACCACTGAAAAGGTCTAAACTTGTGTAATACTTCTGCCCCTTCAATCTATCTACTTGATCGTCAATGCGGGGTAGCGGATACCTATCCTTTACGGTAGCTTTGTTGACGCCGCGATAATCGACACACATGCGTATCTCTCCGTTTTTCTTCCGAACCAGCAGCACCGGACTAGCAAACGGCGACGTGCTATCCTCAATAATATCGGCTCCCTTTAACTCAGTGATCATATCCTTTAACTGCTGCCTTTCGTAGTACGACAATCGATATGGTCGATAGATCACAGGTTTATCTGAAATAAGCTCGATACGCATAGTTGTCCGATTCGCTTTGCCTACCTGCCTCAACGTTCGCGCTACTAGGTCGCGGTTATCATTTAATACAGCCAGTAGTCTCTCCGCTTCCTCGCCCGTGAGGTCGGTGTCGACTTCCTCTGGTGTTGCCGCTTCCTCGTTGACCTCGCGCCGTGGTGTCTCTTCTTCGCAGGCCACTGCGCGTGAGATTGTGTCTCCGGAGCGGATCGCCATCGTCTGCCCTGTTATGTTGAGGATAGGCAGGACGGTTTTTCCCTCTCCGTCCATGGCAATGACACATCTCGGGATGGTTGGACCTCGTTCGCGAAGACCTCCTTCGATGAACAGCTCCTGGTTCGGGGCACCCCCCGCTACTGTAACGTGTCCCAAGTAGTTATCTGGAATAACGCACATTTTATCAGCACGAAGCACGGTTTTTCTCGCGTCTTGCGGCTCGATCTGCAAGGGGTTGTCCTCTCTGTCCGTTATCCGTAGCTCCCCTTCTCTGCTGATCACGATCACACCTGGATTCTCTGTGTATGGATGGCCAACCAAAAGGGGTACGGTCTGACTCCCTTTCGGAACAACGTGTACCTCCGTCCTCACCGTCACACCATCAATGCTGATATCGGCTGTCAGCACACCCAGCGGCTGCACGCGTCCTTCACCATAGCCCACAAAACAACTCAACTTTGTCTCGTGGTAACTGAGTCCAAGTTCGTCCGCGATATCCTTTCGCAAGGCCACCACACTGCTTCCTAAATCAACATAACATTTCACTTGTCGCCCGGCAATAATCGCGTCCTTGAAATACTTCTGGTGTGTATTTCCGTTAATATGCAATACTGGTCGATCCCGCGAATGTGTTTGTGTTGACTCGGTTGTACCTCCCGTCGACCCAAATGGTCTGTTTGCCGTACATGTACGCGAAATATGTCCGCTGGCTCCACATTTGAAACAGGTTGGCACGTGTTTCGGTTTAGGGCAAAACCGCGCCGTGTGCCCTGTTTGTTTAGAGGTGAACGTCGATTTACTGCGCCGTTGCTATCAGGTCGTTCATTACAGGTTGTTGCCAACGGTTCCCTTGTGTAACTACCCGCGTTTCGCAAATCCGTCAACAATTCGCTCGGTTTTTTGTATCGGGCTAACGGTCCTAGGTAATCCCTGAGTCGAACATTGTCAAGGCCGTTAACGATCCATTCGATTGCTTCGCGGTCTCCCATCTTTGCTTTATTACATCTCGACAGTTTCTCATAGAAATACTCAATGATGTTCTGATTAGGTTTTTTCTTATAGGTTTCAGCTCGTAGTCTGGCACTCACCATACTTTCATCCGCTGGAAAATTCTCTCTTAGTAATTCCTTCCATTGCACCCACGATCGGTCCATGCGAGGCAGGCTATCCCTCCACCTCTTCGCTACACCCGTTAACTTCATCAGGGCATAGTGGCGGACAGCGATCTCGTCCCACCGATAAAGGTCCCCGTACTCTTCTATTTTCTCGATCCACTCGTCGATGGTGAACTCACCCACAACAGGATCAAATGCCGGCAATACCTGTTGGTTTTATTAATCTTATAAAACCCAGTTAAACAAAAATTATCTCTTATAGTTCTGAGAATATATTGGGGCATAGAATTCCAATGCTTATACAAAAGTGTTTATATTAAGACGGGCCGATAGGGTCCGAATGCTCCTCGCTTCTCTTCTATATTTCATTCGTTACAGTTCCTCCTTTGAATAAGGACGTGCCTTCTATTACAATATAAAATAAAGTACTTTTCATTAAACTGAACTGTGTATCATATAATATCAAACTTCCTAATAATCTAGTCCATCCAACAATACCGTTGCCAAATCGCGAAAATACCGCTCTTCTCTGTCTTGACACTCGTTAGCCATCACGACCAGAGAAGATGAACACGCGTATTTGCACAGAATCCAAACTTCGATATTCAACACACCGAATTGCTAATGGCGTCGATTTCCCGTGTCTCTCCACGTGTCGACCCAACACAATACTCAAGGAATCTCAGTTCCTTTCACCCCGCACTCACAAAAAATTACGCAGGCGAATCCCACTTCTGATAAATTGTAGGAATTTCGGGGACCGATACTCCAAAACGCCTCGATAAATTTTCAATGGACTATATTTCTCCTTTATTCTGCACCTTCCGCTTTCGTACTCATTCTCGTTCTTATCACATACACTACACGTCCTTACGCTCGCTCGCCGTCACTCGCATCTCCCCTCTCTCTCGCACTCATTCTTGCCAATCATACACTCGTTTCCAAACATCCCACCTATCATGCTTCCTGATTCGCGCTTCCTCAAACACACACACACACACACACACACACACACACACACACACACGCATCACCCTCGCGGCTGGCGCGTAATTTAATCCCACACACTTAACATAAACATATACTACATTCATAATAAACGAAAAACTCAGGAAAAATCAAGTACATACATATCTATAAAAGTTAAAAATTCAAACTGCTGCTGTCGAGTCGTATTGACCAAAGCAAGGAACGACACATAGTGGCACTTTGCACGTCGTACACCAATACCGCGATCTTTTTTTTATAACAAAGTGCACACCTTCGTGGTTATACAAACTGATAAGCAGTTCCAGCTAGTGCATACGGGGATGCATGATTCCATCTCAAATTATTTATACTTTTTATTTATTTGTTTTATTTCCTCTTGACATATCTCCGTGACGGATATACATAGTCGTCAAACACAGATGCCTGGTTAATCTCCCGTTGGAACTGACTGAAAGAAATATTTGAGAATCTTCGAAAATTCGCAAATAGTATATTCCATCCACTCTTATTCGTATTATATTATCTTTTTCATAGAATTTTATATAATGAAATGACCGTTCCAACCTTGTATTGTGTTTTTCAGTATAATTGTATATAACAAATATTTTATATTGACTCCTTGACACTTTATTTTCACTACATTAGGATGCATATGTGTATTTGTAAGCCCCCTTCAAATATTGTTCTTCAATCCCTCAACATACTTTATGTTTCTATGCATGTTCAAGTTGGAAGAACAAATTATAATATCCTTTATTTCTTATTTTTTTAACACTAGAACTACCGGTGGTTAAGACGGAACTATTTCTACCAAAACGAGTCAAAATGACTGGTCTTTAAAAAATACGTGATAATAAAATATTTTTATATTTATTGATTTATTATATTCTTAGGTCCTTAGGAAAGGAATTCCATGTTATGTGGAGTACATTTTTGGTAGTATTAACCCATATGGGACCACAATCCTTAAACAATGGTTGGCATATTTTATCACGTACGCAGCAATAATAGCAATAAGTATAATAAAAAATACATGCGTTGGTAACAAAAATATTAAAATAAATTTCGATTTCAAAGTTCAGTAATTCTTATGGTATAAAGTAAATTATTAGGTATAAAAAGTTATAACTTGTCACACATCGTACAAACGCAGTTTTTCTTGAGTGCATTTTCCGCATATGTACATATTTTTTGCACGTATTGCAAATATTCTTATTATTATTACAGTTTCCTATTTGCCACCATTTGCGTTTACGTTTCAGGTAAGCGCTTGTTACTTTTTTCAATTCTGACGGTTTTATTTTTCGAACTCGATACAAAAACTTTCTTCTTTGGCTTACTTTTCCAAATTGTGAGTACACAGCCATTTGTTCTATAAAGTAATGATGTAAAACGAGCCATAGTACCGTTCTTTGTTTTACAAATTTTTGGTAGTCCCTTTTTGTTTTCACGCATAGTGCGTTCTTTCATAGTTGGTTCTTTCTGATAGCAATTTGTATGCCAGCGGTATGCTTGTATAAAAATTTTAAGTTATGCTTCTTCCTTTCATACTACAGTATTCCCTCGAAAGTTGCGAAAAATAGGTATGCAATAGTTGCGAAGAGTTCATCCCCACTCCTGGGGGGTATACCTCTAGAGGCGTCCAGACGCTCGCTTGCCGATCAGTGTAACGCGATCCGGGTTCGGGTATATCGGTGAGGTAATACTAATTCATCGATGAAACTTTGCTATTTCTCATCCTTTTCTTATGAAATTTTTACACAGCATAGCTGACATTTTTCTGATTAAAATGACACCAAACACGATATAATTCGGACTATATTTACTGGCTTAATTAACGTTAATAAGTTTCGACCGCAGAAAAGGATAGGTAGTGAAAAGAAAAGAGAAGCTGCGATCGTCTTTTGGCTTGGCTGCTCGGCCGCTTATCTTTACTCGCTGTCCTTTTCTACGTTCGACGCTGTCGGCAAATTTCAAACAACGTAGGAACAACACGATAGTTGCGAACGTTCAGTCCCGAGGCTTTCGCAACTTTCGAGGGAATACTGTATACGGTTCGAGAAGTTTGAGTACGACAAATTCACCTAGAGCAGGCATGTCAAACTCATATGATACTGAGGGCCAAATGATCTATTTTGTATTAAGTTGGGGGCCGCATGTTTTCAATGTTCAAAAAATTAATAAAATACGATTTTTAGAATGATTATATCATGTATTTATTAGACTCAATGTCCAGCTCAATGTATTATATATTATACATACATACATAGTCGTTTTATATTGCATGTTACTTTTTAAACTAAAAATATTTTACATTTTATTGTATATTATACAATATACAATACATACATAGACATTTTATATTTCATGTTGTTTTTTAAACTTGAGGGGGTAGACACGGCACGTGACCTCTCCGATTTGGAAGGTCGGTATTACAGCAGATTTTTCCTGCACAGAAATGGTAATACCGGCAGGCGAGAGGGAGCTGTTATTTCGATATTCTAATCCGAATATGGAATAAAATTGTCAGCTGTTGCGTTGTTACTGAAAGAATTTAAACGGAAAGTCTGCTGGTAGTGCGAGCGTAGAAAATTCATACAATTGTAAGAATGCGCGCGCGCGCGTGTGTGTGTGTGTGTGTGTGTGTGTGTCCCCGTAAGAGAATGACAAAAGAGTGACGACGGACGGCTGCAGCGGTCGCAGCGTCGAGCGACGAGTCAGTCGCAGTTTGAATATCAGATTGAATGGAAGGGTGACACATTGTATTATATATACAGGGTCCGGCGGAGTATTTCATCCCGTGTTTAATGGGGGGTAGCTGGGGTGATTCTGAACAACTTTTTCCTTGACCAAAATGTGGGTTGCAGCTTCATTTTTGAGTTATTAATGAAAAACACTGGCCAATCAGGGCGCCCGTAGAGCGCGTGGCTCTCAAACGCGCTCGGTCGTGGCGTGAGCCAACGCGTTTCTTCGTGACTACAACCGAGTGCGATTGAGAGCCACGCGCCCGAGCGCTCTGATTGGCCAGTGTTTTTCGTTAATAACTCAAAAACGAAGCTTTAACCAACATTTTGGTAAAGGAAAAAGTTGTTCAGAATCACTCCACCAACCCCCCCTTAAACGCGGGATGAAATACTCCGCCGGACCCTGTATATCAATAAACTATATTAACTGATTCCAAGGATACTCATTTACACATTGTACATTTGAATTACTTGAAATGTGGTTATGCTACAATATGTTACGCGAAAGAAAAGTGAAAAGAATAAGTAGATGGGGGGCATGGGATGTCAAAAAAAAAACGAAGTTTGTTAGGTTAAACATTTTTTTGATAGAAAAAGTTATACTAAGATACACTTATTATAAGATAATTAAACGTCCTATGCAGAAAGCAGTTATTGAATAAACATTATATATAAAATTGTGTTGGATGTTGAATGGAAGGTATAGGCGACGATACTGGATCCCTTGAATTATCATGATGTATATATGTATACCCTGGTTTGATCTGCAAAAATAAATAAGTTTAATAAAAATTCCTTTTTGAGTTCATACCACTTGAATGTAAAAACTGATCCCTGAGGAATCCATTATTATTGTTTCCTATTTCAGAAATATTTTCTTGCAGTGGCAGTGATCCCTTCCGATTACAGTTAGTTGTCATGGAACCTGTGATAAAAAGATAGAACGATTTGTAATCAATATGTATGCAATAAAAATGTAAATGTATGTATGTGATTTACTTATCTTTACACATGCATTGCGAAGACTTGCTTCCTTTCCTCACTTCATACAGCATAAATAATTTTTGCCTTTGATATTGGTGCTGGTGTTGGGGAATGGTTATGCGTAATGACCGCCGCGCCACCAGCCGTTGAGATTTCGGAAGCGTCCGAAATCTCTTTGTTTTAAGGACGCGACTGCGAAGCGTGTGTGCTTGCGAGTCGCGCGCGTCAGTAGACAATAGAACGCTGTTGCGCTCAGTCGACATCCGTGAATTAATGTATTAAGAAAACGCAAGAATAAAAACAACGATACGGAGGAGATACAGTCTAACAATCATTATCATATCCCGTATCGTCCATAATGGTCCTTCGAGCCGGATAATTGAAACAGTGACTGTGATAGCGATCTGTGACTTTACAAACTGTACAACGTACAAGGTGCATAAAGAACATTGGACTCTTGGAAGCTTGTGGAACCTTGCATAGCGACAGGCATTGCGGGTCTTATCTGGACATCCAAGACGAGAAGCCGTGGACGGTGGGCAACAGCCGATCAACGCAGGGATCACTGGCAGGATTGATCAGCGACTCCTGTGCACACCTCCTAATTATTAGCGTGAGTTCATTACCATAGATTCAATCTGCACTATATTATATTGCGATAATGGAAGCGAGATTGAAAGAGTTAGTTGTAAAACGCGGCCATATTAAGAGTTCGCTTACGCGGTTTCAAAAGTATTGCGAAACCTTCGAGCAGGGGGGCTCGGTGGGGCAGCTCAAGGAACGCGTCGAACGTGCGAACACGTTGCTGGATAAATTTGAAGAAATTCAAGACCAGATAGTGGCGCTGGTCGCGGGCACGGGGCAAGAGGAGACGCAGGAGGCGGAACGCGACAGTTTCGAAAACTTGTACTATGCACTGATCGCGAACGCGAAACAATGTATTGAGAAGGCGCAAGCGCCTGCGCGAACTGTAGCTTCGGGAACACCGTCATCTGCGTGCTCAGACGCGCCGGGCGGAATAAAACTGCCGACGATTGCGTTGCCAAGTTTCGATGGTAGGTACGAGCGGTGGATTCAATTTCGAGATACGTTCGAATCATTGATTCATGATAATGAGGCCTTGACAAACATACAGAAATTCCACTATTTAACTTCTGCGTTAAAGGGGGATGCCGCGAGGGTGATTCAGTCGTTGGGTGTGTCAGAGGCAAACTACAATATTGCATGGAAAAGTCTGAGAGATCGGTTTGAAGATTCGCAGACCTTGATTTGTCATCATGTATCGGGATTATTTGATTTAGCGTCGATCACTAAAGCATCGTTTGCGGGTCTTAGACAGTTGGTTGACGATACAAACAATCATCTACTCGCATTAAAATCATTAAACGAACCGGTTGATGCATGGGATACTCTCATCATTCACCTGATAACTTCGAAATTGGATCACAAAACGAAACGCGAATGGGACAAGCGGTTGATAATCACGTCGGGCAACCCATCGTTCAAAACTCTGACAGAGTTTCTAGAACAACAATGCAAATATCTGGAGAGGGCCGCTCCCGATAAGGTAACCGGACCAACCAAATCGAACGTTGTTGGTAAGAAACATCAAACGACGCGTACCGCGTCATATGTTGCGAAGGTGCAGACATCCTGCCAACTCTGTAAAGGTGAACATGCCTTGTATCAATGCGAGGTCTTTAAGAAATTAGATGTTGCGATGCGCCGACAAAGGGCGAGCGAACTTAATGTCTGTTTTAATTGTCTGTGGTCAGGCCACAGAGCGGCGAATTGTAGCCGGGGAAATTGTAAAGTTTGTAAGCGAATGCATCACACGTTGCTACACACAGACGAATCGACTGCGAGGGATTCGAGGGTGCAATCGGGGGAGGCGAACGCGGTGTCATTGACGCAGATCGACAAGGTTGCCGACGGGACGCGTGTTATTTTAGCTACTGCCGTCGTTTACGTGCGAGACAAGGCTGGGTTCAAGCACGAGTGTCGCGCGCTGCTTGATCCGGGTTCGCAATCGAGTTTCCTCACAGCTGATTTTTGCGATAAATTACGTCTTTCGTACACGCCGTGCGATAGAACATTATCGGGAATTGGACAGACAATCAGCAGCGTGAAGCGCCAAGTACAAATAGAATTACAATCAATGCATACGAATTATGCGGCGACCATCTCGTGTTTAGTTATTACACATATTACAGATGATCTGCCGAACGATCATGTGAACAGAGCAGCGATAACGATACCTGCGAACATGCGACTTGCCGATCCGGGTTTCGATCGCCCGCGAAAGATTGATCTTTTAATTGGCGGCGAATTATTCTGGAATCTACTTTGCGTCGGTCAATATAGCTTAGGATCGTGTTATCCAATTTTACAGAAGACGCAACTCGGATGGGTACTTGCGGGTCGTATAAATTTACCGCGAACGCGAAAAATGTCGAACGTGACTTGCCATGTAGTAACGAACGAACAATTGTCGCATCAGTTGCAGCGATTTTGGGAAATAGATGAACATAGGGAAGGAACCGATCCGCGACAATTAGACGCACGAGATGTTTGCGAACAACATTTTCAAGCAACAACCACGCGCGATTCCGACGGGCGATACGTGGTTAGCATTCCATTCAACGATCGAATAAGAATATTAGGAGAGTCGCGAAAAATCGCCGAACGGCGGTTACTCTCAATTGAACGAAAACTCGCACGGTTTCCGGAAGTGAGAAAACAATACATCGAGTTCATGGCGGAGTATGAGGCACTCGGCCATATGACTCCGATAACGGAGGAGAAACGATCGGAGCAATCGTTTCGAAATTATCTTCCGCATCATGCGGTGACAAAGGAGAGTAGCACTACGACAAAGCTGCGAGTGGTGTTCGATGGATCTGCGAAAACATCGTCGGGCATTTCACTGAATGAGACGCAGCGGGTAGGATCTGTCGTCCAAGACGAGCTGTTTGCAATCTTGCTGCGGTTCCGAAAACACACCTTCGTGTTATCGGCGGATGTGACGAAAATGTACAGGCAGATACACGTTACACCAGCTGACCGCCGATTCCAAACGATATTGTGGAGATTCGAGCCTACACTGCCGATTCAAGAGTACGAGCTCAACACCGTGACGTACGGTACATCATCCGCGCCCTTTTTGGCGACGCGGGTGCTGCGACAAATTGGAGAAGATCATGCAACAAAGAATCCGCAAGCGAGTCGTGCGATCATTAGGGATTTTTATATGGACGACCTCTTTACCGGTGCTGATACGATAGAATGTGCAAAGCGTCTGTATCGCGACGTGTCTGGTATTTTAAGGGCATCACGATTGGATCTACGCAAGTGGGCATCGAACGAACCTGGAATCCTCGCGACTCCGAATGCAGCATCGTCCGCGCAGGTGGAGATCACCGCGGACAAGGACCCCAAAACCTTGGGTCTCCTTTGGTTATCGCAAGGTGACATTTTGCGATTCTCAGTGAATACGAAGCGAAACACACGTGCAACGAAGCGCACGATCTTGTCCGAGATATCGCGGATCTTCGATCCGTTAGGACTTATTGGGCCGGCAACAGTAACGGCAAAAATTCTATTGCAACGCATATGGCAGCTTCAAATTGCATGGGATGCATCGCTGCCACAAGATCTACACACCGAATGGGAAGAATTTCGAAGGGAATTGGAGGCGTTAAATGACATCGCCATTCCAAGACATGTGCTCCAAAATCACACCATCAGGACAGAACTCCACGGATTTTGCGACGCATCTGAAAGGGCGTACGGAGCGTGCATCTACCTGCGGTCAACGAATAATGACGGTCGAATTCTTGTGCGATTGCTCTGCGCGAAGAGCCGCGTGTGTCCATTGAAGAGGATAACGTTGCCACGCTTAGAACTGTGTGGAGCGCTGTTATTAGCTCAACTAAGCAGTACGGCGAAGGCAGCCCTGGACATGCCTGTGAATGATGAATGGTACTGGTGCGATTCGACTATTGTGCTTGCGTGGATTAAGGCGCCCAGCAGCCGGTGGAAGACGTTTGTCGCGAATCGCACCGCTGAGATTCAACGTAAAACAAACGGAAATTGGAGGCACATCGTATCAGAAGACAACCCCGCTGATATGATTTCGAGAGGAATCAGTCCAGCCGCGCTTCGGGATAGCTCATGCTGGTGGCACGGACCCGCCTGGCTGGAGAAGGAAACTGGAGACTGGCCTGTTCGAGAGACAACTACCGTCGATGCTCCGGAAGAAAGGAAGCAAGTAGTGACAAGTCTGGCGACCACGTGTGGTGACTTCGATCTATTCAAGCGATACTCGTCTTACACACGTCTCCTGCGAGTGACGTGCTTCTGTTTGCGCGCGATACAAAATATGCGAAAGCGACAACGACATAAATTTAAGGATCGTTTATCCAGTGTACAACCTACTGACGTGAACTATACCGAAATTCACTTGGTTGCGCGAGAAATGGAAAATGCGAGGATTACACTCTTGCGAATAGCGCAGGGCGAATCTTTTACCGAGGCGATGCGTTGCATTCGAGAAGGGCGACCGATTTCGCGGTCGGGCAGTCTACAGGCTCTCAATCCTTTCGTCGACGACTTAGGATTGCTGAGGGTGGGCGGACGCCTCTCGAATGCTCCAATAGCGAACGAACACAAACACCCTATAATACTAGCGAGTAGACATCCACTGACGGATCTGATTATCAGAGCCGAACACATTCGATTGTTGCATGCAGGATGCCAGGGTGTCATTGCGTCATTGCGAACGCGGTATTGGCCGTTATCATGTCGGAATGGCGTGAAGAAAATCATTCGACAGTGCGTGCGATGTTTCCGAGCGAAACCTACGACTGCTAATTGCATTATGGGAGATCTGCCAGCAGCTCGGGTTACTCCTAATCGGCCGTTCTATAAGTGCGGAGTAGATTATGCGGGCCCATTTTATATTAGAGAAAAAAACACGCACTCGGTCAACTTTGAAAGCATATTTATGTATTTTCGTGTGTTTCGCGACGAAGGCAGCACATTTGGAATTGGCGACAGATTTGAATACAGACGCATTTTTGAATTGTTTCCGGCGATTTATAGCGCGACGCGGTAGATGCCACAGCATCTACTCCGATAATGGCACAAATTTTATAGGCGCGCGAAACGAACTCCATGAATTGGGTTTACTATTAAGAAACAAAAGACATATAGAATCCGTGAGAGACTTTGCGAGCTCGGAACAGATGGAGTGGCATTTAATTCCACCCCACTCACCTCATTTTGGAGGTTTGTGGGAAGCGGCGGTAAAATCCGCAAAACATCATTTGCAACGTGTTATCGGGGAGACGCGACTCACTTATGAAGAACTTTATACAATTCTGGTGCAGATTGAGTCATGTATGAACTCGCGTCCATTATGCCCTATCTCCTCCGATCCCATGGACTTAAGTCCTTTGACACCTGGCCATTTTTTAATTGGTGACCAGATGACCGCATTACCGCATCGAGAACTACTCCATGTACCAACTAATCGTTTGACGCGATTCGAGCACCTACAGTACATGTTTCAGCATTTTTGGCGACGTTGGAATGCAGAGTACCTTCACCAACTACAACAGAGGAACAAGTGGCGAACGGCTGTTCCGGAAAAATTTGGCGTGGGAACTATGGTCATCATCAAGGATGACAATCTACCGCCATTGCGATGGCGCCTGGGAAGAGTAGTGGATCTGCACCCCGGCAAGGACAACGTTACCCGGGTCATTTCCATCAGGGTCTCAGACGGCGTGCTAAAACGCCCCATAGCGAAGATCTGCATTCTCCCTATCGAGGACGAGGTGGATGCCAAACAGACTATTGAAAGTCATACTTCCAAGGTGGGCGGAATGTTGGGGAATGGTTATGCGTAATGACCGCCGCGCCACCAGCCGTTGAGATTTCGGAAGCGTCCGAAATCTCTTTGTTTTAAGGACGCGACTGCGAAGCGTGTGTGCTTGCGAGTCGCGCGCGTCAGTAGACAATAGAACGCTGTTGCGCTCAGTCGACATCCGTGAATTAATGTATTAAGAAAACGCAAGAATAAAAACAACGATACGGAGGAGATACAGTCTGACAATTATTATCATATCCCGTATCGTCCAACGTCGTCTTAAGTTAAGAATAATGTGGAATTATTCGATATTCATGAAGAACAAATAAACTAATAAGTGTTCGATACTTTTATTCCTTATCCGAAAGGAATAAAGTATTTTATTACTTATGAATTATTTTTTGTTTAACAGCACGTTTTCAGGTGGATAAATTGTGTTTTAAGAAAAACTATTTGGATAAATAATGTTAGAAAAAGTTAGACTTACCAATTCGTCCACGTATTAACCTGCTCCAACGGCTGTGGGTCATTGTGTCGATCCTGACCTTCCACAACATCTGATGCTACAGCCGTATCGGTGCACGGTCACTTTTCTTGCACGGTCACTTTTCTAGCACGGTCACTTCACTTAACAGTCATTTCACAATATCCTTTCCTTAACGAATGTTCATCTATGTAGAACCTAAGAAACGCTTAAGCTAGCAGAGTCATTCGACTATTCGTACGAGCAAGATGTATCGTTCAAACCAGGAGTACAACCAAATGTTTGTATTGGGTGCCACAATTGCATTGGGTGCCTTTCGGAGCCACAATTTTTTAAACACAGTGTGGGGGCACTTCCCACATACGCCGCTAGGGGACGAGCACGACGATCCGGCTCCCGAAAGTGGTTATATAAGTCACCACGACTATATATATATAACCACCGACAATTCCCTACTATCCTAGTGTCTAAGGCAGGGCCTGCTAGTACGCCTTACTGACGAGTCCGCTAGCAGGCCTAGGACGAAACACCTTCTTCCTTCCTTTCTTTTCCCGTCGCTTCCTTCTTCCACCATCGATACAAACGAAGCTCCCACAACAGGAAGGATAAATCGTTCCAAAAAGTGAAAGTGACTGTTAAGTGAAGTGACCGTGCTAGAAAAGTGACCGTGCACCGACACGGCTGTAGCATCAGATGTTGTGGAAGGTCAGGATCGACACAATGACCCAGTGTCAATGACCCACTGCCGTCGGAGCAGGTTAATACGTGGACGAATTGGTAAGTCTAACTTTTTCTAACATTATTTATCCAAATCGTTTTTCCTAAAATACAATTTATCCACCCGAAAACGTGCTGTTAAACAAAAAATAATTCATAAATAATAAAATACTTTATTTCCTTCGGATAACGAATAAACGTATCGAACACTTATTAGTTTATTTGTTATTCATGAATAACGAATAATTCCACATTATTCTTAATTTAAGACGAGGTAACATAACGTACCAATGCGTTCGTTCACGACCACGACCGAGGTTGAGATCCGGTGACGGCCACGCGCCCGAGCGCTCTCATTGGCCAGGGTTTTTCGTTAATAACTCAAAAACGAAGCTTTAACCAACATTTTGGTAAAGGAAAAAGTTGTTCAGAATCACCCCACCAACCCCCCATTAAACGCGGTCGGATATACTCCGCCGGACCCTGTATACATACATTGTATCTACGCTGCACCAGACATGGGACCGTCGCTCTCTTGTTTTCAAATCTTTCCGCGTGTGAACGTTTACGCGGGCCGAAATGCCCGGTTCTTGGAGCAAGTGAAATACAAAATACAGTATCCCCTCGATGGAAGCGCGAAAGAAGTAAGCGATACAAGCGTAGAGTTCATCCCCACCACTGGGGCGTATTCCCCTCGAGGGGACGAAGTTCGCTCGGCAATCGGTGTAACGTGATCCGTGCTCGGGTATATCGGTGAGCCAATACTAATTGAAGGATGCAACTTTGCTATTTCTCATCCTTTTCTTATGAAACTTTTACAAAGCATAGCTGACATTTTTCTGATTAAAATGATACCAAACACGATATAATTTGGACTATATTTAGTGGCTTAATTAACGGTAATAAGTTTCGGCCGCAGAAAAGGATAGGTAGTGAAAAGAAAAGAGAAGCTGCGATCGTCTTTTGGTTTGCAAGCTCGGTTCCTTATCTTTACTCGCTGTCCTTTTCTACGTTCGACGCTGGCGGCAAATTTCAACCAACATAGCAACAACACGATGGTAGAGAACGTTCTGTCCCGAAGCTTTCGCTTCCACCGAGGGAATACCTATTGAGTGAGTGAGAAAGGCAATTTGGGCTATGTTCACCCTTGAGGCTAGCAAAATTTTGATCGTCACAAAAGAAGCAACTGTGCCTCATGAAACATCGTAAGTGCTTTCACGCTTACTATCCGTCTCTTTCAATATATGCACCGGCTATTATGAAAGTGGCCTAAATCCATTTTTTTAGTTTATTACATTTTACTTATTCTTTTACATACAGTATTCCCTCGAAAGTTGCGAAAGCCTCGGGACTGAACGTTCGCAACTATCGTGTTGTTCCTACGTTGTTTGAAATTTGCCGACAGCGTCGAACGTAGAAAAGGACAGCGAGTAAAGATAAGCGGCCGAGCAGCCAAGCCAAAAGACGATCGCAGCTTCTCTTTTCTTTTCACTACCTATCCTTTTCTGCGGTCGAAACTTATTAACGTTAATTAAGGGGGCCGACTCCAGGCGCCATGACGTGTGTGCGTGCACTCACACAAACAAAGGAAAGCATGCACGTATACGCCATGCGCGACAGAGAGACCCGATTTCTAATTTTTCGACTGTTGTCTCGATAATTGCCTTAATGAAACTTTCGCGGATATAGAACACACGGGTAGACTTCACCACAGCCCTAAAGGTATATTTGAACGCGAATAAACACCATTCGTTGAGAAGAATAGTGTTTCTGAAACTGGCAAGCTTGAGACAGACAACGATGTAGGCAACAAGATGGCTGCAGACATGTTGACACATTTCACATGTAGCAAATATTGGACGATTTAATGGTTTATTCACTGCTCAAACAACCTTTAGGGCTTCCTTGAACTATCACAAGATCACAGAAATTCGATTTTTCACAATTTATCGCTTCTGGAAAGCGGAGAAAGTAAAATACGATTTGCACGCATCCGACGTAAGAATAGTTCACTGATTTTCCGTCGGTGGCGTTTATGGAACATTGTAGTGAATTTGGCCAAGTTACCGTCAGAGTCGATAAAAATACAAATCAGTCGGTAAATGTAAGTTATAATTTCACACCACGAACGGCGATTCATACGTGAATACGTGATGCGTGCACACAGACACCAGTAAGGCATAGTTGCCGGCACGTATCAAACCTCTGTCACGCTGTTGTCACATCTGTTACAATTATAACATAAGCATCAGCAAAATGAATCGACTCGACTCGAGCCGAGATGTTGATTCGAGTCGCTGCAAACTTTTTTGTAGGTTCGAATCCCCCCTTGGGGTATATTCTTTACATTCATTTTTTTTCAATACTAAGTATATGGCAATGATCAGTATTTGCTTACAAATGTTTTAAAAATATTTATACTTTAATTTAATATACGTAAATATGATGTTGAAGCGCTTTTTTCTACCGTTTTCTTCCCATGTATCTTGCCAATTACACTGTTCAACAAGAGTCTGATTTTGTAACCTTCAATATGCGTTTCTTATAGATTTTAATGTGCTGAATACGAATCTGCAATCCGTTTTTCTCCAGAACGTACCATTTTTGAAAAAAAACGCAAATTTTCAACTTTGGAAATGTTTTGTACTTTTACGGTAATAGTTATTCAGTTGCGCTTGGTGCCAAATGATTCTTTGAAGTTTCACGAATAAAATGATATGTATTGTTATTAGACTATAAACATTTAAATGTGTTTAAATAATGATCAAAGTGAAAAGGACACAGAAAATACACCCATTTTGGCTGATATCTTTCTATTTATTTCAAAAAATAAAGGTCCAGGAGAAAATCTAACTATGCCACGCGGTAGAGCAGACCTTTCTGCAAAGGAAAGCATCAACGGAAGTTACAAAATCATTTTCGTTTTCAATATCAAAGTGAAACAGTTTGGCAAAACACGTGGCGGCGACAGTGGTGCCCTATGACGGCGCTCATCGCTCACCGTAGCGGAACCACTAAACGCGCACTACTTCTGCTGAGTGTCACTGTTGCCGCCGCGTGTTTTACCAAACTATTTCGCTTGTATATTGAATACAAAAATGATTTTGTAACTTCCGTTGATGCTTTCCTTTGCAGAAAGGTCTGCTCTACCGCATGGCATAGTTAGATTTTCTCCCGGACCTTTATTTTTTGAAATAAATTGAAAGATATCAGCGAAAATGGGTGTATTTATGGTGTCCTTTTCACTTTGATCATTATTTAAACACATTTAAATGTTTATAGTCTAATAACAATATATATCATTTTATTCGTGAAACTTCAAAGAATCATTTGGCACCAAGCGCAACTGAATAACTATTACCGTAAAAGTACAAAACACTTCCAAAGTTGAAAATTTGCGTTTTTTTTCAAAATTGATTTTTTCAAAAATGGTACGTTCTGGAGAAAAACGGATTGCAGATTCGTATTCAGCACATTAAAATCTATAAAAAACGCATATTGAAGGTTACAAAATCAAAAAAAAGTTGAAATTTGTCGAACAGTGTTATGGAACTGTTTGATATTACTAACATTTGGACGTGTATACACGTCAATCCAAAGCTCAAAATGTGTAACCCAAATTTCAATCATTTGGTGGTATGTTTCATTTATATTAGCAATAAAGCTGCTATGTTAATATATATGAAATATATTAACTATATTATACAACAATAATATAATGTAAGATGGGATTTGATGAGCGACCGGATCAGAAGCAGGGTAATGAAACAAATGGCAAACTACTAATTATATTTATTATAAACTTAATGAAGTACACGTCTCGGTTATAACTTAGCTCTCTCACGTCTGAGGTCGGCTAATACGTCTCTATTTCAACTCTCTCTCTCTCAAATCTCAATCTAATCTATTCTCAGTCAAATCCAAATCTCTTCTGCCTCGCGCACGCATCAGCCATTTAATATATTCGTTCACTCTTTGCTTTCATCTCATTTTATCTTTCATTCGCTCTCACTCATTTAGGACTCACACCGACACACACACCCTTGCCACGTGTCATCATGCACTCAAGCCTCAACGTGCATTCTTAGAAATCGTTCGTTCCTTCCCAGATATAAACATGCACCCGATCCGTATTCGACATTTCCCCTAACAGTTGTCATTCACACCTCGCGGTTCATTCGATACTTCTTATCACACGGTTCATACGAAAGTCTAACATACGCCTTCCATAAATTCCACAATAATTGTAATATAAGTATATGTAAGAGTATCGAAGGTGCTTGAATAGGTATTCAAATGATTATGTGAGCGTATATGTGTTATATTAATACTGACTATTAATAATAATATCAGTATTAATATAACACATATGCGCCCACATAATCATTTGAATACCTATTCAAGCACCTTCGATACTCTTACATATATGTAAGACACTCGAAATAATAAGATGTAAACGCGAGGTATTGACTCGAGGTATTCTTTATTATTCTTCCGTAAAACTCGTCAGGACTGCTCCGAACGGCGATCGATGCAAGAATGTCCTTCGCTGCATCGTGATCGCCAACGACGCGCTGTCTGGGTTTTTCCCGGCGCCATGCCTTCAAGGGCCTTGGCCACGTGTGTCCTATGGCCCATGGTGTCCGCTGGGTACGTGCGCTTTCGGGGCCCGCGCTGACGTTACCCATATGCCCAGGTAGGGCGTACGCGGTCCGAAATCTCTTACATATACTTATATTACAATTATATTATTGTTGTATAATATAGTTAATATATTTCATATATATTCTTTCATTTAAAAAAAGAGGAAAGGAATAAGAGAAACACATGTAATAATTTATAAATGTATTTATGTATTTTACTTTAGTAAAAATTATAAATGTTGCCGCCACGGTCACTGCGGCCTCCCCACCCGCCGCGGCCACTTCGGCGACCGCGGGGGCTGTATAGAATCCGCTTCACCAATTTCTTCACCTGAAACATAATAATGTGTGTTTAATTTGAAAAACAAAAGGCAATGATGAGAAAATCAACGCTTTTACTTACTTCCGACACCGTCAGTTTCTTATCCTTATCCGTGCCTTCTTTTTTCTGGTCACCTTCATTCTCAACTTCCCTCTTCCTTTTTCTTTCATCCACTCTTTTTTCCGCGTCATTTTCTTCTACTTCCATCTGTGATAAAAGTAATTTATGTATTTTTAACGTATTATTAATGATGTAATATTATACTTGCCGATTACACTGTTCGATTTTGTAACCTTCATTGCGCGTTTCTTATAGATTTCAATGTGCTGAATACGAATCTGCAGCCCGTTTGTCCGCGGGACGTACCATTTTTATAAAAATCCTTTTTTTTTTAAATTGAAAATTTTCAACTTTGGAAGTGTCTGTGCTTTTTCGGTAATATTTATTCAGTTGCGCTTGGTGCCAAATGATTCTGTGGAGAATCGCCAATAAAATGATGCAAGTGGTTATTAAATTATAAACATTTAAATATGTTTAAATAATGATCAAAGTGAAAGGACACAGAAAATAACTATTCCACGTGATAGGGCAGAACTTCCTGCTAACGCAAACATCAGTGGTAATTAAAAAATCATTTTCGTTTTCAATATCGAAGCGGAATACGTAGTTCGGTAAAACACGCGGCGGCAACAGTGACACTCAGTCAGCAGAACTATTGCGCGTCTGGTGATTCCGATACGCTGAACAATAAGCGTGGGGACGCCATCTTAGAGCACCACTGCCGCCGCACGTGTTTTTTCTATTTCTAACTATGTATTTCGCTTCGATATTGAAAACGAAAATGATTGTTTAATTTCCACTTATGCTTGCCTTAGCAGAAAGGTATGCTCTATCACGTGGAATAGTTACATTTCCTCATAGGCCCTTATTTTTTAATAAATTGAAAGATATCAGCCACAGTGGGTGCATTTTCGGTGTTCTTTCACTTTGATCATTATTTAAACATATTTAAATGTTTATAATCTAATAACCACTTACATCATTTTATTCGTGAAACTCCACAGAATCATTTGGCACCAAACGCAACTGAATAACTATTACCGGGAAAGCACAAAACATTTCGAAAGTTGAAAATTCGCGATTTTTGATTAAATTGTTTTTTCACAAACGGTGCGGTCAGGAAAGAAAGGCCTGCAGATTTGTATTCAGCACATCAAGAACTATAAGATACGCGTTTTGAAGATTACAAAATCAGATTCACGTTGAAAAATGTAAGACGTACCTCACGCACTTCCTCCTGCTTCGACATTTTCGGCTTGAGTGCCTTTTGTCTCTAACGTTCTAGTAAGGGAAGTAGCCACGCGCGGCTCGCGCCTCGCGGTTCGCGGCCCGCTAATTGGCTGTCCTGCGTGAGTGCAAAATGCAATAAATAGCTCGCGTTTTTCGCCTTCGCGTTAGTTGCACTCAAAGCAAAGACTGCATTACATCAGAATTTAATTCGAAGTTTTGAGTGTGTACATTTTAGAAAGTGAATTGTGACGTGAAGTGAACGTGATTAAATGGGTGACAGTGAAAATGTATACGTGGTGGAAATCCACGAAGAAGAACAAAATGTGTGTGAAGATCAGTGCGGGTTCAAAAAAAGAGGACTGCGAAAATTGACATTGAGTATGAAGAGATACTCGAGAAAAAGAGCATGGAAGCGGCGCATAGCCCTTCAGAAGACTTCTGAACCGTCAACAGCTGTTGATCAAGGGCACTCTTCGGATGCAATTATTTATTTGCCATTGGAGGAGGAACGAGAAACGCCAAATTTAAAGGAAATTTGTGGAGAGCCAACAGAGGAATTGGCGAGCGAAATGCTTGAAACAGCAGCCCCTGAAGAATTGTTTATTGAAAGAACGGTAATGGACGATACTGAAGAACAAGACTGTGTACCACGTGGCTTCAGTATCGTGGATATGCAGCATATCTTTGCCGAATTTAAAAAAATAGGCGACCATGCTAAGAACAGGGAAGACTATGGAATTGGACACATGCAAATAACCGGCATGAAACGGTCGGGCCTCAGAACCACCCTCACCGTAAAATGCGATATGTGCCAATTTAAAGGTGAGATACACAGTGAACCCAAAGAAAGTAAAAAAATGGGAACCAACCAGAGTGTTGTTGCTGGGATAATTTTGAATGGAGGAAGTTATAATCAAATGGAGGAGTTTTTTGCAGCAATGGACATACCCTCCATGTCTAGAAAAGAATTTCGGAAGCACCACGATGAAATCGTGAAGTGGCTTATTGTTGCTGCAGAGGAAGAAATGGTAGCAGCAGCAGAGGAAGAGAAACGTTTAGCCATTGAAAGGGGCGATATTGTGCCAGGACTTGGCATACCCCACATCCCCGTTGTGGCCGACGGAAGTTGGATGAAGCGATCCTACCGAAGTGGAACGTACGATTCCGCGTCTGGAATCGGCGTCATCATTGGTTACCATACCAAAAAAGTATTATTTACCGGCGTGAGAAATAAAGTTTGCCGGATTTGCCGATCTGCTGCGAAAAGGAAAGAACAGCCTCGACAGCACACGTGTTTTAAAAATTGGGGCACCAATCAAGCCTCAACGGCCATGGAAAGTGACGCGATAGTCGAAGGGTTCAAGACCAGCGTCGAAAAACGTGGACTCGTTTACTCAACGTTGATTGCTGATGGGGATAGCAGCGTTTATAAGAAAATTATAGACGCTGACCCATACAGAACTCAGATTCGTGTCAATAAAATTGAATGCACGAATCATTTGCTGAGAAATTTTTGCAAAAAAATGAAGGAAATTGTCAAAAAGACAACACCTGGCCCGTTGAGGAAAATCGTGGAAAGTAGCATTCGGCGAATGCGCGCGGATATAGTGAAAGCCGCATAGTATAGATATAAACAGAATGTAACAACGGCAGAAAAAATCAAAAATTTATATGCCGACATATATAATGTGCCAAGCCACGTTTTTGGAGAGCACGCCGAATGTTCAAGACTTGAATACTTCTGCGATGGAAGCAGAAAGGAACAAGAACAAAACATCGTTCCACAACTTCAGCACATGAGGGTGTATGAACAAGTTAAGGAAATACTTCGACCGCTGTTGGCACATACAGAGAGTTTGCTATACAACAGCAATAACAACACGGTCGAAAGTTTTAACGGAATAATCGCAAAATATACAAGCGGAAAAAGATTGAATTTCGGAGAACGAGGATCTTATACCGGAAGATGTGCTGCTGCTGTCCTGCAGTATAACACAAAACAAGTGTTGTCACGTCTAAATACGGCGATGAAAAAGGACCCGCCTGTTACTCTGGAGAAAATGGAAAAAACAAGAATGAAAAAAAATCAGAAGTCCGCTGAAAAGCTGAAAGAAAAAAGGATTGCGAAGCACGTGCGGAAACAATTCCGTTCCGAAAAGGATTGCAATTACGGGCCGAACGCTCAAAAGCCAGATATGGCAGAAAACATTTATGCATTGGAGAAGACCAAGCATATGGAAATGTTGCACAATTGGCAAAATAGGAGAGATGCTATTGTGCAAGAGACAATCGGGCAAGCCAAAAACCATAAATGGCTAAATTATAAATCGAAACTTTTGACGGCCTCGAATTTCGGAAGAGTATGCCGTCGTCGGATTGGAACGCCATGTGCAAATGCAGTGAAAGCATTTGCTTACCCCAGGATAATTAATGCACCTCCGGTAATATACGGCCAAGAGTGCGAAAAATTAGCACGCGAAGAGCTAAGCGCGAAAATTGAAGAATGTTAAAATTGAAGAATGTGGATTATACATTGATGCCTCCAACCCTTACTTAGGGGCTTCTCCAGATGGAGTAATAGACGAAGAAGGCATTGTAGAAATAAAATGCCCAAAAACGGCAGAAAATTTAATGCCGGAGGAGGCAATCAGAACGGTGCCAATTATTCGCCGCATATTTGAAGATGCAGCAGGAAATAGAATGAACAAGAACCATTATTATTACTACCAGATACAAGGGCAGTTACATATAGCAAGTAGAAAATACTGCTTATTTTGTATCTAGACCCGTAAAGGGCTGAAATACATAAAAATAGATAAAGATGAAAACTTTTGGCAAAACCAAATGGAGCCAAAATTAATTCAATTTTATGAGCAATGCATGCTACCGGAATTGATAGATAGCCGGCACAATAGAGGAATGCCCATTCGGGAGCCTCAATTTATACAAGAGGAGACAGCAAGCTTAGAAAGGCGAAAAAGGTCTCTCTCAGAAAGTAGTACAAATACTGGTAATGTCCGGCGTCGCACTGCACTGTAAAGTGCAGTGCCACTGACTCTGTTAGTGGTTGACAATTGCATAGAATAGCAATTGTCCTCGCGGATCATACGATCTCGCGAGTTGCTCGACGCCGGTACGCACATTTAAAAATAGTGCGCTTTGCAAAGTAAAAAAAGATTTTCCTTTAATAATTATACAGCTAGTTTAAAGTTCGAGTCCTTCAATTGAAAAATGTAAGTATTGAACAAGGTGAAACATATCTTTACTTATTGATACCATTCTTTCTGTTTTATTTAACAAATTTGTTACAGATCCTGCAAGGAAGGATTCCCGAAGGCAGATGTTTGGTGAGTGTGGCCACACTTTTTAAATTTAACAATAAACCTACCGACATCGGTCAAACTGACCATTTTCAAACTTTGGTACAATTATTGCATATTTAAACGTTATCGCATCGCTAAAAAATTATTCTGAAAATTATTCTCGTTGTATTGAAAATGCTGCGTTACTGTGTTGGATGACCAGCCCTTGAGTCACCGATGATTGTAAGGCCCGCGGATCCTGGCCTAGTCAAAGTCAATATTTTGCACTAGGGCAGTAGTCAGCGATATGACTACTGCCAAGGGCCAGACTCCGCGTCGGCTAAGGCCAGCCTTTCCCCCCTAAAAACCACAATATATATAGTAGCGGAATAGCTACTGCAGTCAGAATCAGTTTCGTAGAGAATAAGAGCGCAAGCTATGTCAAAATACTCATCGAACTATATTGAATAAAACTCTTCTTTAAAGTACTTAATATATATATAATATATATATATAAAACGTATTGCACTCGATTCCCTTCACACGGAATCCAACAACTGTTTAGAATGATTCCAAGGTGTGAATGTATGTGCTTGGAGCTGAGCACTTGAGATGATCGTGTAAACGTAGTGCGCTTGTCGACCCCCGGATTCGAATAAACGTGAGCGATCACGTTTTATTTGTAAAAGCATCGAAAGAGTTCGAAGACTTCCCTATTCGATGCCTTCATTCAATTCAACATTCAAATTGTTAGATACCTGACCGTCTACCCTGCACGTCTGTAGGACATTATACCTGCAGTACCACGGAAAAACCCCAACTTTGCACACAGCTGGCAAAGTCAACCATAGCACTCCTTCTCCTTTTTTATTACTACATGGAATTAAAATAAATAAAATAAGACGTAAATACTGTAAAATACATTGTATGCATATTTTAGGAAAAGTCATAAAGTTTAATAACGATGTGATAACGTTTAAATATGTAAAAGTTGTACCAAAGTTGTAAAAAGTCAATTTGACTGGTGTCGGTAGGTTTAGTGTTAATCCATGTTCAAATAGAGCAAGGTTTATAACATCTTAAATTTTGGGAAGGCTTATACATAAATACATGAAAGCTTAAACACATGAAAACCATATAAATTTCAAGTGCAGTCTCCTGCAGTTTATAATTCTGTGTGGACTTTAATAAGTCAACGCTCGTCAAACGTTTGGCGAGTCTCACATAACCCATCGCATAACCTAGGTCAGGGATAACGAACTAGCGGCTGGCGAGTCAGCTGTGACGCCTTCCCCTACTTAGATCTTGCACCTACAGCGAACTCGTGGCTCGCCAGCTACGCGTGCCTTGCTCGTGCCCCAGCCAGTCTTTGTCTTTGCAAAGGAGTAGGGAGTTTTTTTTACTGGTAGTGGGGACTTGGTGGCTCGGGGGGGGAAACTTCGTTGTCCCTGGCCTAGGTAGGTAAACAACATTTTCCTCTCCTCGAGAAAAAAATAAAAGTATATGGATATACTCGAGAAAGCGTAACCAGGAAAAATGGAGTGCTAATATGCTGCCTAATTACTGCTGCACATTCAAATGAGACAGCAACACCTAACATATTTCAGGTAATGTTTTACAGCTTTGAAACATACATATATGATTTTATAATATTAAAAACACATGAATGGACACATTTATATCCGCTTATACATGAACAACTATATATATATTTACATTGTTTAATCCATTACAGTTCTGAAAGGGCGTTATGTGCGTCTGATGTACCTACGACGGGGACAGCAAGACGGGAATCGGTGTGACACCGCAAAGTAAGGCTTAGGATGTTACGTTAGGATGACGTAATATGACGTAATATGACGCACGTGGCCCACGGCCCGCCAGCTGGCTGTGCCTGACCTATGTCAAACAGCAATAAGAGCCTTCTCTTATAAGTTACAAAAATATATTAAAACAAATAAATAAAATTATATATGTATATACATGAAATACATCCCAAATATGAATAAAACATTCTATTGTTACACATATTAATATTGTTTTATCAATCTGTTTTTTCAACTTGACCCTTGTATCTCCTCTTTCATTTGCACTATTCTCTTTTATGTTCGGCAAAAATCAAAATCTCAACTTCAGTCGAATCTATTGAAGTTTTCCTGAAAAGCAAAACTGTAATAGATATGACAATATCAAGTGTCTCCGTATTTTTCATTTGTCATTCCACACAATGACCAAAGCAATGGGAAAAAGCGAATGAAATGATTTAAAAATTATCAATATATTTGCATATTCGGTACTCGCATAAAATCTGTATGAATAAATATGTTCCTTCATTTGTGATTATTTGTAAAAAATAAATAGTTGTGTGGTATAAAAGAAAGGCGAAATAGTAGTAAAACATCACACGAGTTTTCCTGCACTTCGCCAAGACTGTTCAATCTAAGACGTCTGAAAATGCGCTTCATACATTTTATTTTAATGTTAAAAATATTAAACAGTACCATAATTGGCAAGATACATGGCAAGGGAAACGGTAGCACGAAGAGCGCTCTAACTTCATATTTACGTATATTAAATTAAAATATTTAACAAACGTTTTTAAAATATTGGTAAGCAAATACTGATCATTGTCATATAGTTAGGATTAAAAAAACATTAATGTAAAAAAAATGATAGCATAGGGGGATCGAACCTACAAAAAAGTTGCGAGCGGTTCAGCAGCTATATGTATGTATATCCGGCAGGAATCGAAATCTCGGCTCGAGCCGATTCATTTTGCTGATGGCCAGGATTGTAACAAATGTGGCAACAGCGCGACAAAACACTCAAAGCATGTGATTTGACAACTATGGCCTCCCACTCTCCGTTTATAATTCTGCCTAATGACGTTAGATGTCACATCATGAGTTTATAATTCTGTATAATGACGTTAGATGTCACCCCGTCAAATGCCGATGCAGAAGATTTTTCTGTTTTCATTAACGCCCGCTCTGCCGAATGGCGCTTAGATCGATTCGGAGTTGGCCCCAAAAGAGTCGGCCCCCTTAAGCCAGTAAATATAGTCCGAATTATATCGTGTTTGGTGTCATTTTAATCAGAAAAATGTCAGCTATGCTGTGTAAAAATTTCATAAGAAAAGGATGAGAAATAGCAATGTTTCATCGTTGAATTAGTATTACCTCACCGATATACCCAAACCCGGATCGCGTTACACTGATCGGCAAGCGAGCTTCTCGACGCCTCTAGGGGTATACCCCCCAGGAGTGGGGATAAACTCTTCGCAACTATTGCATACCTATTTTTCGCAACTTTCGAGGGAATACTGTACATATTATTATATCAACATGATACATAATAAACGAAAAATTCTTGTTTTTAATTTCAACTAACGCCATTTTCATAATAACTGACACACTGTCGTCATAGTATTTTTTTAATTTTTTCTTTAAAATATATTGTGAAAATGTGATTGTAGAGTGTCCGCGTGTTTCTTACGCTCAGTCAGACATTCGGGTATTCAATCTCACGTAGATTTGCACTTTCAAATCCATTTTCATTACGTTCGATAGTTACACTGGCTTATTCGACTTGTTTTCAGATGTGTGATACCAAAGACGGCAAGAAAGAGCGGCCCGGCGTGGGAGCCAGCCCCGGCGTCGGAGCCGATCGTCGAGCCGCAGCCAGAAATCCATGCAAGCACATAATAATGGAATGCCACATGCAATACTGAAATCATTAGCTGCAATTGAATATAATAAAGAAATGTGTGGTATGGTAGAAGCGCAGAAAACACAGCCGTCGGCCGTGTCCACACTCGAAACTCAGGTGGATCAAATTCGTTGTCAATGCATTCCCGGCGCTCGTCGAAATTCGTTTTGTGTTCATCGAGGAACGTCGAAAAGGCCTTGTGTCGCCGCGACTGTCGGGCCGACACAAGGGCTTGGCGAGGTTCCTCGATGAACACGACCGTTCGCGAGCTTTCCGTGTAAGCATCCTTGCCCATTACATATAACATTACTCAGTAAATATAATCCAATTTCTATCGTGTTTGGTCTCATTTTAATCACTATAATCTCAGCAATATTTAAAAAAAAAATTATAGCGATATATGTAACAATACAAAAGTTTTACCGTTGCATTAGTGTTGTCTCACCGATGCGAAGCATTTAAACCTTTTACTGACGTCCGACTTCTCATTCCACTTTTTCTTTCGCTCGCTGTTTCTTTCTGTGGCCGCCGATGTCGGTGCCTACATAGTAGCCGCGCGGCCGAAATTTCTAGGGACCCAAAGTTCACCTAAATTTGCTCGGCGCTCGCGGCCGGTCCCGAACAGCGAGCGCCAAGCGAAGAATTACTGTATCTATATACGTGGCGATCTCACACCTAACGATCATACTGGATTTACACATTTCTCGCATTCTCACGAAAATGTGGGAACATCTAAATATTATTGCAGTAATTTATGTTTGTTTTTTATATTACAGAACATAGAGCTGAAGAAGGCCCCAAGAAAGATGCAGCGTGTCGCGGGCAGGGGCGGCCGAGGGGCAGGCAGAGGAGCCCAGGGCAGAGGAGCCCAGGGCAGAGGAGTCCAGGGCAGAGGAACCCAGGGCAGTGGAGCCCAGGGCAGAGGAGGAAGGGGCCGGGGCTCCAGTACTCAAAACATATTTAATTTTAATCATTAAATAATAAATTTCAATAAAACTCATATGTTTAAATAAATTTATGTTGTTCTAAATTTAACCTTTGTCACCCCAATTTATAGTTGAATGCTTCACTTGCCAAATCCATCCACTTCTTGAAGCTTTTTAAATTTTATTGTCAAAGCGCTTGGTTGACTCTTTTTCTACATTTAAAATAAATTTCCATATTTTTGTTTTGTGGAGTTAATCGATTTGGCAAGCGAAGCATTCAGTTATTATTGTCACAAACAGGTAACGGCCCCAAAAGGCTATTGGCTAGCATAATTGGTTGATACTAATTCAACGATGAAACTTTTTTATTCATTCATTTTTCTACATGTAACTTTTACCAATGTATCTGGGAGATCTTTCTGATTCAAAGGAGACCAAACATGATATAGTTTGAATTATATTTACTTGTTGATACAGACTTTGTGGTACGTATTCAATTAGTATCAACAAGCAAATATAATTCAAACTATATCGTGGTTGGCCTTATTTTAATCAGAAACATCTCGCAAGTACGTTAGTAAAAGTTTTATTAAGAGAAATTCAGAAAGTAAAATAATGAACACGTGCGGGACGCGAACCTACAGAAGAGTTTGCGGTGGCTCGAGACAAAATCTCCGCTCGAGCCGATTCATTTAGTTAGCTGATGATCACATTTGTAACAGATGTGGCAACAGCGCGACAGAAGTCTTGATAAGTTGCGACAACTATGCCTTACTGTGTCTGTATTCACGTATCACGTATGCACGTCTGAATCGGCGTTCGATACTCCATACATAGGAGCGTAAAGCTTATAAAAAAAATCAGGGAGTCAACTGTTGACTGATTTAGACATTTCCTTATAATATGTTTTATACAAAATAGTCAAAAGAATGAAAAAGAATAATAAGAGCAATAATTTCAAATAATTGCTGTACTACCACATTCTGAAAATATGATATCAGTATCTTCAATCATCATCAATACTTCCAGTATTAGTAAAAATGTTCCAATCTCTTCTTTTATATTTTAAATAATATAGCCATATAATTATAACATAAATTCGACAGCGATTTCAAGTCAAGCATGTGTTACAGTAAAAGCGTTTAGTAAATTTATACAGTTCCCAGTCAACGTACGCCTAAAATGCATGACCTACCCTATAATCGTACGAAAATGCATACATTGACTGCATCACGCTTTTCCTGTAGCACATGTCACAAGCCAACGCTTCAGTTTTGCTATGATTTCACGTTGCCAGCCCTCCTGAGTAAGCGCCACCTCATCATCACTACCTGAACTAAATTTGTGACGTCACGTGCTCTGTTTTAACGGCAATACTACAAGCGGACGGCGAAACTCGTCTATGGGAGTGCAGTCAAAAGTTTTCGCTTAATTTCCTTATATGAGAATATTTTGAGCTGGGTGAGGGCTCATTCGAAAGAGGAAGGTTCAAAGACTTTCGCGGCAGGCCCCGATTGTGTCCCAAAACTCTTTTAGTGACCTGAAAATGCCTGTATTCTGCGGGTGTATTTTGTCGTTTTTTGTTACACTTTGAACACTCATATTATTAGATATCAACACAATTTCGTTGGAACTCGTGTGCTGCGAAACTCTTTGAACCTTCCTCTTTCGAATGAGCCCTCACCCAGCTCAAAATATTCTCATATAAGGAAATTAAGCGAAAACTTTTACACCCATGTTTTGGCCCATATTATGTCGATATACAGCTCGCTGCATTACCCGTGTCTACCCCCTTAAGGGCCCCGACTCCTTTGGGGCCAACTCCGAATCGATCTAAGCGCCATTCGACAGAACGGGCGTTAGTGAAAACAGAAAAATCGTCGGCTTCGACATTTGACGGGGTGACATCTAAAGTCATTATACAGAATTATAAACTCACGACGTGATATCTAACGTCATTAGGAAAAATTATAAACGGAGAGTGGGAGGCCATAGTTGTCAAATCACATCATTCAAGAGTTCTGTCGCACTGTTGCCACATCTGTTACAACCCTGGCCATCAGCAGAATGAATCGGCTCGAGCCGAGATTTCGATTTCTGCCGGACATAGACATAGCTGCTGAACCGCTGGAAATTTTTTTGTAGGTTCGATCCCCCTAGGGTATATTTTTTTTACATTAATTTTTTTTTAATTCCTAACTATATGACAATGATCAATTACCACTATTTTAAAAACATTTGTTAACACATTGTACGCCGGTGGCATCTGAGACATTTAAAGTCTGAGCGCCGGCACAGTATCGCACGCGTAAAGCCTAGGCGCCGGCATGATTCGCTTGTTGACGACCAATGAGTAGGTGAAGAAAATATTAAAAAAACACTAAAATTGGTTTGCATATTCATTATAATTATAAAAGAATACACCTGTTTTATTTGATCATTGATTATTACACATATATACATATATAATATAAACGGAAAGAAAAATATTAATATTTAAGACACGTATGGTATTTTTCAAAACATTTTCCAAGATGTAAAGGCACTTGACACAGAGAACACATAAAGCTACTCTCGCTTCTTTTTTTGCTAGCAGAGCAAACTTTGCATGGACGTCGTACATATCGGTTTTTGTTCCCAGATCCAATAATTCGAGTAGCGTTATGCTTCTTTATATCTCCCGATAGTCTCTGAGGGTGATCATATTTTGATGTGCGAGGTGTAGGAAGTAATGGAGAAGTTTGTTCCACACAATCATTCGATACATCTTGAGTACTTGGATATTCCTCGATCCATAAACATGCAACAGCATGTAAAAATTTTTGATATTTTATAGTATTACCATTGAACTCAACATATAATCTATATGCATTGAACAATGCGCAATTTAAAAGAAATAAAACTGTTTTTTTTGTCCATTTCACTGTTTTCCTCATAATGGAAAAATATGATAAAAACTGATCGGCCAAATCTACGCCCATCATATATTTGTTATAATCTATGACAGATTGAGGTTTTATAATTTCTTGTTTTGTTTTCCAATGTACTTTTTTTGTGTTTGTTAGTTCTCCCGTATGTATTGTAGAAACCATATATACGATTTTGTGTTTTGGCTTCCACGCCTGTACTAAAATTTCATTTTTCCTTTTAAATGTATAATCTCCAGTTTTTAATCTGATATGCTTCATAGATTCGGGAATACCTCTATTCATTCTAATTGTACCGCAAACTCGTGTACCATTTTTCAGAAGCAATTCTGCGGTACGAATACTGTTATAATAATTATCCATATATACATGGTACCCCAAACCTATATTTTTATCGAGCAACGACATTATAGTTTGGTCCAGTTTTTTGCCCTCCGCACAGTATATTTCTAAGTTGCAAATATATCCACTTTTTGCTTCACATAACATACGACAAAGTAGGCCATACTTTATTATTTTTGCTGGATTGTACGTTTTTATAGATAATTTCCCACGCCATGGAATAATAGATTCGTCCAGCGAAAGCTCTTTTTTAGGCGTGTATACTGATTTAAATTTATCTAATAAATAACTTAGTATCGGCTGAATTTTCTCGAATTTTCTGGAAACTTTCTTTCAATCGTTTGTTCATTTGTACATAGCTGTGTGTTGAGAGTTACAAGGGGTTCCGTCAGGTCAGGTTTATGGCACGGTCGAAACTAACGCTATTTATGCAGGGTGCTTTCGACCTTCGACCATCTGGGTGCATAAAATAAAAGAACACATGGTAAAGAGCCATACAATTTCAATCAGTTCATCACTTTTACTTTTTTCATACAATAGTTATAACTCTGTCATAAACCGCGAGAGCTGCGACTGCTTAACTTCGGTTCTCACACCAACCCTCTGGACGAGGGAAGGGACGCAGATATATAAAAATCAATGCGGCAATATATGAATAAAAAGTTGTTTGTAAAATATTTTTATAAGTATTTTTATATTTTTATAAATAATGAAGATTTATTATATACGACATAGAAATTATTATTATACTAGAATTATCAACTTTAGTCAACCTAATCCGGCCAAAGGCAGCCAGAAAAGATACAAATTCAAAGAAAGCTATAACTATTCACGAGCGACTCAAGTACTTCCTTTGGAGCGGGTCAAAATACCGACAATTTCTCGACCCGCCGAACCGCGTAACGGCTAATGCAACGAGGAAACAAGAAACACTCCACATTTGCTCCAAAACCTCTTCAAGACCACTTGACTAGATCCTTATCTTGGTAACAGTATGCGGGGACGTAACAAGTCTGGACCCACCTTTATGTTCCGACCGCGTATAAGATTAGTCGGAAATGGAAACACTTAAGCGGCCTATTTATGGCCGAAGATTACGCGGACGGGGACAGTAGCTTCGATCTCTTGATTGGCGCAAGCGAATATAGTAAAGTTGTCCTTGACGGGATAAGGAAAGGGCCTCCGGGCACTCCCATGGCACAACGCACTTTGTTCGGGTGGGTCCTCTCCGGGTCGTGCGATTCTCCAGATGCGAATTCTCTTCCGATAGTACAGGTTCATCACGGAGGTTTCCTCCAAGAGCTCCAAGCGGATCTGAAACGATTCTGGGAGATAGAAAAGGCCCCTAAACGAACGCTGTTAACGCGAGAACAATCAGCGTGTGAAACTCACTTCGTGAAAACGCATCGGCGTAACAACGATGGTCGGTATGAGGTTAGGTTTCCCTTCTCAAAAAACCCCAGCGCCGTGATCGGAGATACCGCGACAATCGCTAAGGTTATCTTTAAGAAAACGGAAGTACGTCTAAAAAGAAACCCCAAACTGCACAATGAATATCAGGCATTTTTGCAAGAATATACCGCGCTAGGTCACAAGAGTCGAATCGACGACTCTGAGACGTTAGAGAAGAAAGTCTTTATATCATACTTACCGGTAGTTCGTCAAAGCAGTCAGACGACGAAAGTAAGGATAGTATTCAATGCTTCCATGAAATCCTCCAATGGTACTTCGCTTAATGACTGTCTTCACGTAGGTCCTAACTTGCAAGCCAATCTTTTCTGTCTTCTGATAAGATGGCGTTGGCATAGGTTAGTATACAGGGTGTCCCGTAACTACCGCAACATCGGGAAATGGGGGGTAGCTGAGGTGATTCTGAACAACTTTTTCCTTGACCAAAATGTTGTTTGAAGCTTCGTTTTTGAGTTATTAACCAAAAACACTGCCCAATTACAGCGCTCGAAATCCCGGGACTCAGGCGCGCAACGTTTTGTGGCGCTTCGTCGTGTACGGGGGCCTCGACGGTATCGAGAGAATCGTACGGCAAATGTTACATCGTCTTTAAGCGAGGCTAATGAGAAATAAACTAATAGTTGTTCATTAATAAGAAATAAACTAATTATTCTTTTAATTAAGCGAGCAGAGTCGTGGTCGCGAAAGAACGCATTGACACGCCGTGTTACATCGTCTTTCAGCAGGGATAATGTGGAATATTTGGTTATTCGGGAATAAGAAATAAACTAATAAATCGTTTAATAACTGTGTCCGATACTTTTATTCGTCATCCGAAAGGAATAAAGTGTTTAATACTTATGAAACACTTACCCATTCGTGCACGAATTAACCTGCTTCGACTCAACAGCTGATGTTACGGCCGGGTCGATGAACTCACTTCACTATCACTTTCATTGCACAGCCACTTTAATATCCAATGTAAGATTTTGAGATGGTGCGACAGGATTTATTATTCCCACGTGTAACGAAGTTGGTCACTCACGAACGAACGAATTCAGTACTGTGTAATGAAAAGTTGATCTCACTCGCGAATCAAGATTTATTCGATTTATTCCTCCGATCAGAATGTCTCTGCGGTCGATACAAAACTGATAGATTTGCTAAGCATTCGCTTGCACACGCACACGCACAGACACATCTTCGTTTCGGTAGCCCACATTCTTGTGTCCACCGTAATACCGCGTCGTAGGACACGGGCAGTTGTAAATAAACAGACGCCAGGGACAACGAAGTTTTTCTCTTCCAAAGACCACCAAGTCCTCACTACCAATTACGGTGGACACAAGAATGTGGGCTACCGAAACGAACATGGGTCTGTGCGTGTGCGTGTGCAAGCGAATGCTTAGCAAATCTATCAGTTTTGTATCGACCGCAGAGACGTTCTGATCGGAGGAATAAATCGAATAAATCTTGATTCGCGAGTGAGATCAACTTTTCATTACACAGAATTCGTTCGTTCGTGAGTGACCAACTTCGTTACACGTGGGAATAATAAATCCTGTCGCACCATCTCAAAATCTTACATTGGATATTAAAGTGGCTGTGCAATGAAAGTGATAGTGAAGTGATTTCATCGACCCGGCCGTAACATCAGCTGTTGAGTCGAAGCAGGTTAATTCGTGCACGAATGGGTAAGTGTTTCATAAGTATTAAAACACTTTATTCCTTTCGGATGACGAATAAAAGTATCGGACACAGTTATTAAACGATTTATTAGTTTATTTCTTATTCCCGAATAACCAAATATTCCACATTATCCCTGCTTAAAGACGATTTAACACGGCGTGTCAATGCGTTCTTTCGCGACCACGACTCTGCTCGCTTAAATAAAAGAATAATTAGTTTATTTCTTATTAATGAACAACCAAATATTCCACATTATCCCTGCTGGAAGACGATGTAACACGGCGTGTCAATGCGTTCTTTAGCGACCACGACTCTGCTCGCTTAATTAAAAGAATAATTAGTTTATTTCTTATTAATGAACAACGATTAGTTTATTTCTCATTAGCCTCGCTTAAAGACGATGTAACATTTGCCGTACGATTCTCTCGATACCGTCGAGGCCCCCGTACACGACGAAGCGCCACAAAACGTTGCGCGCCTGAGTCCCGGGATTTCGAGCGCTCTAATTGGGCAGTGTTTTTGGTTAATAACTCAAAAACGAAGCTTCAAACAATATTTTGGTCAAGGAAAAAGTTGTTCAGAATCACCTCAGCTACCCCCCATTTCCCGATGTTGCGGTAGTTACGGGACACCCTGTATATAGCAGGCGTGGAGAAAATGTTTCGGCAAATTCGCGTAGCAAATGAGGACACGAATTTTCAATGTATATTCTGGCGACCTTCCGCCGACCAGCCAGTAAATGCTTATCGGCTACAAACCGTGACCTACGGTACGGCCTGTGCCCCGTTCCAAGCAAACAGAGTTTCTCTGCAACTCGCTAAGGACGAGGGCGACAAGCATCCGTTAGGTGCTGCTATATTGACTAGCGACGTGTACGTAGACGACACAAGGTTCGGAGAGGACGACCCTTCGCGTCTCATCCGTGCACGCGACGAGTTAAGAGACTTGCTCAGGGCGGGCGGGTTTAAACTCAGGAAGTGGGCCAGCAACTCCGCTTCGCTCCTCGAGGATCTTTCGTCGGAAGACCATGGGTTAGCCGTTAGCAAGACGTTACAGGATGACGAGAGCCTCAAGGTACTCGGAATAGAGTGGTGTCCCTCTCTCGATCAGTTCCGATTTCGGGTAAATCTTGTATTACAGGAAAATTTTACGAAAAGATCGTTTCTATCTTTGCTCGCTAGAGTTTACGATCCGTTGGGGTGGATAGCCCCCTTTACTGTAGTAGGCAAGATAATTCAACAAAAATTGTGGCTGGCCAAAGTGGATTGGGACGAAAGTCTACCAAAGGAATTGTTGTTCGAATGTCAAAGGTTTCAGACTCAACTCACGAAGGTTACAGAGGTCGCAATAGAACGATGGATAGGGATCACTAGAGAGTTAGGTCCATACAACTCCATGGGTTCTGTGACGCCTCCGCCGCAGCGTATGGAGCCGCCGTATACATTAGAGTAGGCTCGGATCCTACAAAGGTATCTTTATTATACGCTAAAACCAAAGTAGCTCCATTAAAAGTACAAAGTATTCCGCGACTTGAATTGACCGCAGCAGCTCTATTGTCTCGTGCAATTAACTTCGTCATTGGTTCATTGCGAGTCAAGGTCGAAACAGTCTTCTGCTGGTCAAACTCCAAGGTCGTCCTTGACTGGCTGAAATCGCACCCAAGCAAGTGGAAGCCTTTCGTGGCTAATAGGGTGTCGGAAATACAGACAAGTTTGCCCTCGGCTCAATGGCGACACGTACCGGGTCTTCAAAACCCAGCTGATTCCGCCTCAAGGGGGTGCTCTATCGAAAATCCGCTTGCCCACCACTTATGGTGGAAGGGTCCTGAATGGCTAGTTAGGGCAGCCGAATCTTGGCCAAGTTCGTCTGAAAACCAAGGTACGACTTCAGAGGAAACAAGGTCGGAGGTCTCGCTACACGGGGCGACAGCCAAGGAGGAGCGGTCAGAGACATTGGAAATGTTCGACCGATTTTCCTCTTGGCCTAAGATGCTACGAGTACTCACCTTCATTCTCAGATTTGCTAGTGCATGCAAGGGAGTGTGCGCAGCAAAAGAAGGGAAAATTTTCACTTACGAAGAAATTGAACAGGTCAAAATTCGGTGTATTCGTCTGATCCAAACACATTACTTTCCTCTCGAAACAAAGGAGGATGCCGACCCGACGAAGAAATTCTCGCGTAGCTCAATAATTTCACTCACGCCTTATTTAGATTCACACGGGGTTCTTCGCGTCGGTGGGAGGCTGACTAACGCGCTCATTCCTGAAGCGTCTAAGCATCCGGCTATTTTACTGTAGGATTTATTTTGCAAGGGAATAGTGATTGTTTATTAAACTGCATCTCAACTCTTAACCATTTTATTAATATGAAGTATCGTCGCACGATAAACTCTTCTCAACAATAATCTCCAAGGCTTCGCAAGCCCTTCTATTCTCTCAATTCACTCACGACTCAACTATTCTCTTTCGCAACCTCAACTATTCTCCTCTGCTTCCCAATCTATTCTACTCCGCTTCCCAAACTATTCTACTACGCGCACGCATCAGCCACTTCATATATTCTTTCACTCACAGTTTCCCTTTCATTCTATCTCTCATTTGCTCTCACTCATTTAGGACTCACACCGACACACACACCCTTGCCACGCGTCACAGTTCGACCACGGGCCACCATGCACTCAAGCCTCCACGTGCATTCTCCGAAACCATTCGCTCCTTCTAAGATATAAACATTCACTCGATCCACATTCGACGTTTCCACTAACACTCTTTATTCACACCTCGCGGCTCATTCGATACTTCTCGTCACACGATTCATACAAAACCCTTTCATATCATTACCACGAATTCTTGCATCCCACACTCGGCCATCCTGCAAATACATCCGACCTCGAATGTCGCAACTTAAACATAAAACACATTCTTAAACTAATTACAATATTCAATTACAAACTAAAACTCCGCTGTGCCCCCTTCATTACAGAGAAACTGTTTATCGCATAACGCTGCGCATCTTTACATTTTCTATTAAAATTGCTTCTACTTTCTCGTCGAACAATACTTTCAAACCACCCATTTGCACATGCAATCTGGTTATACTCTTTTCTCGCTAAGAATAACAACTTCAAGTAAACCTCTCCCTTTCTAACCGCATACAAAATTTTCTCGGCCTTACTACGCTTAACATTACAATAATCTTCACGCTTACGCATAATCTTCCCGAATTTCCTTTTTTTACGTTCTAACCCGGCGTCGCACTCCGCAAAGAACTCTGTTTTCACATCACGAACCTTCTGAATTTCTTCCCGATCGCAAACGCTTACCGCCATACAATTATTATCAAAATCTTCATCGCGCTCGAATAAACTTTCCCTTTGCAAAACATTTTCAAACCCCTCATCGTGCTTCACACTAATTTCGACTTTACTAGCTCCACCGTTCACACGCGCTGTATTATTTGAATACTCCTTTAAAAATCCCGAAACAATTAATTTTTCATTGTCAACCTTACTTTCTTCTTGCAAAAGCACTGAATCATACTCATACTTACACACATCTACATCCAACTCGGACTCCTCACTCAACAACGCCTCTAATTTCTCAACCGCATCTGTTTCCCCTTCCGACGGACGAACTACAATATCTTCGATACCCACTACCTCTACAGTACCCTCCTTAACACTTGACTTTACGTCATCCGCATACGCCCCTGAAGAAAACTGCACCACGGACTGGTCATTTCTCGGAACTGGCGTCTTCTCCGGACAGCTGGGCGCCACGTGTCCAAGTCCCTGGCACGCGTAACCCTCGACCGCTCGCAAGACACTCGGTACAATTAAACCGACATTATCATCTATCTTCCCTTTTCGCAAAAACACGGACCCATTCTTATACTCCGACGCATCAATCTGTACCTCCGTTTCCGCACCTACCCGATCTACACGCAAAACGGGCTTATCGCAAAACAACGCTTCTGATTGCTTAACCGCAACACTTTTAACTACCGACGGAGGAAGTATAATATCCTCGGCAATAACCACAACACTTGAATTTATGACGTCTGCATACTCTTCCAACGAAGACTGCATCCCAAGATGGTCATTTTCCTGCGCGGACGTCTTCTCCAAACAGCTGGCAGTCACGTGCCCCAGACCCCGCTTCACAATACTCTCGACTACCTGCACCCTCGCTGGACATCCCGCTGCTCGGTGCCCTGTCTCTCCGCAATTGCTGCATCTTGGTGCCGACGGCTTCGCCTCCGCTACCTGCTGCCCACATGCGAACCCTCGCATTTGGTTGTTCCTCCACGGCTCCGGCTGAACGCTTCGTACTTGCTGCGCAGTACCTCTCGCTATTTCCACAGAACGTTTTCTAATTGCACTCTGCAAACGTAACTGCGCGAGCTCACGACGGGTTATCTCCAACTCCTTTAGCAGAACTGCTCTTTCTCTACGAGACAACTCAGACTCTCGGTCCCTCGCCGCCATTTCACTCGCGGACCACATTGGCACATTCGACATCACAAGAGTATCACCTGCGTTTCTGTCCGTAGAACTCATCTCACCGGACTTTTCTATATACGTCTCACTGTCCAAAGACACATCGCACCACACACACATGGCTTGCTCATTAAATCACAGACGACACGTTACGTCACTTCCCTATCTGACCGCTTTGCTCAAACAATCCCGGACGACACGTTACGTCACTTCCTTGTCCGACCGCTTTGCTCAAACAATCCCGGACGACACGTTACGTCACTTCCTTGTCTGACCGCTTTGCTCAAACAATCCCGGACGAGCCCCCAATTGTAGGATTTATTTTGCAAGGGAATAGTGATTGTTTATTAAACTGCATCTCAACTCTTAACCATTTTATTAATATGAAGTATCGTCGCACGATAAACTCTTCTCAACAATAATCTCCAAGGCTTCGCAAGCCCTTCTATTCTCTCAATTCACTCACGACTCAACTATTCTCTTTCGCAACCTCAACTATTCTCCTCTGCTTCCCAATCTATTCTACTCCGCTTCCCAAACTATTCTACTACGCGCACGCATCAGCCACTTCATATATTCTTTCACTCACAGTTTCCCTTTCATTCTATCTCTCATTTGCTCTCACTCATTTAGGACTCACACCGACACACACACCCTTGCCACGCGTCACAGTTCGACCACGGGCCACCATGCACTCAAGCCTCCACGTGCATTCTCCGAAACCATTCGCTCCTTCTAAGATATAAACATTCACTCGATCCACATTCGACGTTTCCACTAACACTCTTTATTCACACCTCGCGGCTCATTCGATACTTCTCGTCACACGATTCATACAAAACCCTTTCATATCATTACCACGAATTCTTGCATCCCACATTACCGAAATGTCATGTAACGGCACTAATTTTTGCGGCACACTCACATTTTAACTCAACACGGGGGCGTACAGTTAACCCTGCGAACGTTGCGGCAGCAGTACTGGGTGTTACACGCCCGAACGCAAGTGAAAAAATTAATCGCGAATTGCGTAACCTGCGTCCGGCAGCGCGCAGCTATGCTGCAACAACGAATGGGCGATCTACCGCGTGAAAGGGTTACTCCAAGCCGGCCTTTCAGTACCGTCGGCATCGACTATGCGGGTCCGTTCGCATGTCGAGTTTCGCAAGGTCGCGGACAAAAGACTCGGAAATGCTATCTCGCGATTTTTGTCTGCTTGAGCGTGCGTGCCGTACACATAGAGCTGGTAAGCGACTATAGTATACGAGCGTTTCTGGCAGCTTTCGAAAGGTTCGTCTCACGTCGAGGACTGCCAGCAAAGGTAATGTCGGATAACGGGACGAATTTCAAGGGCGCGAGTAGAGAGCTACAACGGCAAATAGGAGAATTAAAATCAGATACCGAACTCCTCAATGACTTAGAAACCAGAGGAATAGACTGGAAGTTTATTCCTCCGGGAGCCCCCCACTTCGGAGGGCTGTGGGAGGCAGGAGTGAAAAGCATTAAACATCATTTAAAAAGAGTAATAGGTGACTTTGCCCCTACTTACGAGGAATTTTCCACTCTTCTATGCAAAGTGGAGTGTTGCCTTAATTCACGGCCATTGCAGCCTCTGAATGATGATCCCGAGACGTTTGATGCTTTGACTCCGGGCCATTTCTTAGTCGGATCGAATTTGTTGTCCGTACCGGAGACTTCACTGGCGGATCAGCCGGACACGCGGCTTTCCCGATGGCAGGCGGTGCAAAAAATCCACGAGCGGTTTTGGCATTTGTGGACGCACGACGATTTGACGACTCTACAAGCGAAGGGCAAATGGCGCAAAGCTCAAGAGTCACTGAAAGTCGGCGACATGGTACTGCTTCGGGAGGCGACTCTCCCTCCAACCAGTTGGAGGCTAGGTAGGGTAATTAGTATTTTTCCGGGAAAGGATAATTTAGTCCGCGTAGTGCAGATCAAAACTGCCACGAGCGAATACAAGCGTCCGATCACTCAATTGTGTAAGCTACCGGTGGGTGAAGCTTCTTGGATATAATTCCTTCAAAAATCTTAGCCATCGTATTCAAAACAGATACCGGTCTGTAATTTGATACCATTAGTCTTGTTCCTGACTTAAAGATTGGAGTGATCGGTTTCCATATTCTTGGGATGCATCCTGTGCTAAGAGATAGATTGAAAATTTTCCACAGGGGTCTTGCTAGGATGAATTTGCACTTTTTGAGAAGGATATGAGGAATTCCATCTGAGCCTGGAGACTTGTTAGTGTTGGTGAGGTCAATTTCTTTTAGAACATCGCTTATGTTAATTTGAATATGCGAGAGGTCGAGTGACTGAGAGTTAAGATTTGGGGGGAACTGGATGGAAATTGGGCTCAGTAGACCGACTCAAAGTGATCGACAAAAAGATTAGCAATGTCCTGATTATTCGACTGCTGTAGTTCGTTTAGACTCATAGAGTTTGAAATGGCGTTGGTTTTTCTGTGAGTATTAATGAACTTCCAGAAGGACTTAAGGGCCCCGACTCCTTTGGGGCCAACTCCGAATCGATCTAGGCGCCATTCGACAGAACGGGCGTTAGTGAAAACATAAAAATCTTCTGCATCGGCATTTGACGGGGTGACATCTAAAGTCATTATACAGAATTATAAACTCATGGTGTGACATCTAACGTCATTAGGCAAAATTATAAATGGAGAGTGGGAGGCCATAGTTGTCAAATCACATGCTTTGAGTGTTTTGTCGCGCTGTTGCCACATTTGTTACAACCCTGGCCATCAGCAAAATGAATCGGCTCGAGCCGAGATTTCGATTCCTGCCGGATATACATACATATAGCTGCTGAACCGCTGGAAACTTTTTTGTAGGTTCGATCCCCCTATGCTATCATTTTTTTTACATTAATGTTTTTTTAATTCCTAACTATATGACAATGATCAGTATTTGCTTACCAATATTTTAAAAACATTTGTTAAATTTTTTAATTTAATATACGTAAATATGAACTTAGAGCGCTCTTCGTGCTACCGTTTCCCTTGCCATGTATCTTGCCAATTATGGTACTGTTTAATATTTTTAACATTAAAATAAAATGTATGAAGCGCATTATCAGACGTCTTAGATTGAACAGTCTTGATGAAGTGCAGGAAAACTCGTGTGATGTTTTAATACTATTTCGCCTTTCTTTTATACCACACAATTATTTCTTTTTTACAAATAATCAGAAATAAAGGAAAATATTTATTCGTACAAATTTTATGCGAGTACCGAATATGCATATGTATATTGATAATTTTTAATTCATTTCATTCGCTTTTTCCCATTGTTTTGGTCATTGTATAGGATGACAAACGAAAAATACGGAGACATAGTTGATATTGTCATATCTATTAAAGTTTTGCTTTTTAGGAAAACTTCGATAGATTCGACTCAAGTTGAGATTTTGTTTTTTGCCGAACATAAAAGAGAATAGTGCAAATGAAAGAGGAGATACGAGGGTCAAGTTAAAAAAAACAGATTGATAAAACAATATTAATATGTGTAAGAAAATTTTTGGAACTTATGAAAGAAGGGCTCTTATTGCTGCTTGACATAGGTCAGGCACAGCCAACTGGCGGGCCGCGGGCCACGCGGTTCATCTTACAAACAAATGACGGCCCTCACACCTGCGTCATAGTTGCGGTGTCACGCTGATTCCCGTCTTGCTGGCACGTCATAGGTACATCTGACGTACATAGCTCTATCTTTGTCTATCATAGCTTTCTGTTGCTTAGAGCGAAGCATAAGATGATCGAAAAGGACCATTGTGACATTGTATTGTACAGACTACGGTCGTGAGAGCTAAACAAAACAACTTTTTAACACATACACGACGACATAATCATTTGAATACCTATTCAAACGCCATCGATAATCTTACATATATTTTAATTATATTACAATTATATTATTGTTGTATAGTATAGTTAATATATTTCATATATATTAACATAGCAGCTTTATTGGTAATATAAATGAAACATACCACCAAAAGATTGAAATTTTGAGTTACACATTTTGAGCTTTAGATTGACGTGTATACACGTCCAAATGATAGAAATATCAAACAGTTCCATAATTGGCAAGATACATGGGAAGAAAACGGTAGAAAAAAGCGCTTCAACATCATATTTACGTATATTAAATTAAAGTATTTAACAAATATTTCTAAAACATTTGTAAACAACTATTGGTCATTGTCATATACTTAGTGTTGGATATTTACTAGTGATAGTAAATATAATATATAATGCTGTAGCAAAATTGTCTCAACGTTCTTAGAAATGTCTTACTAACATAGATAGTAAGAGAACCAGATGGGTCTGCACTTGGAGAGTCAAAAGGGCCTAGGTTGTAAAATGAAACAATGCGCGTTCGTAGGTATAAGTGGACCCCAGTTCTTTGGGTGTTTTCGTTCAGTTCTAAAGAGCATTTCATAGAGAGAAGACATTCCTTCGGAGCTATTTTAAATACACGGATTGAGAAAAATATAATAGTTATTTTATTTAACACACCATATCCAATACTTAGTATTGAAAAAAGAATGAATGTAAAGAATATACCCCAAGGGGACTCGAACCTACAAAAAAGTTTGCAGCGGCTCGAATCAGCATCTCGGCTCGAGCCGATTCATTTTGCTGATGCTTATGTATAATTGTAATAGATGTGACAATAGCGTGACAGAGATTTGATACGTGCCGGCAACTATGCCTTACTAGTGTCTGTGTTCACGCATCACGTATTCACGTATGAATCGCCGTTCGTGGTGTGCAATTATAACTTACATTTACCGACTGATTTGTATTTTTATCGACCCTGACGGTAACTTGGCCAAATTCACTACAATGCACCATAAACGCCACCGACGGAGAATCAGTGAACTATTCTTACGTCGGATGCGTGCAAATCGTATTTTACTTTTTCCGCCTTCCAGAAGTGATAAACTGTGAAAAATCGAATTTCTGTGATCTTGTGTTAGTTCAAGGAAGTAGGGGATTTCGTGTTATCAGTGAATAAACCATTAAATCGTTCAATATTTGCTAATTGGGAAATGTGTCAAGATGCCTGCAGCCATCTTGTTGCCTACATCGGTGTCTGTCTCTAGCTTGCCAGTTTAAGAAATACCATTCATCTGAACGCATGGTGTTTATTGGCGTTCAAACGTAAGTCCCCGACTGTGGTGAAGTCTAGCCGTGTGTGTTATATCGGCGAAAGTTTCATTACTGCAATTATTGAGACGGGGATAGTCAAATATGAAATCGGGTCTCTCTGTCGCGCATTGTGTATACGTGCATGCTTTCCGTTGTTTGTGTGAGTGCACGCACACCGGTCATGGCGCCTGGAGTCGGGGCCCTTAATATTGTGTGGAATACGTGATTCTACTGAAGCAATGTATTTAGAGTAAATAGATTTAGACAGTGATTTACAATCGGATCTGAGTTTACCAAAGTTTAGGTAATCAAGATAACTATTGGGCTTTTTATAAGTTCTGTGGGCTAAATTTTTGGATCTTATTAGGTGTTTCAGTTCAGACGTACACCAGTTAGGAAATTGGGTGTGATAGTATTTTTTTATTGGGATAAAAGACTCGATCGCGTGGTTTAGTGTCGAATACAGGTGCGAGACTGCTTCTTCGACCGATAACCCTTCCATTTGCGAGTCCCAGTGAACGGAGTTTAAATACTCAATTATGCTATAATAATCGCCATTGTTGAAGTCCCTTTTATATCTCGGATCCGGTTTGTTCGAATACATATTTCGGAGATTAACTGATATATAAATGGCAGGATGATATGCGTCCACGCGAACAAAAGCCTCGCATGCGTAATCTACTTGGATCGAAAAGTTTGAGAAGATTAGATCTAGCAAAGCACCATTTGAGTTTACCTTTGTATTTACCTGGTAAAGATTATGTAGAGAGCATGCGTTCGTTATTAAATCAAAGATTTCGTTGTTGTGGCCGAAATAATCTTTTGAGACAGCTGATTCCCCTGAAGATGGACTAGAATGGCTGCGGTTTTCCGGCGTTCATCAAAACCGCTTCTATTCTCCCGCTGGATTTCCGCGATCTTTTCTTTTGCGCATTCCCTCAATTCGCACCTCACCTCATCGAACGAGGTAGTCCACTCGCGCTCCAGTAGTTCCCTCAACGGTGGATCATTCTGCAGGCGCATATCGACTCCGAACATCACCCGGAAGGGAGTCATGCCCGTACTACGGCTGACCGTGGCGTTTAAAAATGTCTGGCAACGTTCAAGGTACTTGTACCATTCCTCGGGACGAGGGGCTGCGAGTTTCGCCAGGGTCGGTATCAATACCCTATTGACCCTCTCTACCTGCCCGTTACCCCGCGGCATTCAGGTGGTAATGGTTACATGCTCGATTCCTTCCGTGGAACAATAATTCTTGAATTCGTTAGAGGTGAAGGCCGTGCCGCGATCGGATACTATACGGCGCGGATTTCCGAAAATTATTGATTATTTTCTGAGCCTATCTATCACCTCGACGGTCGTCGTAGTCTTAGTCGCGTACAACCAGGTGAACTTCGCGAACGCGTCTGCAACTAGGAAGATATGCCTATAGCTTTTCCTTGTGGACGTTAGCGGCCCCAAGTGGTCGATATGGTATGTGTCCAACGGAGTTACGCCTTTCTCTACCGGGTGTAAGAACCCTACCCGTGCTTCCGTTCCGCGAGGATGCAGCTGACACAGTTTGCGATTACCCTATTAATTTTCGGCTTCATATGCGCGAATCAATAATCTCGCTTGACGATTGCCTCCGTTTTTCCGCCCGCGAAATGCCCTAGCTCGTGCGCGCGTTTGACTCTGCTAGTCTGCATCGACCGTGGCACTACTAATTTATATTCGTCCTCGACAACTTTGAATAGAAGACTGCCCCGCACGCAGTATCCAGTTATCGGACTTTCCTTTAGGGCCTCGAGAAGCTTGCTAATGCCCTCGTCCGCAGCCTGGGCCCTTTTTAACCGTGCATTGCTGCTGTGGTTGCTTTCGCTTACTAAGCTATATTCGGGCAGTGGTTCACGGCTACGCGCGTCTACGTGCCGCATGCTATTTCCTGAGCGGTGTACGATTTCATATTGGAATTCCTCTAGTAACAGCGCCCATCGCGCCACGCGTACGCAGAGATCCCTTTTCCGCAACGTCAAGGCGAACGCGCGGCAATCTGTGACGATTTTGAACGATATCCCCAGCAAATACACGCGGAACTTACGAAAAGACTTAATGATCGCCAGGCATTCTAACTCGTAGCTGGTGTATTGGGCTTTCGTTGCACTCGTTTTGCCGCTCGCATAATACACGGGGTGGAGGATCCCGTCGACATTGTCGCGCTGCAGGAGGATGCTTCCGAATCCGAAACTCGACGCATCTGTATGGAGCTCGATCTCGGCGCCGAATCTATACAACCTTAGAACAGGTTTATCGGCCAATGATTTTTTCAACTGCTCGAACGCGAGTACGTGTTTCTCCTCGAACCGAAATTTTTCGCCCGACTTTAGAAGGTCCGTGAGTGGTCTAGCGATCAGTGAATATTGGCTGATCAATTTTCTGAAGTAGCCCGTGAGTCCTAGGAAACTCTGTACTTCGCGCACGGATGTCGGTTTACGAAATTTAACTACGGCCTCGGTCTTATGCTCAGAGGGCCGCACAGTCTGGTTTTCGATTATGTGGCCCAAGAATTCAATTTTAGTTCGCAACAACTGACACTTCTTCCAATTTATCACCAAACCTGCCTCGCTCGCCGTTTTCAGGACCCTGCGCAGGTTCTCGACGCCGGACTCTACGTCTACGGATGGTACAATCAAGTCGTCTAAGTACGTCAACGTTATTTTTTCGTTTATTAGCTCCCGGAACACGGCGTTTATAAACTTTTGGAATAGTGCTGGTAAGTTACTCAAGCCGAAGGGTACTTTTAAAAACTCATATTGACCATCCGGGACAACGAACAATGTATATTTCCTACACTCTGGCTTTATCGCGACATGGAAAGTCCCATTTTTTAGGTCGAGCGTGTTAAACACCTTCGCGCTCTGCAGCGCGTCCAATTGGTCATCTATTAGGGGAAGTGGGTAACGATCCTTAATAATTTTGCAGTTTAGCTGGCGGTAATCAACGCACACCCGCGATGACCCGTCCTTTTTACGTACGAGGACAACCGGACTCGCGAAATCTGACAGTGAGGGCTGAATGACCCCGTCGCGCAGCCATTCTCGTATATGCGCATTCACCTCGTCACGTTCCGTCATGGATAAACGTCTTGCTCGCTGATAAACGGGCTCTTCGTCCCTTAGGACAATCGACACAATTCGACCTCCACCTCGCGGGTTTTCTCTGGTTTATACCCTTCTACCAGGGATAGCACACGGTTTTTGATCCGCGCGTCTCCTACATGCGATACATCGATCAAATTCACCTCCTCGCACACGTCGATCTGTAAAACCTCGGGCAAACCGTTATCCGTCCGTTGTGCGTCGCCTAAACGACGGATCTCGATGTGCCCGTGCCGGATAACCAGCTGTACGTTGTTTAGGAAGTCGATCCCGAGCAAAAGGCTATACCTCATCAATGATTCGGGCACGACGTGCGCCGTGATGCGGTGTATGGAGCCGTCTATGTCGATGGTGGTTGTGAAACCCCCCAACGTTTTATTCGAAACCGATCCTATCCCGTCGAACGAGACCTGGTTGTACTGCAACTCCGGCGCGCCTATCCTATCGTACACGTCTGCTCGCATCAGCGTGACGTCGCTCCCGGTATCGATAAGCGCGGTTATTTCTACATTATTCATCGTTACATTTTTTAGGTACTTGCCTTTCGCTGCGGCCTCAGCTGAGAGGCTGTCCACGGCGGCTGACATCTTCTTAGAGTAGTTGGAGGCGATGTGTCCGAATTCCCGGCAGTGAAAACACTTCGCACCCCTGTCTCTCAGCTGGCATTCGGCTGCTCGGTGACCCCTCCTTCCGCAGTTGTGGCACCTCTCGAGGTTCCGCTGCTGGTCGTCGTTAGCCCGCGGCCGCTGCCTCTCCTGGTGCCCGCTGGACCCTGTCGTCTTCTTCGGGGCTCGGCCCGTATCGTCTCCTCCTGGTAGCACCACCTTCTCGAACGGGGCCAAAAGGTCGGCCTTGGTCCGAAACCGCTCTATGCGTGCCTGGTTCCGCATCGTCAGATCTGGAATCCCTTCGAGCAGGTATTCGACGATTTCTTCCTCGTCGATAGGCACCCGATTTTCCAGGAGCACCTTCTGAAGGTAGTATTCGCTGAAGCGCTCTCCATGCTTCCAGCGTCGCTGCTCAAATTCCCTCTTTCTGGTGACCCTGCTCGGCCGATGGTGGAACATCATCCTCATTTCCACCAGTAAGTCGTCCGTGCCCATCGTGACGTGCTCGGGCCTCGAATGCAGCCACTCCACTGCCTTTCCTTTCAGCCGTGACCCCAGCAGTACCATGGCCTCACAGTCGGACAATCCATGGGCCCTTCGTAGGAGCTGAAATTGCCGTTCCCGGTGGTCGTATGGTCCGTCCCCGTCGAAGTAACTTAGCAATTCGGCGATGGCTGTTACACTCGTTCTTGCTCTGTGCGCCTCCCCGAATGTCGGCGCGTATGAGACGCCTGCGGGCTGTTCCACTTCTTCTGGTTCCGCCGGTCGAGTTGAGCTGGCCTCTAAGTTCAACTGTTGCACTCTCTGCATCAGCTCTACTTCTGGACGCGCCAGTTCAAGCTGCTTCTGCATCATGTCTCGTTCTCTCCAAGCCATCTCCATCTGCTCCTTCTTTCCTAGGTATTCCGGCATCGTCGCACAGTGGTCCGAATTGGGGTTAAGTGTGCATTTGCCTTATAACTTTTTATTCTTTAATAACTTTTTATTATAACTTTTATTTTAAGGTATAAATGCGAAACTTGGATTGGACAATGTAGTAATGTCAATTTAAGGATTGGTTAAGAAAAAATACATCAATGATATTATTTTTATTATTATTTATAATAATAATTATTATTATCATTTTGTTTCATTTTATTATTAATTTTAGTGCTTCGGGATCTAATTCTTTAAATTTTTTTGTACATGATTTTATTCTAATAGAGCTCATGTACGGATCTGAAGTTAGCAGGAGGCGATGAAGTATGTCCCGATTTGTGTCGGTTCTGGAATATTTTCTAGTATTCCTTACTCTAATTTGTTTGAAGTCCTTGTGGCGTGCTTCAAGGGCTTCCGCCGAAAGTTGGCCTATTGGCCATAACGCGTACTGAATAATATCTGGTCCATGCATTAACAGCTTATGGACGGAAGGTGGCATATAGTACCAACTATACTTTTCCACGAAAAATTTGGCTGTTTCTTCCGTGTATTCCCGAAATTTGCCGATATCTATTTTGTGGGGTGATGAAATTACCTGCAATAAAATATGAATTTTCTAAAATAATATTACATTAATTTATTACAAGTCCATATTATCAATCATAATAAATTATAAGATATTTTGAATGTTTAAATCGCCGAACGGTTCCGACTCCTACAGTACTCCACCTCCTCTGAGATGGTTACTAGTGTTGCGATTTCTGTCCTGTCGATGTACCGTATAGTTTGTTAGTCCAACTTCTTCAGATGATATTGCCGGATATAACCATGTTTCTACCAAGATGATGATATCGTAGACCACCGCCGAAGTGATAACATTTTGAAGAAGAACCTTCGTTTTCGTTCTTAATCCTCGAAAGCTTTGATAATAGACTTTTAATTCGTTTTTTAGTTTTTTGACTTGGGAGTCGTTGTATTCACGATTTTTGGAATTCCCCTAATGAATCTAATGGTTTTATTTGTTCCTCCCTTATCATGTAACTCCTTAAGTTGGCTCCTTAGTTCCTTGAGGTGTTGCATTTGCAATTGTGTTTTGTCGTCAGTAATTTTCTCAGTTCCTGAGTAATTGCCCTTGTTCTTTAAAATAGAAATGACCTCATTAGCTGATCCTAGAACTATTCTTAATGGTCTGGTGTTATGACCGCCCATTCTCCCCAGTCTCTGACTCGACAATATTTTGTGTGTTCCTGGCTGTATTTTTTCCAGGATATCCATCGCTCTTGCCATGTCCAATCTGCGTCCGTCTTCTCCCAGTCCAGTCGCTCCTTCCCCTAGTCCATGGATAATAATGTTCTTTGATCTATCTTGTCGCTCATACAATTCGCTTAAAATGGCGTTAGTTGAGGTGGTAGGGTCATTGGGTGCGGACGAGCTTCCTTTGTTTTCTAGTGCTGTAATCCTTTAATTTAAATTTGCAACCGTGTTGTTGAGGTTTGCCACTTCCATTTTCAGCTCAGTTATAATATTACTTTGAAATGAGGAGAGCTCTTTTCGGATCAAGTCCCTAATATTATCTAATGATGTTGATAATTGGCTGTATTTAGGATCGATACCACCAGGTGACGCGGTGGAAGGACGTTTACAGATGATCAGTTTTTCGAAAATCCATGGATGACCCGTACGGGCTAGACATTTGTCTCCTGGATGTGAGAGAATGCCACAATCCGGACATTTAACCGGGTTTACTACAAGGCATTTACAACCACTGCATTTATTCGCGTTCGACATTGTCAGATTCCCTTCTTTATATACCAGTTGGGCGTGTCGGGCTAAGATTAGATCTACTACTTGATCGAGAGTTGTGGTACTGACCTTCGATGAATAATTTGTCGTTTGAACCAGAACGAATACTTCAATGTATAAGATATACAACAAAATATTGCTGCTTTTTCTGCACGAATCACTAATCTGATTAAGAGTCACAGCACTATGTTGTCACTAACGTCACAATTTGGGGAACGCAAAGTGATATATGTTCAATTTGTCAGAGTTTGTATTATTATTATTATTATTATTGTTCTTATTATTACTACTACTACTTTATTAAATATACACATTGAATTAAGAAGCGTGTTCATCAATATAAATTCCTACATATACAGGGTGGCCCGGAACTCGCGCGGTATTTTTAAAAAAGGGGTAGCTGAGGTGGTTCTGAACAACTTTTTCCTTGACCAAAATATTGTTTGAAGCTTCGTTTTTTAGTTATTAACGAAAAACACTGGCCAATGCGAGCGCCCGTATAGCGCGAGCTCAGTCACAATTGCGCGCGACCGAGATCGAGTGCATCGAGGGGCACGTACGGCAAATATTACAATCGTCTTACATTAAGAATAGTGTGTAATTCTTCGTTATTCATCAATAACAATTTAATTAACAAGTCGTTTAATAACTGTTGCATACTTTTATTCGTTTTCCGAAACGAATAAAGCGTTTTATTAATTATGAAAAAAGTGTTTGGATGATTAATGTTAGAAAAGGGTAGTTAAATAAACTTATCCATTCGACCGCGAATTTACCTGCTTCGACGGTGTCTTGCCATGTGGTCATTGTACCGATCCTGACCTATTTTTACAATTTAAATGCCACGTCCCGGCAATCGATACAGATCTGATTCGCACTTGTTTCCACACGCACATGACACACACATTAACTTTCGTAATGTTCGTAAGCGCGTGTCCTGTGCGTGTGGAAACAAGTGCGAATCAGATCTGTATCGATTGCCGGGACGTAGCATTTAAATTGTAAAAATAGGTCAGGATCGGTACAATGACCATATGGCAAGACACCGTCGAAGCAGGTAAATTCGCGGTCGAATGGATAAGTTTATTTAACTACCCTTTTCTAACATTAATCATCCAAACACTTTTTTCATAATTAATAAAACGCTTTATTCGTTTCGGAAAACGAATAAAAGTATGGAACAGTTATTAAACGACTTGTTAATTAAATTGTTATTGATGAATAACGAAGAATTACACACTATTCTTAATGTAAGACGATTGTAATATTTGCCGTACGTTGCCCCTCGATGCACCCGATCTCGGCCGCGCGCAATTGTGACTGAGCTCGCGCTATACGGGCGCTCGCATTGGCCAGTGTTTTTCGTTAATAACTAAAAAACGAAGCTTCAAACAATATTTTGGTCAAGGAAAAAGTTGTTCAGAATCACCTCAGCTACCCCTTTTTTAAAAATACCGCGCGAATTCCGGGCCACCCTGTATAATGAATGGCAGGAAATATGGGATAGCGAGTCAAGGGGAAGAAGTACCTATGGCTTTATTCAAAATGTTAAATTCAAAGAGAATAATAAATGGTTTAACCCAAATAGATTTTGCACTTATATAATTACAGGTTATGGCCCAATTAACAGCACACTCTTTAAAAGAAATTGTATTGATTATAAGAACTGTCTAATTTGCAACTTAGAAGAAGAAGAAAGTGTAGACCACATAATTTTCAGATGCCCCAAATATGAACCATTATTCAGAAGTACGGAACTCAAATATTTGTAAGAGCTATTTAAAAAGTACTAAAGACAAATTTAAAAAGTTTTCGGAATACATCTTAAAAGTTTTTAAAAGAAGAAATGAGTTGATTACCATGATAGAAAGTAGCGGATCTGCCTCCACGTTGACAGGGACGGGCAACGTTGGGCTCTCCCCCAGCGGCTAAATGATCCTTTTTCGAACCTAAAAATAAAATAAAGCAAAACTTCATTAAAACATCAAAATTAGAAAAGAAAAACGATTTGGTTAGTTACTGAATTTTAAAAGTGGTGATACCCTAAGAATAATTAAGAAAGAGAATAATTTAAAGGTTTATGAAAAAGGTGGCAATGAGCTCACGCTCGCGCTGCAGAAGGTTAGAAAATAAATGAAATGAAATGTCCCTATCTAGTGGGAGGCGAAGACTGGCGTAGGACTTCTGAAGTGACACGATCACCGAGGAATAAAACCCTAATGAAACTGATGTTGGTCCAAGGGATCAATTTCGGGGAAGTTGGTGGGCCGAAGCTGGTCAAATCCACTCACCTCACCTCCTCGTGGGGCCTCCTGGGACTCCTGCCACGGCACTGGGTCGGGTAGTGAGGGCGAAAGAGTGGGTGGTGTTTTTAAAGGGCGGTGCAGGTACGCATCGTCCGAATACCGTAAGCCCGTGGTCATGTTTCGCGGGAACGGGGGTCTTGCCTTCATTGGCCGGGCCGTGAGGATGACAACCTCCATCGGTGGGTGCACCGGCCGTTAGCGACCAACCTCTGGGTACCTGACGAAACCCAGTTGTATCTAGCCTTACCGGGGTAAAGCGGCTCTGCCCTGGCGGACGACGATTTCCGACTTACTCGTGGGAACAATAAGGCAAATGTTAAGAAAAATAAAAATATGGAAGTGAAAGAGGAGGAAGCAGATAGATCGGGAACTCCTAGAAGAGGGAGAAGCAGGGCGAGTTCGATTGCTTCATCAGTCGATGATGGTACGGATAACCCTAAATGCCCTATCTGTACGCGTAATAAAAGGAAGGACGTAGCACACAGTTTACGCAGTAAGGCTTGCCCAGAGTATCTACGGCAAATAGAATTATATAAAAATAAAATTAAATGGACATAAAAGTGCCTCAAATAAATGCCATGAGATCTATGGCTGTTGCTACCGAAGTAAGAAATATGTTAGTTCAACAGGAAATTGATATCTTATGCGTACAGGAACCTTATACGTTCAAGGGTAAAATTCAAGGTTACAGTTTATCAACAACAAATGTCATAAGTCCGTCGGTCGAGCAGACTTGCGTCGCAGATGTTGCAAATAGTAAGCTGGATTACTTTGTTCTGAGTAGATTCCAAAGCGCCCATATGCTGACTGTTGAGTTCTTGTACGGGAAATGCTAGTTTTACATTGTAAACATCTACTGTCAGCATTCCTTACCTATTGAAGAATTTCTAACTGATTTGGATGCGTGCCTTGACGAGATTGGAACGGAAAGGGTTCTGGTGGTTATGGATGCTAATGCTAGATCGGCGTGCTGGCATTCGGATCAGACACATGACAGTGGACGTAAACTTGAGGAGTTAATCGCAGCTCGAGGACTAAACGTTGTCAACACGATATCAGAGTTCACAACTTACGCCAGCACCCATGGCCGATCGAATATTGACGTAACGATGTGCTCGGAGAGCTTAGTACGAGGGGTCTCACAGTGGGCCATTACGGAGTTGATCTGTGTTTCGGACCACAACCTGATCTCTTTTCTGGTCGGTAAACGGGAGGTGTTTCCCGTGGAAGCAAGTAGACAGTATATGTATAATGTCAGACGGGCTGATTGAGAGAAGTTTGTTCAATTCCCAGAGGAATATTTCTCCAAGGAAATGGTGGAGTATATGGGGAACTTAAAGATCAAAAGTGCAATTGAAACGTTTAATAGAACCATGCACCGAGTGTGTGCTGAAATAATCCCAAGGAAGAGGTTCGTTGCGGGGTCGGTCCCGTGGTGGGCGGAGAACTTGGAGAAACAAAAGCAGGAAGTAACCAGAAGCAAGAGGCAGATGAACAGAGCTCGAAGGCTAAACCTTACAAGCATAGTGGAGGAATGCTCTACCAAATATAAAAATGCGAGGAATAAATACGTTTCGGAGATCCGAAAATGTAAGGATTTATCGTGGAAAAAGTTCGTAGAGAAAGAAAGAAACAAGGACCCGTGGCGACTCCTTCATAAGATAGCGCGTAATAAAATGCGGAAGAAATTCAGTATTGGCAGTCTGAGGCCGCCTGACGGAGGGCTTACGAACTTCTGGGAAAAGTCTGTCCTGTCCCTGTGTAAAAAGTTCTTTCCTGAGGATGAAATTAATATGGAGACAACACACCACCTGGAGATCAGAACTTCTAATAAAAAGTACAGAAATTATAACTTGGAGCCCAGGGTCTCCGAGGAGGAGTTAGCCGATGTTTTGAAGAGGACCAAGAACCAGAAGGCGTTCCAGAAAGGCTATAACCGGATAAGGGGGTCAAATGTGCCCCTAAACCAAATTCGACTTGTGAGGTATCATTCGATAGCTTGTCAAGAAAAACCAATTCGTACCAAGTTTCAACCCTGTAGCTCGATTGGGAGGGTAGTTATAGCGAATAAACAAAAATATAGTTTTTGCTCAGTATCTCCCATTTTAGCGCATACAAAATTTTGAAAAAAATGTGAGACAATGCAATTATGGAGGCACATGTTGTAGAAGTTTTTCAGATTTTTAAATCGGAAACTCGAGCTGCGAAAAATAAAATACGTCAAAAAATGATGAAAAATGCCGATTTTGTATTGAAGGAATCTCATGACCACAATTATATTTTTTCTGTAGGTACATATTAGTGATACTATTATTCTCAATTTTTTCAGATTTTTGAATTGGGTGTGCCGCAGTCGAAAAAATTAAAAAACGATTTTTTCTTCGTTTTTTGCGTGTCAGAATAACTTATACGGCGAATTTTCGTCTATTCTTTGCGAAATAAGTGTTTTATGCAATGTTTAATGTTTTCACATACAGAAAACCAGCATAGAAATTGACCAAACTAGATAAACCGAACCATTTGATATTACGTCACTCTCTACAGGGTGTCCGCTAACTAAAGGAACATCGGGAATTGGGGTGTAGTCGGGGTGTATGTAAACACTTTTCTCCTTGGCCAACATGTGGTTTTTCAGCTTCATTTTTAAGTTATTAACGAAAAACCATGGCCAATGAGAGCGCCCGGCTATAGCCTTTGTTCCAGAAATTATCAAAAGACTATGTGCGCAATTAGAGCTCGCGAACACTTAAAGCTCTTTGAGAGTGAGAGCAAGGATGAAATTGAAGAATAGACACGCTACGATGCTGGACGATAACTAAGCAACACGTTTGGACACTAACACTTTATTTTAAGAACTCGACGGCACAACGAACTTATAACTATAATTGAAATGGACTAAGAATATATAATATAGATATTTACACGAACGCTTTGCTTTTATTAAACTAGTCGCTTATCCTTAATAGGATATTAACCCCTTCGCATCGGCGGACGAGATATCTCGCCGCGTGATTTCGTTCATGATATGCTATGGACGAGATATCTCGCAACGCAATGCCTTTCATGCGATGCTATGTACGAAATATCTCGCGACACAAAATCGTTCATGCGACGCTGTGTACGGAATATCTCGCAAGCCTTTCTATTACAACGCGAGATATCTCGTCCAACGATTTGCATCAAAATTTGCATCAAAATTCATAGGTCACTATGAATGTGGCATTCAGTTGTAAACATTGAAAAACGGGTAGGCGAGCGCGAGGTATCTCGTCCAAAGCAGCACGCGAACGGTGTTGCTTCGCGAGATATTCCGTACACAGCGTCGCATGAACGATTTTGTGTCGCGAGATATTTCGTACTTAGCATCGCATGAAAGACATCGCGTTGCGAGATATCTCGTTCATAGCATATCATGAACGAAATCACGCGGCGAGATATCTCGTCCGTCGGTGCGAAGGGGTTTATCGCACGAGGTATTCGCCTTACGGAAAAGATGTGTCTTTTACGATCGTTGAGACGGATCTCTTGCTGCCTTCCGGAGAGGGGGCCAGAGCAGGCTATTTCCTGCTCTAGTTAAGGGCCTCTCCGGAAGGATCTAGAATGCAGAGCAGCCAATCAGATCCGCCGAACGATCGGCTGATCGATTCCGACCCCGTTAATTGGCAGGCGACTCATCGTCAGCGCCACGCTCGCTGCCGATGCGGGAGAAGGCTGGTGTCATAGTCGTGCCAACGCGCGCATCCTGAACGGATTAAGTAGGGCTCGTACTGACATAATATTGCTAAATACGGTTTTTCTCATATCTTTTTTAACGGTTTGTAAGACAAATTAAACTACAAGTCGAAGAATTAACAAATGTCAAAAGTACTAATAGAATTTATGATAAAAGACTACTATAGAATATGGGATATTAAATAAAACAACTTTTATATTTTTACTAATGCAACATATTTAAAACATCCCAGAAGAAATGTAATTTCTCTATGGAACACGTGTTGGTTGTTAGGAAGGTGGAAGGATGTGACGGGAAAAGTGCCCTATACTATTAATTCTGCAGCTTCCGGATCTAGTGCCTTAGGTTTCCTATTGCATGATTTAATTCAAAATGTTGATATGCATGGATCGGATGATAAAAGTAGTCTATGGAATACATCTTCGTTTGTAGCTGCTCTTGAAATTTTTCTTGATTTCCGGTTTCTAAATTTTTTGAAGTCTTTGTGTCTTGTTTCTTGCGCTTCTTCAGACAGTTGCAAAGTTGGCAGTAACGCATGTTTTATTATATCACCCCCATGTATTAATAATTTGTGGACGGAGACTGCCATATAATACCATCCATAATGGGTAATAACATATTTTGCACTCTCCTGACTGTCTGTGTGGAATATAATATGAATATGAAACAATTCAGAACTTAAATATGGCTTTAATGTACACTGAACTAAATACAGGATAAATATATACAGGGTGGCCCGGAACATGTGCATTATTTTTAAAAGAAGGGTAGCTGAAGTGATTCTGAACAACTTTTTCCTGGACCAAAATATTGTTTGACGCTTCGTTTTTGAATTATTAACGAAAAACACTGGCCAACTACTGCGCCCGTATAGCGCGAGCTCAGTCACAATTGCGCGCGGCCGAGATCGGGTGCATCGAGGGGCAACCAACGGCAAATATTACAATCGTCTTACATTAAGAATAGTGTGTAATTCTTCGTTATTCATCAATAACAATTTTATTAACAAGTCGTTTAATAACTGTTCCATACTTTTATTCGTTTTCAGAAACGAATAAAGTGTTTTATTAATTATGAAAAAAGTGTTTGGATGATTAATGTTAGAAAAGGGTAGTTAAATAAACTTATCTATTCGACCGCGAATTTACCTGCTTCGACGGTGTCTTGCCATATGGTCATTGTACCGATCCTGACCTATCTTAACAATTTAAATGGCACGTCCCGGCGATCGATACAGATCTGATTCGCACTTGTTTCCACACGCACAGGACACGCACTTATGAACGTTACGAAAGTTAATGTGTGTGTCATGTGCGTGTGGAAACAAGTGCGAATCAGATTTGGATCGATCGCCGGGACGTGGCATTGAAATTGTTAAGATAGGTCAGGATCGGTACAATGACCATGTGCCCAGACACCGTCGAATGGATAAGTTTATTTAACTACCCTTTTCTAACATTAATCATCCAAACACTTTTTCATAATTAATAAAACACTTTATTCGTTTCGGAAAACGCATAAAAGTATGAAACAGTTATTAAACGACTTGTTAATTAAATTGTTATTCATGAATAACGAAGAATTAAACACTATTCTTAATGTAAGACGATTGTAATATTTGCCGTACGTTACCCCTCGATGTACCCGATCTCAGCCACGCACAATTGTGACTGTGCTTGCGCTATACGGGCGCTTGCATTGGCCAGTGTTTTTCGTTAATAACTAAAAAACGAAGCTTCAAACAATATTTTGGCCAAGGAAAAAGTTGTTCAGAATCACCTCAGCTACCCTTCTTTTAAAAATAATGCACATGTTCCGGGCCACTCTGTATAAACAGCATCCTATCGTATAAGGGCTACCTCTAATTCTTTTTATCCATTATATATCTCTCACTTACCGTAGTCGAAACCTTTTTTTAGCTCTTTCAGTTTTTAGGTTTTGTCCAGCTAAAAGGCCCGTTTGGGCCACTGTGCGGCGTTATGACTACCACATGGAGTGTATCGATCTCGCTCCTATGTAGGAAGTTCTTCCCAAAAGAGGAAAGACAACAAGAAAACGCAAAACAAAGAAATACCAGGCCACGCAACAGTAGTTATAGTAACCAAAATTTGGAGCCCGACATCGCAGAAGATGAATTAACTAGAGCCTTGAAGATGACCAAGGGGCGTAGGGCTCCTGGTCTGGACTACTTTCCTCTGGAAGCGATTGTAGGATATTAATATAGCCTACGTAGGTCAGGATAAGAACGTAAAGGTTGCGGAATAGTAGAAAACGTTTCGGCCATATCTGACTACCTGACGCCCTCGGCAGGATAACATTTGATCTTAAGACTACTAAAATTGTTATACATAAACAGAACTCAACTACTTACTAAATTTTCTATATCTACACGAGCGTAACTTTAAACATAGTTAATTACTAAATTTCTATATACATAAAGAGTAACTTTAACATTTCGCTTGATTTTCGCATCTTATACTTGTGGGGATCGGGCGCCTCCATCAATGAACATAAGAGGAACAGAAGAACCACGTTGCCTAAGAAGGGGCCGTGGCGTAGATGGACTGATCAGTGCCTACCAACAGAAAGTCTCGGGTTCGATTCCCGATGACTCCCCTTCATTTTTCTAAAGTTCCTACATTTGGGGGCTCAGCCGGGATGGAGGGCAGCACCGACCACACGAAGCATACGACGAAAGACAAGAGAAGCACACGACGACGATGACGACGAACGAAGCATTTGCAACGCACGACGGCAAAGCATGCGACGTTACACGATGGACGGCGGCAATGAGGGACACGAATTCAAGGTGTGAAATTGTCGTGCGTCTCAAGACGAAGCAACCGTCGGCAACGAGGTACACGAGTTCAAGGTGTGAAGTTGTCCGAGCGTGTTGGAAAGACGATGAAGTTCGAGGACGAACTTGCTTCTAAAAGGGGCCGAGTGTGGGGATCGGGCGCCTCCATCAATGAACATAAGAGGAACAGAAGAACCACGTTGCCTAAGAAGGGGCCGTGGCGTAGATGGACTGATCAGTGCCTACCACCAGAAAGTCTCGGGTTCGATTCCCGATGACTCCCCTTCATTTTTCTAAAGTTCCTACATACTTGACGCCATGGCCTCATATTTGCAGCTTGCCAAACACCGCTGTAAGGTCGTTGCGTGTTTTGGAACCCATCTACATCGGTGATCGCATTTCGATCGTTATCGAGCTTCTTTGCTACTTTGTACGGCCCTTTAAACGCTGGTTTGAGCTTCTGCGATGCTCCGACTGTACTATCGAAATTCTTAAGCGACACTAAATCGCCTACGGAATAGTCATGTGCTTCTTTACGCTTTTTATCTGCGTATTCCTTGTTATACAATTGCGATCGTAAAATCCTATCGGATGCGCGTTCTCGCATCTCGCCTACGTCTACTCGCGTTTTCCGTTCTCGTCTTCTAAATATTCGCGTAAATTATCTGCTGACTTTTCGCGTTGTCTCACGCCGAACAACAAACGACTTGGGGTCTCACCCGTGGCTTTACTAACCGAATTGTTTAACGCATACTCAACATCAGCAATAATCTAATACCAAAATTTTCCCGTTGAATCGACCGAAAGTTTGGCTAAGGCTACGGGTACAGTGGAACCGAATTTCGGCCTTACGACGTCGTCAGAGGCCTCCGAATCGGCTGTGCGAAGTGGAGCGGTGCCAGTGGCTGCGTATTCTATTCCGGCGAATGTGAGTTCACATCTATGATGCACGCCGTAGAAAAAGGACATGGATTTGGCTAATATGATCCAAATTATATCGTGTTTGGCCTCATTTTAATCACAACAACCCCAATAATATATTAATGCAATTTTCATAACGAAATAAGTAACAATAAAAAAGTTTCACGGTTGCATTAGTGTTGTCTCACGGATACGAAGCCATTTGTTTCTTTTTCTAAGCTATCTGCCTTCGGGACATGTTGACTAGTCAAAACGTATCAGCGGGCGCCTTCCACTCGAACCCGGGGGGGACCCCTCCAGTGGTGGGGATGAAGCGCGAGCGTTCTCAATTCAAAGAGACAAGCAATGCCAGTGGACACATTGCTTCTTTTTTTTAACACAATAGCAACGACTTTGTCATAAACTGCGTGAGTCCGACCGGCCATGCAACGGCAGCGTAACTATAGTGGTTCTCACACCAACTCTGTGGAGTTTTCTAACACCTCGCGGCTCACGGTGGTTACTTATACAACGGGGAAGACCCATTAATATTCATTGACCGAAATGTCAAAATCAATGCGACAATATACCAACAAAAAGTCCATCGTGAAGTATTGGGACCACGGTCAATTTCGGGCGAAAAAATCAAACTCAGTTGATCGGCTAGCATATTCGGACGAAAAGATCGTATTTCTATTTATTTAGGACGAACCTATGTAGAAAAAAGGGCCACGACCCTCGCTACGGGGGGGCCAGCCACTTCAGTTCGGACGAAAAAATCAAAAACCCGTCAAGTGTCTCGCGTCTTCGCACGCATTCGGATCGTATGCAGTGACACCGCTTCCATTTATTCTAATGGCTTTGGTTCGTCTCCGAATACATCCGACGTCGTAAGGCCGAAATTCGGTTCCACTGTACCCGTAGCCTAACATCGGAGTCAACGTTCTGTTAACTCTTTCGACCTGGCCATTAGCCTGAGGTGGACCTGTAGCAATCTTAATGTGTTGAATCCCGTTGACACTCACAAAATCTACGAATTCAGTGCTCGTAAAGCAAGTACCTCTGTCTGTAATTATCGTCTTCGGCCGCGAATAATGATCGAAATATTGTTGCAGACCGCTAATTGCCTCCTTGCTAGAAGTCGTCTTCGTCGCGTAAAGCTTCACGAATTTCGTAAAGGAATCTATTACGACCAATAGATGTTGCTTAATTAATCGTTTCTTATCGATTGGACCCAGATGATCGACGTGAATAGTACCGAAAGGAACGTTGCCCTTGAGAATCGGATGAATCAAACCCTCGACTTTCCCACTAACCGGAGAAAACGTAATACATTTAAGACAATTCCTAATGTGACAATCTACTTTCTCGCGGAGCTTCGGAAACCAATAGTTTTCCAGAATCGCTTGAGCTGACTTCTCGGTCCCGAAATGACCTAACTCGTCGTGATATTTATACAAGACGTTTCTCTCCATCTGTTCCGGCACGTAAAACAATAATTTTTCGCCGTGTTTGCGATACACAAGACCGTTCCTCATCTCGTAAAACTTGTCTTCGGATCTCTCTAGTTTAGCGCGAATCTCGATAATTTTCGGATCTTGTCCTTGACATATCGAAACGTTCCATTCAAAAGGATTTTCCTCTATTACACCGATGGTTCGACTAAGTGCATCCACATGACGCATACGCGTACCGGCTCGGTATTTTAATTCGTAATCATAATTGAGCAACGCAATTGCCCATCTCTCGATTCTACGGTTGACGTCGTTTTTCTTAAGTGTCATCGTAACCGCGTTACAGTCAGTCATGATCTCGAATTTTAGCCCCTGTAAATAAATCCGAAAACGTTCTAGATCATATATTATCGCGAGAGTCTCGAGTTCAAAACTGTGCAACTTCGACTCACTTTCTGTTGTTCGCCTAGAATAATAGAATACCGGATGCATTTTACCATCTGATTTCGTTTCCATAAGAGCCGCCCCGTAACCCGCAGAACTTGCGTCACAAGTTCGGATTATAAACCGCTAAGATCGGAGTTTCCGTAAGTTTGGCTTTTAGTGTCTTAAATGCTCCGTACTCCGTTTCCCCGTAATGAAATGCCGTATTCGCTTTTGTCAAATCATAATGGGGTTTAGCAATCGACGCGAAACGTTCGATAAATTTCCTAAAATAGGAGCAAAATCCGAGGAAGCTACGCACGTCGTGTGTGCTTCTGGGAATCGGAAATTCCTCAACGGCCACGATACCGCTTTTTGTCGGCCTTATACCCTGCTCCGAAACAATATACCCAAGGTATTCTACTTCCGTCTGAAGGAAATAACACTTTTTGATTCGCAGTTCCACAAGACTTTCCGGAAGAGTCTTAAATACTCGTTTAAGTATTTTTAAGTGGTGATCTATTGTCTGAGCAGCTACCAATATATCATCCATGTAAATTGCCATATCGCCGGCTCTCGTAAATTCGTTCAAAATCCTATGTATATAGCGCTGAAACGTCGCTGGCGCTGTACGCAACCCGAAAGGCATTCTCAACCACTCATACTGACCTAATGGAGTCACGAACGACGTGTATTTAACCGATTCTTTCGCGACTTGAACGTGGTGAAATCCGTCCTTTAAATCTAGTAAGGTAAAATACTTCTTGTTCCCTACGATCGCTAACTGATCCTCGATAAGAGGCATGGGGTAGTTATCTCTCGCCGTCGCTTTGTTAAGAACACGAAAGTCCACACACATACGCAATGTTCCGCTTTTCTTTTTCGCCAAAACTATAGGCGATGCGAATTCGGATTCGCTATTTTGTATATACCCCTTTTTTAATAGTTCGTCTAAAATCCCCTGAAGTTTTTCTTTTACGTCATAAGCGAGCTTGCGCGGGGTACAGTAAAACGGCTGCAGATTGTCCAATCGCAATTTCAATTCTGCTTTCGTTTTTGGCTCCCGCGGCCTCGGATAATCTACGTAAAATTCTTGAAAAATAAGTTTCAACTCGCATTTTGTTTCATAAGGTACCGCTGAGTTTATTTGCAGATCATTTACTAATACATTCTCATTCTCGATTGTGTCGATATTCAACATTTCTCGCCAAGCACAATCGTCAGTCGGTATCGTCGAACGAATACCGAACTTGTGCAACATATCGCGCCCTAGTAAAGCTGGTGTCACCGTCGTGTCTTCGGGTACAACGGAAATATCGCCAATAGAGACCGTTGCACAAATTTTCCCTAATAAATCTAACTGCACCTTTTTACACCCGCAATAATCTCGATCTGACTCGTCTAACGGTAGAAGTCCTTGCTTCTCAATAAATCGCTCTTTTACGAAACTAATCGGACTACCAGTGTCGAGAAGCGTATCCAAACACAACACCCGCTGTAAACTAGAGTTCTTTATTTCATACGTTACGATTTTCCGATGCTCAACGTTGTTCTCTTCTGCTGGATCTTCGTACACGTTCGATACTTGAAACTTCTCTTTCGTCTCCTTCGTTTCCTTTGCCTCTTTATTTGGACAATTCTTCACTGCATGTCCCATTTCGCCACAGTTGTAGCATGATCCACGTTCTCGTTGGGGCTTCGGACAGTCTTTCGAAATGTGCCCCGTTTTGTTACAGTTGTAACACTTAATCGGTTTTCCGCCGGTTTCTTCTTTCACTGAGGTCTTCCGTCCTTTCCATTCCGGTTTCGTCTTTTCCATTGACTTGTCGGTAGTTGATTTTTCGCCTTGCTGTATGTCTTTCTTCCCACGATTGGTAAGCGAGATCTTTCGGAATCCACTGAGTAAGTCTTTCACGTTATCAAAGTTTTGCATTCGAGCTTGATTTCTCAAAGTTTGATCGGGTATTCCATCCACTAAATAATCCAATAAATCGGCTTCTTCGATCGGCACTAAATTCCCCAAAATAAGCTTTTCGTGGTAATAATTATTAAACGACTCGGTCGCTTGCCACGTCCTTAACTCAAACTTCTTAATCCGATCCATTTTGCTTGGTCGTTGATCGAATCCATCTTTCATTGCTGCGAGCAATTCGTCGAGATCCATTTCTGTATACTCCGGTTTTGAGCGAAACCATCTGTCCGCCTTACCCTTAAGTTTGGAGCTAATAATTATTTTCATAATAGGATCGTCCACAGCAAAGAGTCTCTTGACTAGTCGAACTTGTTTCTCCCAGTCCTCATAATAGCAATTCGATCCGTCGAATTCGCCCAATAACCCTCCGATACCTTTAACGTCTGCACGCAGTTGTGGAGGCGCTGTATCCGTCTGTGGTAGCATATTTCTTCTTAAATCGGTTGCAGGATTCCCTGTGTTTGCTAGCGCCAGTTCTCGGCGAGCAATTTCTGCTTCTCTTAGCGCTACGTATCGTTCTTGTCGCATGAGCTCAAATTCTTGTCGTAAAAGTTAATTTCTATCTCGTTCCTGTAGACTCTGAGCCTCATTACGTTCATTCTCCTTGTCAAGGTCGCCCACTATCATCCAATTGCCCTCAGGATCTGCTTCCATCAGTCGATTTATTAATTCCGGCTTCAATCCTGTTTGTGACAGATTTCGAAGCTTTAATTTTTCCCTAAGTTGTGCTGCCGTAAAACGTGTCGCTGCTTCCGCCATTTATTTATGTTTGCAACGATCGTTTGATAATGACAAATGACTTTCAAAATGCGTTGACACGTAATATTTTAACTGGCAAAACCCGTTTAATAAGTTTCTTACACCGTTACCACTCGAAATTTCTCACTTAAATCTTGCACGTTTTCTTGCGGATCCCACTTCTGAGATTGTAGGATATTAACCCTTGTGTGTACAACCGGGTACCCGGGTACCCATTTCCAAGTTTCCATTAGTAATTTTTAATGATCTCGATAAAATATCTTAATACCGCTTCGGATCCCCATTCCTTGGACAATTTTACGTCGATTCCTATTTTGTGGCAAAAATTTATAGAGAATGTTTTATATAATTGGATTTCAAAGTTAGTTATACGCCTATTGCACAACCAGGGTACCCGGGTACCCATATGAAGCATATTTCAGTTTAGTTATAAATGGACATCTTTCCAGGAAGTTACGTGCATAAAACGAACTTCTTAATTATTATTTACTTATTGACATAAAAAACATGATTAATAATAATTATTTTAATTGATGGACAGTTTAGGACAACCCAATAGGACAACTTTTACATAGAGTAATTGTGTTTGCGTGTTCATCGCAGACTGGTTTTAAGCATTTTCGACACTTTTTTCTCGTTTTCCTTCTTTTTCTAGCAGTATCTGCTTGACACATGTGGCATGATCCAACAATCTTTCTTCCTCCAGTTGCGTCTAACGAAAATGACGGTTGTGACGTTTGTGATGATTGTATCGATTGTGTCGAACTATGAGGAATGTTTTGCGTGTCTAATGTAGTCAATATACTGTCTATTGCTAATTTAGTTCCAAAGTGCCGTATTATTTGTACATTTTTAGCTCGTTTTTGAATTGTTGAGATACAAAGCTCCTCTCCTAACTGACGTAAAAATATACGGCGATCATTTGATCTTTTACGTAGCATACTATTATTTGAAACATAAATAATATAAGAAGAAAGTGCGGCAAGATCAAGTATATTGTAGAAAAAGGCTAGTGGCAATGTCTTAGTTCGTCGTTTTGTGGTATACCTTCCTAACATTTGGTCCATTACCTCCACGCTAGATTTTCTTTTATTATAATAATGTATAATGTCGGGCTTCTTTTTTGGCCTCGAAACTGCATTACTTGCATACATTGACGATAATAATATGACCGCTTTCTCTTTCTTGGGTACATAGGAACAAAGTATGTAATGGCATACGTGCCATTTCTTTCGGAATATATTTTTGAAGTGTAAACTTCTTTAGGCGCGGGACGCACAGAATTTTGCTGGGGAGTGAATGAGTCTGATGCGCCACGCTCGGAAGCGCGTCAGGCTTCGGGTAAACTCGAGGAACCGAAGCGCGTCAGGCTTCGGGTAAACTCGAGGAACCGAAGCGCGTCAGGCTACGGGTAAACTCGAGGGACGCTCGGCGCGTCAGGCTTCGGGTAAACTCTAGGAACCGAAGCGCGTCAGGCTTCGGGTAAACTCGAGGAACGCTCAGCGCGACACGGTCAACGCGACACGGTCAGTTCGGGTAAACTCGGGAGCCGAGATCGTCAGGCTCACGAGGTAGAACAAGAGAGCCGAGTTTTCCGAGCGAAGATCAGACAGTGCTTAGTAGTGGTGGAGTATCAATGGTCAGCACTATCGATAATTTCCGATACCACCGACCACCGACCATCGATAATTATCGATAGTGATGGAATGTGATATGTATGCATATGTAGTACATACATAAGTAATGTAAGGCTGAGCGCTCTCTCTGGCAGCCAAGGAAATGACGTTAGGCGCAGAGGAAGAGAGCGCTCTCCTAAAAACGCGCAGATACAATCAATCCAGATTCTTTCGTACGCAAGATCACACAGAAAGCCAGCCTTTAATGACTAAATACTATCGGAATCGTCAGTTATAGAACAAATGCTTATCATCAAATTACCACAAATTTTTAAATTCTCGGCATTACGAATGTTAACCCACATTTTCGATGTACTATCGATAGTAAACATATATTATCGATAGTTTTCGATAGTAGCAATCATCGATAATATCGATAGTGCCATCGATATTTCTCCAGCACTTTTTTTTTTTGGTATTGGTCGGAAAGGAAAAAAGATCTATTTGCTATGATCAGGCAATTAGGTAAACTGACTGTATTTTTCACAATAAGTGCTAATGAAATAGGGTGGTCTGATTTGCTACAACTATTGTACAAGTTGAAAAACAAAGATTGTATCACGAAAGAGGCAGTAGAAAAATTACATTACATGGTGAAAAGTACTCTCATCAACGAAGACGCTGTTACTTGCGCCATATACTTTAATAAATTAGTCAATGTCATAATGAATATTCTACAATCAAAGAAATGTAGCCCTTTTGGAAAGTTCAGGGTTCTCCACTATTTCAAGCGCATTGAATTTCAGCATAGGGGCAGTCCTCATGCGCACATCTTAGCTTGGCTTGATAACGCGCCGACAGATGCTCTTAATAAAGATTATGATAAGGCAATTGAACTGATAGATGCCTTAACATCAGTTTCAGCATCGAAAGCATCGGGAAATATAAAACTTCAAACATATAAACATACATTCACGTGCTACAAAAAAATAACTTCCCATAAAGCACAAAAATGTAGATTTGAAGCTCCTTTTATGCCATAAAAAAAAACAATGATATTAAGTTCAATGAAAGATACAGAGGAAGGATATAACAATTATCGTAAACACTATGCACAAATAAGAGTACGATTGGAAAATGAAGATTTTGTAGACATGGGCGATTTTTATAATCGTAATGGTATAAATTGCGATGAAGAATATTGCAATATTATCAGAGCAGGAATAAATAGACCAAAAGTTTTCGTAAAACGAGAACCTTTCGAAAAATGGCATAATCCTTTCAATCCATTCATATTTAATAGTGTTAAATCCGATACAGACTTCCAATTTATAACAGAAGAATATTCATGTGCAGCTTGTGTAGTAGAATATGTAAATAAAACAAATAGGGGTGTAAGTCACTTGCAAAGGAAAGTAATCGAAACAATGAATGGACATCCGGAATTTGATATCATTGAGATAACCAAAAACATAAGTGTGAACATACTAAATCATACAGAGATCACAAGTCAAGAAGCTGCTTGGTATTTACTACGGGAACCAATGTCAAAAACTTCATTAATTATCGTATATATTCCAACAGTATGGCCAATTGAACGTCAGCGAGTAAGAAAAACTATGGAAGAGTTGAGTAAATTAGAAGATGATAGTAATGATTATTGGGAACAAAACTGGTTTGACAAGTACGAGAAAAGACCAGAATACTTGGAAGATATTACATGAGCACAATTCGTATCAAGATATAAAAAAAGTTTAAGTTTAAAAGTTTAAAAGTTTACACTTCGGTCGTGCGGTCTTAAGCGCACACTAGTTTTTTATTCTTTCTTATTGTTCCCACAACTGTCAATTTCCAGGGCCACAAATTCACGAAATCGTATTGTACATAGTTTTGTATTGTAGGCGATATTGTATGCAGAGCCAACGGCGATAGTGCGTAGCGAGGTTTGCGCGTGGCCAACCGGCAAATCTCTTAGCCAAAACCACAATTAGTTTCCTTAATTTAACGCTCCCTACAATATACAGGGTGTCTCTTAACTTCTGTCCTTCCCGGAAATGGGGGGTAGCTGGGGTGATTCTGAACAACTTTTTCCTTGACCAATATGTGGTTTGCAGCTTCATTTTTAAGTTATTAACGAAAAACACTGGCCAATGAGAGCGCCCGCCGGCCGGCCGATGGCGCGCGCTCAGGCACGAACCTATCAGCTCTCACGATGGGGGGGCATCGAGGGTACCGACGGAAGCGTGCGGCAAATGTTACATGGTCTTAATTAAGAATAATGTGGAATAATTCGTTATTCATGAATAACAAATAAACTAATAAGTCATTTAAGAACAGTGTCCGATACGTTCATTCATTATCCGAAAGGAATAAACTGTTTTATTACTTATGAAAAACATATTTTATTTAACAGCACGTTTTTAGGTGGATAAATTATGTTACAAGAAAAACGATTTGCACAACTAATGTTAGAAAAAGCTGGTTAAACTTACCCATTCGTCTACGAATTAATCTGGTAAACATTGTGCGAATCCTGACCTAGGCAACGCTCAACAGCTGATGTCACCGGCCGGGTCGGTGAACTCACTACACTCACGGTGAATTCACTTCAAGATCACTTCACTTCACGGTCACTATCACTTGCCACTGTGAAATGTGGGAACATTGGAAACCGATTTATTTTTCTTACGTTTAAACATTTCGTAATAGTCTGCGTTTTTACGATTCATGTTGTCCATTCGGCTAGCAGAACGACTCTGCCAGCTTAAACGTCGCACTCGCTTCCACACGCACACGCACATGTTCTTTAATGTGGATAACATTGTAGGGCCGACGCTTACACTGCGACGCACACTACGCCGCACACTACGCAGGGGCCGATGCTGCCCTGTGTGATCGGCATCTGCCGCCGAATTCCACTAAATTTGAAGACAGTGTGTGTGCGTGTGCGTGTGGAAGCGAGTGCGAACGTTTCAGCTGGCAGAGTCGTTCTGCTAACCGAACGAGAAACGTGAATCGTACGAACGCAGAATATTACTAAATGTTTAAACGTAGGAAGAATAAATTGTTTTTAACTATACCCAAATTTCACAGTAGCAAGTGCAAGTGACCGTGAAGTGAAGTTATCGTGAAGTGAAGTGATCGTGCAAGGATACTAACCCAGCCGTAACATCAGCTGTTGAACGTTGCCTGGGTCAGGATTCGCACACGTTAAGCAAGTTAATTCGTGGACGAATGGGTAAGTTTAACTAGCTTTTTCTAACATTAGTTGTGCAAATCGTTTTTCTTGTAACATAATTTATCCACCTAAAAACGTGCTGTTAAATAAAATATGTTTTTCATAAGTAATAAAACAGTTTATTCCTTTCGGATAATGAATGAACGTATCGGACACTGTTCTTAAACGACTTATTAGTTTATTTGTTATTCATGAATAACGAATTATTCCACATTATTCTTAATTATGACGATGTAACATTTGCCGCACGCTTCCGTCGGTACCCTCGATGCCCCCCCATCGTGACAGCTGATAGGTTCGTGCCTGAGCGTGCGCCATCGGCCGGCCGGCGGGCGCTCTGATTGGCCAGTGTTTTTCGTTAATAACTTAAAAATGAAGCTGCAAACCACATATTGGTCATGGAAAAAGTTGTTCAGAATCACCCCAGCTACCCTCCATTTCCGGGAAGGACAGAAGTTAAGAGACACCCTGTATAAACAGATAAGAGACCTCCATCTCTGTACGAAATGCACTCATAAACGTAGACGAGAGATACAAACAGCCAAACAATTGCTGCATATCTCGCGTTATGCTATATGGTACCCGGGTACCCCGGTTGCCCGACAACGTTGAGTATTTTGGTTGTCCACACAAGGGTTAATATAGCCTACGTAGGTCACGATAAGAACGTAAAGGCTGCGGAATAGTAGAAAACGTGTCGAATATCTTTATTGAAAATCACGATGGCTTCGATCGCCTCGAAGACCATCCGGAGACTGCCAAAAACAAAAACTGATCACCCCCCCACCTGGCGTCACTCACACATCACGCACTCAGCCATCCCGGCTCGCCACACATGCAAACGCGAACGCTGTTTTACACGATTAAACGTCTCGGGCGTATGGGCGGTGAGGCCTTACTGGCAGTGTACAACAAAAGCCTAAGAGAGGGGAAATTCCCAAAGAAATGGAGAGAAGCTGAAATAATTGTGATTCCAAAACGGTCTGATTGCTGTCTAAACGATGTCAGCGCATATAGGCCCATTGCGTTGCTCCCGGTTGTGGCAAAGGTTTTCGAACGCATAATCGTAGAGAGAATTGAAGAGTAGTACAAAGATAACGGAATGTGCAGCTCAAGACAATTCCGATTCAGAAGAGGAGTGGGCACTGAGGACGCTCTTCTTGACCTGATAACGGAATTCCAGCAGACCGAGCAGAGATACGCCACGACTATATTCATAGACATAGTAGGAGCCTTTGACCACATTTGGTGGCCAGCTATGATCGGTCGACTAGTGGATGCGGGTTGTAGTTCCACAATTATCAAATTAGTTCGAAGCTACTTCACTAAGAGAAAAGTCAACATAAAGAAAAATTTACATTCATCTTCGGTCCGGCCGCATGGAACTGGTGTATGGATGAGTACCTAAAGGAGTTCGAGACGTCGGTGGATGCCGAAGTTTGCTCTGTCCTTGCCTATGCGGATGACGTGTTTCTGGTCAGAGGTCAATCTCGAGCTGAACTAGAGGCAACATCAGAAAGAATATTACTAGGATTTGTTCATTGGTGTACCAACAACAAACTACAGATTTCGGAGAAAAAGACATTTCGGGGAAACAATGTCCGCCGAGAAAACTACAGGATAGGACCGCCAGCCGCGGATGGAGGGCAACCTGCAGGGGAGCCCACGATCTCTCGACGGGAGTTCCTAGCTATGCTGGCGGAGCTGGAAACGCTCAGGAGTCGGGCCGAATCCGCGACCAAAACGTTTTACGAATACGCGGCCACGAATAAAAACGTAAAGGCCCAAATGCGGAAAGAGTGTGCCCGGTCTTTGGCCACTCTTACCAGCATGAAGGAAAAAATCTTGGAGGGGAGAAGAATCCCGATGAGGGCATCCCCGCCCCAAACAAATCCAAGACAGAATCCCCCCTCTCAATAACGAGAGGGCTGGGACATGGGGAAACGACGAGTAGAGGAACCCAGACGGAGCCACAGGAGGAAGGAATAAGCGGGACACTCTCCGGAGACAGGAACCCCCACCCCTCCACATCCAGGAAGCCGACCACTCGTGCAATGGAGTGCTTCCAACCGAAAAGGAAAACGAGATCCCCCCAGGAGGAGGGAATCTTGAAAAAACCACGGCCGGCGATGGCACAGTCATATGCCACGGCACTGAGAAGCCACCCGCAGGTGGAAAACCAGTCCGACGCCGAGTTTACCGAAGTTCGGCCCAGAAGAAGGACCAGAAGGAGGAAGGGAGAAATACCCCCTCCTCCCTCAGGGAGGGCTACGCAGCCCCCACAAAACCCACTCCCCGCGGAGAGACGCCTGAGACCCAAACCCTCCGGTGAACCCAAGGGGGAACTCAAACGAGGACAGGCACCCACAAGACCCTCACGGAGACCTCGGAGAAGGCCTGCGAAGGCCAAACCGGAGGCCCTCCTCATTAGGGTGAAAGAGGGCTCCTCATACATGGAGACCGTGAAAGAGGTCCTTAAAAAAGGAAAAGCCTGCCTCGCGGAATCGAGCGGGGTCAGAAGGACGCGTGAAGGACATGTCCTGATTGAGCTGTCCCAAAATGCCAAAGCGCAGAGGGTAGCCAATTCGCTTAGCGAAGCGCTCGGGGAAACCACCCCGGTTGCCCCTCTCCAGGCCAGATCGACACTGGAAATCCGGAATGTCGATCCCACGGCAGAGACAGCGGAAGTCCTGGAAGGAACAGCCCAAGCCCTGGGCTTGGACCCCAAGGAACTTCGCATGAGAACGCAGAGGATGACACCGTCGGGAACCCAGACGATCATCCTCGACGTACCATCCGAGGCCGTTCCAAAGGACCTTGGAACCCGGAAATTCAGAATTGGATTTACGATGGTCACGGCGAAAGTACTCCCGAAGGTTGTCAGGTGCTTTAGGTGCCACGCCTTGGGACATGCAAGCATGGCCTGCAAAACTCTCCCCCAAGGGAAGGAGAGATGCAGGAAGTGCGGCTCAATGGAGCACTCCATTAAGGAGTGCATCAACGAGCCCAAATGCACACTCTGCGAGGCGCAAGGCCTACATGGAAACAGGTTGCGACATGTGGCCGCCTCACTAGGCTGCCCGCAGTATCAAAAGGCCGCACAGGCCCGACGCGGTCCATCGACACGTAATGCCTAAGTCGATGGTAATTCTGCAAATCAATCTGAACAGATCCCGCCTCGCGCAAGAACTCCTGGTGCAACAAGCATCGGAGTTGAACGCTGATGCGGTGATCATCTCAGAACCATATAGGCAAAGGAGGGAGTGGTGCAACGACTCCACCGGGGACGCAGCCGTGTGGATAACAGGCTTTAACGGTCACATGGCGCGCCCCATAAGTTACACACCACTTCCCGGCATAGCAGTAGGATCGCTCGAGGATACGATCCTCATAAGCGGCTACTGCTCTCCAAATATCACGCAGCCAGAGGTGGAGGAATACCTAGATGACCTTCAGGAGACACTGGAAAACTCCACCTCATGGGGCACCCGATTAATACTTGCGGGCGACTTCAACGCCAAGTCCCCGGCTTGGGGAGGTCGCAAGAATGAACGGAGAGGCGCATTGCTACTGGCAATAACCATTAGAGCGCAACTCGTCCCTGTCCGACCTCGGGGGATGTTCACCTTCTACAGAAATGGCGGGACATCCTTCCCCGACATCATGTCTGTAGACAGGATGACCCTGAGAGGCCTGCAGAAGAGTGAGGTTCTGGATACCTACTCTGCCTCGGACCACCGATATGTTCTGCACACCTTCGAAGAATCGAGGCGTAGCCAACCCCGGGTGGCATGGAGGCCATTCTCTCTCAAGAACGCGAAGCCAGAGGAAATCCTCGAGGCATACGACGAGCTGAGTAGAGAATCCTCGATTCAGAAATTAAAGAGACCCCCTTCGCAGGGTCCCCCACCTGATGGAGACCCGGATTGCTCTCCGGAGAAGATGCAATCCAGACTCGAAAAGGTGTGCGAGAGAACCCTGCGAAGGAAGATGCTTCCAAAAGGCACGAGGAAACCAAACTTCTGGTGGAACGATGAAATCGCCAACCTTAGAATGGCAACGTTCCAAGCCAGAAGAAGGTACCAAAGGGCCAAAAAGAAGGACCATCCAGATACCCCAAACCTCCTTGACCAGTACAGGTCAACAAGGAAGAGTTTGCAGGCCGAAATCTGGAGGAGTAAAGAACAATCGTGGTCCGAATTCTGCGCGATTCTCGACCAGAATCCGTGGGCACGACCCTACAGGGCAGTGATGTCAAGACTGAGGAAAGCGAGAGGTATGGTAACCCTCCCGGCGGCAAAGGTAGAAGAGGTGCTCAATGCCCTCTTCACCACCACAAGACCACCAGAGGAGGTAACACCATGCCCAGATTTCGCCCCAGCACACGACACCTTGTGCACGACCGTAGTCACCCAGGAGATGGTGACGAAAGCGGCTAAAGCGCTTAAGGTCGGGAAAGCACAAGGGATAGACGCTGTACCGACGGAAGTGGTCAAGCTGATTGCCGAGAAATGGCCGGCAGACCTCGCGACGATGTGTCGCATGACACTGGTCGAGGGAACCCTCCCGCGCACATGGAAGACAGCGCGGGTGGTTCTTCTCCCGAAACCCGGAAAGGACCCGACGACTCCATCGGCGTACAGACCCATCAGCGTACTACCAGCACTATCGAAGCTCTGGGAATACGTGATGAAGGACGCCCTAGAGGCGCAAATTGGACGCGACCCCTTCCACTGCCGGCAATACGGCTTTAGAAAGGGCGTTGGAACAATAGACGCAATAAGGGAGGTTACGCGGTTCGCGGATGCATGCCAAAGTACGGGCAAACTATGTGCGCTCGTTACTACGGACATCAGAAATGCATTCAACCGCCTAGAATGGAGACACACCCTTGCCGAACTTGCCCGGAGAGGAGTCTCCGATGACCTGATAAGGGTCATACGGAACTACCCCGAGGATAGGCGAGCGGTGGTCCATACCCCAGAAAGAACGGTGAGTCTGCCGATCTATGCTGGAGTTCCACAAGGTGCAGTGCTTGCACCAATGCTGTGGAACTTGGTATACGATGGTGTCCTGACGCTCGCGAATGGCCTGTGGAATACAGCAGCATTCGCGTATGCGGCCGACCTGGCACTCACGATCTCGGCAAGGAACGTGGAAGAACTCCAGTTCCGGATAGACGTCGGTTTGAAGCAGATCCGACAGTGGTTCACTCATATGAACCTCGAGATCGCCCCCGAAAAAACCGAGATCCTGATATTGGCGGGGAAAAGAGTCCACAGGATAATCGACCTGGACTGGGGCGAGTCCTCCTTGAGGACGCAGAGCACTGCGAATTACCTCGGAGTAGTACTCGACAACCAGCGCAACTACAGGCACCACATCGCTAAAACCTGCGCGAGAGCGGAGAAGATGATGGGTGCCCTAGCAGGGCTCCTTCCAAATACCAAGGGCCCAGCTAGGAAATGTAGGATGCTGTATTACAATGTGTGGGAATCGGTGGTCCTGTATGCGTCCCCGATATGGGCGCAGGCAGCGAACGCCTGGAAATTCAACACAACTGCCCTACGTAGAAGCCAGAGAGCGGCTCTGATTCATACCAACACGGCATACCGTACGGTGGCGTATGATGCTCTTTGTGTACTGGCAGGGAGAATGCCAATACACATAAAGGCCGATGCTCTCTGGAGAATTCATACAGAGAAGACTAATCTCCAGTCTACCGACGGCGAACAGGAGGATCCCGCAGGAGGACCCTCCCATCTCCAAATATATAAGAAGAGGATTTGGGAAGAAGCTACCGTCCAGTGGCAGGCCAGATGGGACAGCTTCGACCCAAACAATTGGACCCGGAAGCTGGTCGGGTCAGTCAAGACCTTCGATCGGAAGACCCCCGCACTCTTCCTGGACTTCCATACGATGCAGCTCCTAACGGGGCATGGCTCGTTTGGCAGTTTCAGAAAGAGAATTGGAAGGACGATCGACGAGGACTGTTGGGACTGCGGACATCCGGTGGATAACGCAGACCACGTCATCTTCCACTGCGAGCGCTGGGCGGAGGAGAGACTCTGGCTAGAGGCAGCATACGAAGGAAACTTGACGACTACAAACCTGGTCTCGCGGATCACCTCGTCGCTGGAAGCCTGGAAAGTTTTCCAGATGTTCGCGACGAAGGTAATGAAGGATAGAGAGGACCAGGAGAAAGAAAAACAAAAAAGGGCGACCCTTCATACCCTCCAAGGAGGCGGAGGCGCCGCCCATTCACCAGACTCCTGACGGACCCCTGAAGACCAGCAGGTTTCGTCCTGCAACCAGGGTATCCAGACAGGAATCAACCCATCGGATGCCGGCAACCTGGTGTTGGTCGATCAATCCCAGCACGAAAGAAGCCGCTGCAGCAAAGAGGATACTCCGTTGCGGAGCTCCCCCCTCGTAGTATTACGAAGTATAGGGCCGAGGGGGAGGGTGCGTATCCTACGCGATGGTAGGATACGCACCCTACCACCCAACATCTTAGGCAGCAGAGTCCCACATAACCCAGCGCGGCTGGGTATGCATAAATGCATTTTCCCCTCCTCGGGGAGAAAAAAAAAAAAAAAAAAAAAAAAAAAAAGGATAGGACCGCCAGCGAAGTAAGAGTATGTCGTGTTCGAATATGTCGGGCAAAAGATTAGGCCCTTTATGCAGAAGGCCGTTCAAAGAAACCCCGAGCGAGGTTTTGCTCGACCCGTTAAACACTACCCGTAGTTTGGTGGTGGAGCTCGATTCTCGAAGGACCCCGTGGTGGGGTAAGAAGAACGATTGTGAGACAGGCTATGAGTCTGGGACATGTCTCATATGCCCGAGTATACTCTTGCTCATACTCTTGCATGAAGGAATTATAAGCCACCTTTAGAGCAGAGTTACAAGCGAGCCTCCTTCCTAATTTTCGGAGGAACATCTTCCGGGATCCGCCGAGTAATCCGGAGCGTTTGAGGAAGGGTAATCGGACGACATAGCGGCCGTTCGATTGGCGAGTGTGTGTCAAGACGAAATATTCTTCGCAAGCCCTTACTTCCTCTGATAGTAAGGGAGGAGCCGGGTTTACTTCTTCGATCTTCCAGAATTTATGCAAAAGATCGAATATTTCACTGTCAGCTGAGCATTGAAGAGAAACAGGGACCCGTGTTTTAGAATGCTCGGTCTTGGACGCGACAGGGCCTGTAAGAATCCACCCGAGAGAGGTGGGTTGAGCGACGGGAGTTTCCGGAGGGCCCACTTTTAGCCCTTCCTGAATTATACTAGCATAAACGTCAGCTCCGAGTAGCAATTCCAACTTTTTTGAGGACAGAAATTCAGGGTCAGCCAATTCCAAGCTATCCAAATGCGGCCAGTAAAAATTAACAGAAGAAGCAGTTGGCCGGTACGCGGGTAGACGCGGCAGTACATAAGCGTCCACCCCGTAGCGACTTTCGTTTGAAGAAAGAGAAGCTATTACTAGATTGACCTTGCCTTGCGTGTAGGTTTGAGCTTTAGCCACTCCCAGAACAGGTATCTTAGCGAGAGCGAGAACGCAGTAGTTTAAGCAATTGGACAAGGTTGTCCTCTACTAACGAAACCTCGGAGCATGGGTCGATTATAGCGCAAACCAGAATTTTCTCACCCGACTGCGACTCCACCTTCACCAACGCGGTAGCGAACAGCATCGTAGCAGCGGGCCAAGCAGTTTGAGTACTTAGTGTAGATTTTGATGAAGAATTCGGCAGGCGCATCTCGTCATCGCCGGAGTTTGGAGGTGGCGAACTTGAGAGCTATGAAATTTCAAGAACGGAAGAATTTTGTTCTACAGCGGAATGGAGAGAGGTATGATGCTTACCTAAACATAATTGACAGCGCTTAGTCGACTTACATACTTTAACGGCGTGGTGACCCATTTTTTTTTTTTTTTCGAGGTGGAAATCTTCATAAGGCGCCTCCTGCCCTGGGGGAGAGCAGGAGGTAGTGTCGGATTTTTACCGACAAAAACCACCCCGGTTATCTATCCTCGGCGCTTATAGGGGAGGCCCCGTGACCTCCGGAGATAACTTCCGGTGCCCCCCACGCCCTGGCCGCTGCAGCCCCATCCGTAGGAGGATCAGAAGGACCCACCGCTACTCCGCTGTACAGGGCCACGCCGAGGGTAACACCCGGGGGGGCCTTCCTTCTCCAGGCCGTGATTAGGACGGCTCGGGCCCCCACCCGAGCCGCCCACAGCTCTCCGACCGCCCCGCCGGAAACGAGAGAGCGTGGTCCTCCTTGGCGGGGCCGCCAGGCTTCGTGTTAGCGGAGGCAGACATCCGAGGGGGGAGAGGGGGTTCACCTCTGCGCCCCCAGCCCCGCCACTGCTTTTACCTCTCGGGAAGGGGGATACGCCCCCAGGGAAGGGAGTTAAAGGCGTTGGTGATATCCAAACTTACAGCCAATGCCCCCCCTCCTGGAACGTGACCGAGTCCGAGAGGGACTTCACACAACTTATAGCGTCGACCGTCGAGCGTCCCCCTCTGAAGCTAAACTGGGACTCGGCCAAGTCGGGACCCACCCGGGACAGGTGCGCGGAGAGGCGGGATACCAGCACGCTCTCACAAGGGGATGCCGAGGATGACGGGAAACGGATTTTGCTGAAACTTGCAGTATTTGAAGATGTCGTATCCAAAGTTAATTTGGCAAAGCAGTAGCGCGCAACTCTCAAGCTTTTCCGAGAAAATTGCATTTGAAAATCGCTGCACTCGGGTATAAGGAGTTGGTGTTAACTATTCAACAAGAAGGTGAGTAGCCGAGGGCGCAGCGAGAATTACTCTTAACAGGAGATTGCTGGTTCGATTCCTCGCTACCGATACTTTTTTTTTCCCCTAAAATGTATGAAATCTGCGCCAATGAACAGTTACTTTTATTCTTTTAAATAGAAAATGCATGTTTTTTGTTTGTGGCATCGTTGGGTTTTATGGCATCGTGGGCTTTTCCGCTTGATCTATACCTGGAATTCAATAGTTTATTCAATAGTTCACCATCAACTATCTTCTCCGATCTTTGTTAATATGTTGAAGTATGCGTGGTTTGCGTCCAAAGTGCGTGATAGCAGAGAAGTATTTATGAATGTCAACCAAGTATGTTTTTTGTTAGACGTCCTCAAAACTGGGTGCTCTTGTCCGAACGCTGCGTTTATAGTGTGTGCTAGATGCCGCAAAAATTATTGTTTCGTATGCTTTTACGATGCATATCATCCTGGCTCGTGTCATACTAGCGCGTAATTAATAAAGCAAACCTAACATTCTGCATTATTTTTGTTCCATTTCTTTCCCAATTCACACAAAAAAAAACATGCATTTTCTATTTAAAAGAATAAAAGTAACTATTCATTGGCGCAGATTTCATACATTTTAGGAAAAAAAAAAAGTATCGGTAGCGAGGAATCGAACCAGCAACCTCCTGTTAAGAGTAATTCTCGCTGCGCTCTCGGCTACTCACCTCCTTGTTGAATAGTTAACACGAACTCCTTATACCCGAGGACAGCGATTTTCAAATGCAATTTTCTCGGAAAATCTTGAGAGTTGCGCGCTACTGCTTTGCCAAATTAACTTTGGATACGACATCTTCAAATACTGCAAGTTTCAGCAAAATCCGTTTCCCGTCATCCTCGGCATCCCCTTGTCAGAGAGTTTTCCCATCTCATCGAGGAGACAGATCGGCCGGTATGCCGAGGGAGAACCGGCAGGCTTTCCTATCTTCTTAATGAGGACAACGGCGTGGTGACCCAAGCAATTATAGCATAACCCTTTCTCAATTACCAGATTCCTCCTCTCTCTCGGGTTCATGGCCTTGAAAGTCGGACAGAAATGTAGGAAATGCCCCTGTGCACAATTACTGCACTTTCGGCTGTTGGAAAGCGATTTGTTCACCACGTGCGTCTTGGGCCGCCATTCTGAGACGTAGGTCGCAGGTGCTGTTCTCCTTTCGATTCCTCGGCTTCGGGTTTCGTCTTTCGTCCTCGTTGGTCATGTGCCACTTGGCCCGCTTTGGATCGTTTCCAAAGCCTTTAAGCGAGAGCTTTGTAACGTGGTCAGCTGGTCGAAGGTAGGTAGCTCGGTGCTGGATTCCATGGTTGTTTCCCAACTCATACTGGTTGCCGTGTCCAATCTTTGAACGGTCAAGAATACCAACCAGTCGCTCCATTACTCCACTGGTTGTTTAAGAGCTTCTAACGCTTCGACGGCGTTCAAGGTCCCATGCAGCAAGGTCTTCAGTTCCGGTGCAGTATCCACACTCATAGAGTGTAGCGACATCAATGCTGCCAGTTGAGCATTTACCAGAATGCGGAGACCTTCGTACCCTGTGTTTAAACGTGTCCAGGCCCGCTTGGAATCCGCTCCAGATACCGGGATGTTTTGAATCAGTCGGGCCGGTTCTCCAGCGACGCTCGTCTTCAAATAATGGAGTCGCTCGACGTCCGAGAGCGAGGAATCAGCAATTACCATGGAGGGAAACGAATCCCGAAAGTTAGTCCAGCAGGTATAATCTCCCGAGAACACAGGTAACTCTATTTTTGGAAACCCTTTTCCTCCCCCTGATTTAGTGTTGGACTCAGCGTGGAACTCCTGTTCAGCAGGAAATTTCTCGAGATATTCCAGCACCTCCGTTTTCTGTTGCAGAAATGTTTCCTCGCACAAGCCGATTTGGTCGTCCTGGAAATAGGGAAGTTTCCCGTCTTCGGGTTTAGCGATATCTATCATTCCCTCATGGTTTTGCAGAAATGATAGCCAGTTTTTCTCCAGATTTCCCAATCGCGCTTGTACTGCTGCCTTCGTAATTTGGGCTATCCCTGTCTTTTTCAGATTGTCTAGCGAATTAGCGATTCGCTTGGATAAGGAACTCTGTTTGAGTAGGTATTTATCCATTTTGTATGTACCACACTTGTATTTTTATTTTGCTTCCAGAACGTTCCGGTAAAGCTAACGGTTGATTTTGTTTACCCAAAGTGCTGGCACCTGGCTTTTGAACTAGGTAGCGGTCGCTGTTTTTCTTTCTCACCCGCAGCTCCTTGGAATCGGATTTTCTCCTAAATAGTGCGGAGTTTGCGACTCTAATCCGGCTGTAAGGGCCAAATGTTAGTTGTGGGACGTGCGGGTAGAATCCTTCTCTTAGTAATTATTTATTTAAGAACTTTCTGCCCGCCGTCCTGGATTTTTGATAGTTAAAGAAGCTGCGTTTTGGTTTAAATACTTAAGCTACCGTTACTTTAACTTGTAACAGATGGTTTATTACAGTTTTATTTGTCTAAGTACAGAAAAATACAATTGGTTACTCGTGCTATAAGAGTTATTCCTTTCCTCCTGCATATAGTTCACTATCGTTCTTTTGCTCACTTTACAGTACTTGTTCATCGTTAGCTAGCTGACTGAAGACTGATTACGAAAGTGCCGCGAGAGAACGAGAGCGCTCCTGAGCGCCCCGAGCGAGGCGAGGAGTCACTGCTCGCTCGGGACTCTCCCGATCGGTAGGAACGCACTTGATCCGCAACAGTGGTGGTCTGCTCAGATTTAATCTACCCCTCACCAGCATAGATCCGGTCTTGCGATCAGAGATTTTTAATTTATTATTATTACACCAATCCAAAAATTTATTGATTGCTTTATTAGCATTATCCTACAAATCTTTCCTAGCGTTGCCCCGCACCAGGAAAACTACGTCATCCGCGTAGGCTATAACTTCAGTACCGGTAAAATTCTCTGAGTCCTCAAATTCGCGCAAAAATTTATCAAGGCACCAATTCCAGGCAGCCGGGCCAAAATTTGAGCCCTGTGGCCATCCTCTCTCAACCTCATATTTAATCTCTCGAAAATTATTACTAACACTAACACTTCTTTGTTTGAAATAACTTTGTACTATATTTATTAATTCAGAGCTACATCCCGAATCCACCAATCTATTGATTATGGCCGGCCACCATAAATTATCGAACGCTCCAACAATGTCCATAAAAATCACCAAAGCGTATTTTTTATCCGTCCGGTCTATATCTTCCGTTAGCCTCAAAAGTGCATCCACCGTGCCAATTCGCTTTTTAAAACCAAACTGTGAACGACTGTCCAGATTGGCCTGGTTGTAATTGGTGGTCGCCATTGTAGTGTACCGGTAATAAACACGTACGGACAAATAATCGAACAAAAATGGCGGAATCAACTCTGATTAAGAACATCAAGAAGTTTGATGGCTCGAATTTTCAAGCGTGGAAATTTCGAATGAATTCGATGCTTATCGCGAACGCGATTCAAGACGTCGCGCAGTGGTCCCAAATCCCGAAAACGCGGCCAAAACTCAAAAAATGAAGTTGTTGAGGAGGTCACGATTGATGGATTCGGTAGTACAATAATGACTCTGTAGGGGGATGAAAGAATATAAGTCATTCTTTTTTACCTGAATGGCAATTACAGTCCGAACGTCGGTTTCTTTAGACAGTCATTTCTCGTGAGCGTAAGCGTAAGTGTGAAGTGCAGACTGTAAGGTGTATAACTTTTTTAGAAGACAGCAATCTTAATTCTGTAAAATGGATATTGTTCCTGGAAGTAAGTAGAACATTTTTCCTCTCTGAATATATTAAGAATTGTTATCCGTTAACATTTTAAACTGGTAAGTATAGTAAGGGAAATAACATGTTAGATTTAATGCATATATTTTAAAGATGTATAGAAAAAGTTGTATATCCCTCAATATCCCGCCAAAATTCCTGTTGGAGCTTTTAGTTTATACTTTCATCTTACTATATTTACAAAAATTGGCTGCACTTTTTTGCACTTTCAGCCGTGACACCATTTTGAACAAAGCATTACTTTCACACTTCCTTTTTCTCGACAGCTGTGTATGATATGGAAAGCTGTTTCGGCTAAATGTTATACGAATTAGATTTTAGTGAAGTTGCAACTAAATTTATATAATAATTAGATTATTATTATAATTAAAATAAAAACTTATAATTTCATAAAATGAAACTTTTTTACATGCTTTTGAAAAAGAATTGAATTGAAATAGTAGGATGCATGGCTCATTCAAACGATGACATGTGCATACCTGCTTTTCGGAAAACCCCGGTTTTCCCCTCGTTCAGGTAACAAGCGAATCGAGGGGGAGGGAGGCTTCAAGCGGGCAGGGAGGGGACCCAGGTAGATACCGAATAAAATCTGTTTTACATGTAACGTTAATTTTTGTACTTTCATTCATTTTCAGGTTCGCGTGATAACGAAGTTCGTTTCACAAGAAAACAAGTTTTTCTTATGGTTAAAGACTATTTGAATAATAATTTAAGTGTCATAATTGAACACTTAAAAAATCAGGTGTTTGAACAAAATGGATGTTCAATTGACATCAACGATGAAATGAAAGCGGCACTGACTAAGTTATTTCATTTAATGAGCAAAAGGTTGCAAAATGTTTACAGAGTGGAATCAAGATTCTTTGTAAAATTTGCTGATTGGCTCAGTGTTTGGGTAGGTTTTCGTGTACCTGCCGTTGTGACTGAACCTGTGGGGAAAGGTGGCCGTCCATCTTTAGAATTTAGTGCTTGTAGTGAGAGAACGAAGCGAAGAAGAACAGAAGATATTCGTTCCAACTTTTCTGTTGAGACACTATCTTATGCTACACAAATGAGCTTGCGCGCATCGGGGATAGTGGCAGCATCTAAAGTTCTGAAAAATGTTACGTCAAATTTTCCAAAAGCTGAACAATATATGAAATCTGTTCAGTCCAAGGAAGAAGAAACATTATCCGGTTACGTTGCACTGTCGCTCATTGTAGAGCAAAACCTCTCCAAGGGCCAATATTTAGGAATAAGAGCACTAAGCAGGAAAAATAATTGCAATTTGTATCCGCCATACAAGTTAGTACTGGATTCAAAGCGTCAATGCTATCCATCTGTACCGGACATTTTTATAACAGAGCATAGCGCTGAAGTAAAATTGCAGGCTCTATTAGATCACACTGTTAGTCGTCTGTTATTATTACAAAGCGTTGTGATCGAAAGTTTAGATCAGCAGATTTTGGAATGTATGACGCTTATTTGCAAGTGGGGATGCGATGGCAGTTCAGGGCAAAGTGTTTACAAACAGACCTTTACTGACCAAAGCAAATCTGATGGCGACATATTTCTAACATCGATTGTTCCACTTCTACTTGTCTCATTTGACGACACATTGAACAAAATTGTTATTTGGAACAATCCGAGACCTTCATCTCCCCGCTTCTGTAGGCCGACACGGATTCAGTTTCTGCACAGGTTGAAGCCAGTGAAGTATCTCATGTAGAAAAAGAAATACAAAATTTGAAATCTTTTCATTCAATTGTACAAGGGAAGGAAATTTCAGTGACATACGACCTCTGCTTAACCATGGTCGATGGTAAAGTGTGCAACGCAGTTGCACATATATCATCGGCACAGCGGTGTTTCTTATGCGGTGCAACATCAAAAGAATTTAATAATATTGATCAGCTCTTGGAGAAGGAAATAAATAAAGAGCATGTGCGATTTGGATTATCGACGCTACATGCGTGGATCCGTTTCTTTGAGTGCTGCTTGCATCTGTCCTACAAACTTCGGATAAGAAAGTGGCAAGCACGCAGCACCGAAGACAAACGAATTGTGCAACAACAGAAAGAAGTCATCCAAAAGGCTTTCCGGAAAGAATTGGGGCTCATTGTTGACCGTCCAAAGCCAGGATTTGGAAGCACCAATGATGGAAATACTGCTCGGAGATTTTTCCAAAATGCATCAACATCGGCAATGATAACGGGAGTTGATGAAACGTTAATTAAACGTTTTTATATAATTCTCCAAGTCATATCAAGCTGTTACGAAATCGATAGCATCAAATTTAAAAGTTACGCCTCAAATACCGCCAAACTATTCGTCGAATTGTATCCGTGGTATTACATGCCGACTTCAGTCCACAAATTGTTGATACACGGATCAGCTATTATATCATCAGCAATATTCCCTATCGGACAAATGTCGGAGGATGCGCAGGAGTCGCTGAACAAGTGTATCAAGATGTTCCGCGAAAATTTTACAAGGAAATCTTCGCGAGTGAAGACAATGGAAGACGTTTTTTTTACGACTTCTGATTAATTCTGATCCTTACATATCCAGCATCCGAAACCTACCCCGGAAAAAGATGAGAAGCCTATCCACGGAAGCAGTTGATTTGTTAGTAGCCACAACTATTCTTCAAGAAACGGAAACAAATTCAGAAGACTCTGATGAAAACTGAGAACATTGAAGGATGTTATTCTCTCCCTGCCACCCCCCAGGGGGCAGGAGGCGTCTTTTTGAAGATTTCCATCACGTAAATAAAGAAAAAAAAAAATTCACACTAACAGTAATTCTTCGGTATGGAGTAACAACAATGATCTGACAAAAAAAATTTCAAATAAAAGTTAGTCAGTATTCAGCCGTCTACAAATTTCAAAAGAAAAAATTAATAAATAATTTTTTTTTTATAACAAATTGAAGGTCACTTCGATTTTTATATGTTAATATATATTTTTGACTTTGTATTATCATACCTGACATCAAGACGAATTCAACGACCTACCATACTATTATGTTAAGTGTCCTAATCGCGCTAAAATAGTTTTGACGGCGTTTTCGGGATTTGGGACCACTGTGCGTCGTAACGGGTGCGCGAGTGATGCCGGCAGACGCAAACTCGGCCGATGGCAAAAAGTGGGTGAAAGACAAAACGACGGCCATGTGCATAGTCTCCTCGTCGATAGAGGATTCTCAGCTCGACTGTATGCTCAACTGCACTACAGCGTAGCAAATGTGGGACAATTTGGTGAGAATCCACGAGCAGAAGTCAGTGTCGAACAAGATGCTACTGCTACAAAAGTTCCATGGACATCGCATGGATTCAAATGAGTCGGTTGTACAACACGTTTCCCGGGTACAAAACATGGCGTCTCAACTGAAAGATCTGGGAGAAGCGGTGTCGGACACGGCCATAATGGCGAAGGTTCTTGGAAGCCTACCAACACAGTACAACGCTCTCCAGACAGCATGGGACAGCGTACCCGAAGCAAGTCAAACCCTTGATAATCTTTTGGAACGATTATTAAAGGAAGAACGAAGACTCGAAGATGACAATGACGTCACTCAAGCGCTAGCCGCTGTTAGTCTTGGCGGGAACAAGAGAAAAAAGTTCGCCGCGAATCAAAACAATAACAGTGAAAAGAACCGCGAAAGTAGTATTACGAGTGTCGAGTGTTTCTATTGCAAAAGAAAAGGACACCTTGCTCGCGATTGCCGGAAAAAGAAAAGGGACAAGAACAATACCGGTGAAAATCCTCGCGAGTGTGCGTTCGTCGCTTCGACAAGTGAACAAAAACAGCGACAAGTGAAATCGGAGACAGTGCCGAGTAGTGAGGTCGTAGAACGACTCATGGCAGTCGACACAAGCGATGTCTGGATTACCGATAGCGGTGCGTCAAAACATATCACTTACCGACGGGACTGGTACAGTGAGTTTGAACCAAGCAGTAGCGAGACGATATCGCTCGGGGACAATGGCGTGTGCGACATTACCGGTAGTGGCACTGTGCTCATCGACAGACTAGTGAACGGTAAATGGTGCGAAGCTCGAATTGAAAACGTGCTCTACGTTCCGAAGATTCGAAAGAACCTGTTTTCAATCGGCGTATGCACTGAAAAAGGTTTTGATGTCCTGTTCAAAGGAAAACAAGTGACAATTAACCGTGACGGTGAAGTTTTCGGTGTCGGTGTACAACAAGACAATCAGATTTACCGAATGTTTTTTAAAGCAAGAAAGTCAAGTGTTGCGAGCGAAGCAAATGGGTCAACAGTCAACTTGCGTGTCTGGCACGAACGACTGGGACACTTGAACGATCAAGTTTTGCGCGAAATGACGCAAAAGGGGCTAATTCGCGGTGTGAAATTAGCGGACATTGACAATTTCTTCTGTGAATCGTGTGCTTTCGGAAAAGCACACAGGCTACCGTTCAAGAAGAACGAGATAAAACGAAACACAAAACCGGGAGAATACATACATTCGGACGTCTGTGGACCATTCTCAACAGAGTCGATCGGTGGTGCAAGATATGGCATAACTTTCAAGGGCGACGCATCAGGATTTCGGTATGTTTACTTCATGAAACACAAATCTGATGTTTTCGACCTTTTCAAGAAATACGAAAGGTTGATTGACAACAAATTCGGCAAGCCGATGAAAGTGTTACGTACGGACAATGGACGAGAGTATTGCAACCGTGAAATGAAGCAATATCTCGAGGCTCGTGGTATCGAGCTGGTAAACAAGGCACCTTACACTCCCCAGCAGAACGGGAAAGTCGAGCGCGACAACAGAACGATTATCGAGAGTGCGCGCACAATGATAACGGCAAAGAAACTTCCTCTGTCGCTTTGGGCAGAAGCAGTCGGTACAGCAGTGACCGTGCTCAACCGAGTATTGGCGACCGGTAAAGAGAAAACGCCATACGAGATCTGGTTTGGAAAAACACCAGATGTATCCCATTTTCGAGTGTTCGGATCGGATGCGTACATGCATATAGACAAACAATTTCGCAAGAAATAGATCCGAAGGCCACAAAACTCATTTTAGTTGGATATAGCCCTCAGTATAACCCTCAGAATAAGAAAATATCTGTATCAAGAGACGTCACGTTCAACGAGAAGTCGCAGCTTGGGGCAATAAAGGGAGAAGAACTCGAATACATCTTCCCAACGGACGAAAATGAAGACGTAGCAGAACCCTGCGAACAGCGAGAACCCCGAAAGAAACGTGGAACGGGCAGTTCCTTGAGAAGAAAATCGAAATCAACCGGAAAACAACAGACAACTGCGGGACCGAGCAAACATCCGTCCACCAATAAGGTATGAGATCGACTTCGCTGAATATAATTCGCCAAACACATTTCAGGAGGCGATGAACAGTGCTGAGGCAGAAAGTTGGGCCGAGGCGATACAGGAAGAGTTCGCCGCACATGACCAGAACGAGACTTGGTCGATCGTACCAAGGAAATCGGATCGGAAGCCCATAGATTCAAAATGGGTGTTCAAGGTCATACGAGACACGTCAGGCGACGCATACCGGTACAAAGCGAGACTTTGTGCACGAGGATTTCAACAGAAAGAGGGACTCGACTACACGGAGACCTTCTCGCCAGTCGTGAGATACGACTCGCTAAAAGTTCTACTGGCCATGGTGGCCGAACAGGACTTGGAGCTCACACAGTTCGATGTGAGAACAGCCTTCCTTCACGGCGAGCTGAAGGAAGAGATCTACATGGAGATACCGGAAGGACTCAACGTCAAGAAAGAAGATGAACGTTGCTTCGTGTGTAAACTGAACAAGTCGTTGTATGGCTTGAAACAAGCACCCAGGTGCTGGAACGAAAAGTTTCGTGAGTTCCTAGAAAAATATCAGTTTCGGGAAGCCGAAGCAGATAAGTGTATCTTTCGAGGACGGGTAGACGGTGTAGATGTATTTTTAGCGCTTTTTGTAGATGACGGACTCATCGCAGCAAAAACAAGTGAAGCCCTCGAGTTGGTGATAAAATCGCTTGGAAACGCGTTCGAAATTACGATCGGGGATGGAAAATTATTTGTCGGGGTACAAATAGAAAGAAATCTAGTAGAGAAAACCATGTTCTTGCATCAAGAAGCGTATGTAAAGAAAATTCTTAATAAATTTAAGATGATCGATGCCAAAGCGGCAAGTGTTCCAGCCGACCCGCATGCGCGGCTAGTTCCAAACGATCGCGATGATGAAAACCCAAGTACAGTACCGTTTCGAGAAGCAGTGGGCTCGTTAATGTTTCTTGCTATTGTGACGCGGCCGGATATCACATATTCGGTGAATTCAGTTAGTAAATTTCTTAGCAATCACAACGAGAACCACTGGCAAGCGGTAAAACGAATCTACCGGTACTTGGTTGGAACAACGAAAGTCGGGATAATGTAAAAAAGCGGCGAGAGTAACTCGGAGTTACAGGGGTTTTCAGACTCGGATTTCGCAAGTGACGTGGAGACGCGTAGATCTACCACGGGGTATGCGTTTTGTCTATCGAACGGGATTGTGACGTGGTCGTCCCAACGACAAAAGCTAGTCACACTCAGCACAACGGAGGCCGAGTACGTCGCGGCAGCAGCAGCTGCGAAAGAGGCCATTTGGCTGAGAAAATTGTTAAACGATCACGGGTGTCTACCAGTAACTGCGACAGTTCTGCGAGTGGACAATCAAAGTGCAATCCGATTAATCAAAAATCCGGAGTTCCATAAACGAACGAAGCATATAGACATTAAGCATCACTATGTTCGCGAAACTGTGGAGAGTGGAGAAATCTCGGTAGAATATGTTCCTACGGATCAGCAGCTGGCTGATATATTTACCAAAGCACTTCCAAAGAGACAGTTTCAGCATCTATGTTATGGTTTAGGCATAGGATCCTCGACGCACTCAAACAGCGGGAGTGTTGAGAAGTAAAGTTATCGCACGTCGATAGGCTCACCGCAGTTGCGTGAGCAAAACTTAGTATTAAGGCGCCAGAGCGCACTACTTGCGTTACTGGTAATTTTTAGTTAATTGGTTCGTGACCGTTGCTCACGAGACGTGTGCAATAAGAAGTCATTTTGTTTCTTTTACAAAACAATTAAAGTGTACTTATACCAAAAGCTATCTTAAAGCGTCGCGCTCAATCCTTCCCTTTCTGTCTCACCTTCCTCCAGATGTTCCTTATCTTTCTCAATATCTGTTACTTTTCTCCTCTTAGCTTTTGTTGGCGTAGAAGATGTTGATATCTCACCCGCAAAAAGAGACGAAGCTGAGCTACGGCTACTGTTGCTTTTGCTATGTGATTCTGTGCCTTTCGTGATCAATTCATCTAGGTCTTCTTCCTCGTTTCTCCTTTCCCTTTGTGTCTGTTTTTGTTTTACTTGTTTTGAACTGTTGACTGACATATTTGGTTCCACGAGAAGATCGGAAACAAAAGGTCGACCGGGGCAGAGCGGCCTTACCCCGGCAAGGTTAAATACAACCGGGAGTCGCCACGTTCCCGGAGGTTGGCCGCTAACAGCCGCTGCTCCCACCGACCACGCTCCGGCGCAAAGTCTGGAACGCCCCCTTTCGGCGCACGCCATAACTTGGGCTGAGGAATTTTTTATAGCGGTTGTCATCCTCGCGGTCCGGCCGACCACAGTTATGGCAGCGCCCACTGCGATCCACCGGGCTGGCGCACAGTGGTTCGAAACTGAAAAATACTGGGCATACCTTCAAATTTCACGTATTTCATTATTTTTTTATTGTAATTCAAGGTTATAGGTAATATTACTACACGATACTCATTTAATCTTGAAAGATAACAATTTATTAGAAAAATAACTAAATAAATAAAAAAAAATGCAAGGCTTTATTATGCCTCTCTGTCAGTTTACATACCTTCCGAATCTTCAAATACTTACTGGAAACATAACAATATAAAACATTATAGAACACTTTTGAGTCATTTTACCTATCTTGCACCTATTTTTGTTGTAAGAAAAACGTCAATTTCTCAAAGGGACGGATGCGGACGGATGCAAATAATTAAATTTTGCAAACATGAATCTATCAGGAATGATGAGATATGCGTGAAGTTACAAACAAATACAAACAATTTTTGTTATTTACAAAAATGTGAAATCAATATAAAAATGATAATTTGGTAGCGAAATAGTGATCATGTAAATGTTTGTAATTTTCATTACAAGAAGAAAGGTAACTAAAACCATTCCAACAAAAATTGAACCGCTAACTACTTTTTGGAAACATAAAAATACAAAATATTGTAGAACATGTTACGTATGAATAATATTCTCTTACGCTGCGCTCGCACGCGTCGTTCGCTCTCGCGTAGGAACGGAAGACGCCTAAAGATTTATCTCGCTACCACACGACGGTTAACCCTTTTAGTATCGACCAACTGCATCGCGACCGATTAGGTGCATTCGTGACCCGACGAAGACTCCGCGCTCTTACCTTTTATAGACGCTTCTAATTAGCCCCTCTATACATTTCGGAACTACACAAATATTAAAAGGGTAGTAATTATTGGTAAGTATGGAAAATATTACTAGGTAAGTAAATAAATATATAAATAGTACAAAGAAGAATTAACGGATACGCTACGATGCTGGACGATATCTAAGCAACACGTTTGGACACTAACACTTTATTTTAAGAACTCGACTGCACAATGAACTTATGACTATAATTGAAATGGACATAGAATATATATAGATATTTACACTAACGCTTTGCTTGTATTAAACTAGTCGCTTATCCTTAATGGATCTGAATCGTACACGTTGTTCGCTTTAACTGAAAGGAATGTGTCTACTCTTTTCGACTGTTGAAACGGATCTCTCGCTGCTTTCCGGAGAGGGACCAGAGCAGGCTATTTCCTGCCCTTGTTAAGCGCCTCTCCGGAATGATCTAGAATGCAGAGCAACCAATCAGATCAGCCGATCGATCAGCTGATCGATTCCGACACCTTTAATTGGCAGGCGAACTCGTCGTCAGCGCCAGCCTCGCTGCCGATGCGCGAGAAGGCTAGCGTCGTAGTCGCGCCAACGCGCGCATCCTGAACAAATATATTTCCGCAATTAGCTGCTCTCGTCTATTAAAGCAAAGTATTTCTTGTCCTATACATTTTTGTGGCATAGTCGTTTAGTTTTTGCAACTCGTCTTTATTTTTAATTAGATTTTCCTTTCTTGTTGTCGGTTTGAGCTCACTATATCTGACGTCATCGTAGGGTGTACATTCATAGAGTTGGTGATTGACTGTCTCAGTCGACCCGCATTCCGGGCAATTCTCTCTATCCGTCGCTCCTCTCAAATATAGGGTGGCATTTGTGGGTCCATATCCACTAACGATATAGACCGTCTTTCGACAAAAGTTTACCCATTTGTTTTCTGTGACAAAGCTTGCTACAGGTGCTATGTTTCGTGGGGCCGTGGGTAAGAAAAGAGTTCTCCAGAGAGGTTATGCTATTCTGAATTTCCAATAATACAAGAGTGCTTATTTACACGGTGAGCGTTCCATAAGGACTGTTATGCGAACTTAATCCGCGACAGCGCTGAAGCGCGCTGGCTGTGCGCGCTACCCTGCGCACCTACATTAGATCGCGCGGACACCACAACAGGTATAAAACAGGTGGAGTTCCTCTACCGTGCTCGTTTTCGTCCCATCTCTTTTGCCAGCTATCAAGAATTGCCTCACTTATTTGTACTTTAATTTTATTCACTGTTTCTTTGCTTGGATTTGTTTCTTGTTTTTGGAAATAGAGGTCTTCCCAACTAGTTGTTAAGTTTCTTTTGGTTCTTTCGTATACTCCTTTTTGTTCAATAATTAAGAAAGGAGCTCGTAACAATAACTACACAGCTACGCGCATAGTCACGTCGCGTTACGCTTGTACAGAGTCGTTTGCATTCCATAAGAATCGGGCTTAGGGCACCATTCAGATAAAGTTAACCCGTTAGAATCCGCATAGTCCGGTCGAAGTTCTTTCGGTATACTTTGTAACCGTTCTCAAACCCCGCATCGCCAGTGCGTCAACACCGTGCAGCTTGGGTAATAATTCACACACTATTTAACTATATCGCGACAATTACACTTGTATAGACAACTGGTTGCAATATAAACTTATAAACTGTTCACCATTAAATCGAGTAGATTCGTTAAAACCTGTCTTTGCTCCGTAATCCTTTATATTGGTAGTAACGTACCCACAGATACAACTTAACCGCTCGAGTTGTATCGATTATTTATTTACGAGTCAAACTAACATTTCCTGCGACTCCCAGATTTCGCATCAGGTTCGTTCGCACGCCTTATCCAGAACAGGGTTCGTCCGTGCACCTAACTAACAAATTCTCCACCATATTCCTTGGGAAATAGAAACATCGCCGGCCTAGGCGTTGCCCACAGCCCCGGCTCGTCACAAACACTTTCGTGAGATTAAGAGAATGTTTGGCTGATTATGAGAAAAATATGGAATAAATTCATAAAATTTTACTACATATATGTAGTATGATAGTAGAAGAATTAAAAAATTAACATAAGAATGCAGAACCAACCAATTTTTTTTTTAGGTGTGCCTAGTATTTTTCAGTTTCGATCCACTGTGTGGCGCACCGCTGCCTCACGTGGCCCGTCTCGAGCCAGCGGAAGCACTGCAGCGGGCGGTCTGCCAGTGCCTCCACCCGGGCAGTAATCCAGCCCACGCGGATCCTCTTCGCCGCGACCACCTTTCTCGCCGCCACCAACGGGCACTTGACCCATGTGGTGCTAAGTCCCAGCGGGGACGACCGGATTTCTCCGGTCTTGACGTCCGCTGGCACGCACCCTCCTGCAGCTGCGATGGCCGCGGCCACATCGCCGGTGGTGGTGGCCGCCACCAGATCCCTCACCCGCAGCTCCGCCATTTTCATCGGGCGAGCCACCGTCACCTCGTCCTCCCCGCTTAGCACCTCCCGCATCCTGGCAGCGAGGGCGTCCGCCTTTGAGGCACCATCCGGCCCGGGAATCTCCAGGAGGAGACCCCCCGTGACAGCCCTTTTGGGCCGTATCTCCGCAATGTCGAACTCCGCCAGGTCGATTTTGCTGGCGGAGCTCATGGCTTCCGCGTACGACACCTTGGCCCCGTCCTTGATGGTCAGGGTGATCGCCGCAGTACGCGGGGGCCTGCGCTGGACGGTTTTGGGGACGGTCTTCGCCACTTTTCCTCCATCCGTCTTCTTTTGATGTTGCTGCTGTTGCTTCTTCTCCTCCTTCTGCTGCTTTGCAGGCAGCCTCTTGCCAGCCGCGGGAGAGGCCGGGACCACGGCCCGGCGTCCATGGGCCTAGGCCGTCGCTTCCGCCCCATTTTGCTTTCCTTCCTGTCTACCACAGGGCTCTGGACCCTTCTCCCCTTCATGTACTGCCGCCGCTGGTCTGATTCCTCTGAGGATCGCGGCCTTTTCCTTAAAGTGACGGTGGATATACTGGAGTCGGTGTCCCCATCTTCGTCACTAATCATGCACAGCGGGGTCACATCCCTGACCAGCGCCGTCGCCTCCTTCCGTACGGTACCCCTCGATGTTCCAGGGCTGGCGTCTTTCTCCTTGTCGCTAGCCCCAGGTTGCCGTGTGGGTGCGACCCTCCCCGACGGACTCGCGCCACCAGGTCGCGATCCCTCCATCTACCTCGTTGTTGTTGTTGTTTTTTGTTGAGACATGTTGGCAGATAATATAACACACGGTTCACCTATCATGGGACTCCCACCACGGTGGGGGCACTTCCCCGTTTAAGTTGAACCCTAGTTATGGGTGCCGAAGCCGAAAAGCGGTTTGTCGGATGGTCAGTCCTATCGGCACCAGTTGACTCTACAGAAAATTGTTACATGATAGGCCCGCGCCATATAAGATGCAAAGGGGTTAACGCCACCCCTATTAAATGGGCGACACCGGATCCGAACCGATGCCAGAGCCAAGCCTCAGGCTAGACGTGCTGCGATTTAACCTACGCCGCGTCGGTTATGAGGAGACACTGACCAGGCACTCCTCCATACCGGCGCCCGAATACCCCACTTCAACCCCGTCATAGGCTCCGGACAGTGAACGCGAGAGCGGTTCTTCCACGATAAACATACGGGTTCACGGGATCTTTGCCATAATTTCGGCACTTACCATGGATAGATTCTCCATGGGCACTAAAGTAATTGGTTTATAATTCGCAAGTCTTGGGCAAGTGCGATTTCTTGAAGTCGGCTACCGTTATCATCTGTATAGCTCGAGAACCAGCACTGCGATTTGGCGTTGGAATCCATGGTAATAAGTACTCTTTGCTTTTTAATAAGTACATATTTACAATATAGAATTTTAGTTCTTTGTACTGAACTTGAAGGACCATCGAGTGTACGCTACTAGAGTATCCGGCTAGGAAGCAATCAATCTCTCTCCCGGCCACCACAGCGACCCATGGTGTCGAGCCCGCAAGGCTGAAGACGTTCGCAGCCGCAGAGTTCATTCCACACACCTTGCCGTTGAAGGTGTATGGCTCCTGGACACATAAGATATCGAGCCCCACCCCTGGCAAATAGTTCCCTGATCTCCGAAGCGACGTTACTTGACCTCATGGCGTTTATTAGGCCTACCTTTAGCTCCATTTGATCGTTTTATAATAGAGCTCCAGCTGCCTCAGGTACGCGGGACAGGTCTTGTCTCTTAAGCTGTGGCTTTTAGGTCCTTCCTTTTGTATCTTTGACAGATCAGGCACGACGGGTTGCTTTTGTTGGGACAATTCTCTACGGCATGGTCATCCTTACCGCATGTCTCGCAGATTTTCTTTGGCGCCGTACAATATTTCGCTACGTGTCCATAAACATGGCACTTATAACAGCGCACTATGTTTATGTACTCTTTGGTTCTTTACGCCCTCCAGAGCATGAAGACTCTGTTATTGTCGATGGCTATTTTGAAAAGTCTGGCGGGCAGTTGAACTATCCAGTTCACCCTCTCCGGATTTTTGGCCTTGTGTGTTTGAAATTTATTTCTTTTTTTAGTGTTTCCTTTTCTTCGTTTTGTATCTCATCAAAGTTCTTCACAATGAAGGCCTCTTTTAGTTCTTCTGCCTTTATATCCTTTTCTATATCATATACAACCAGTCAAGGGTTCGCCTGTTTGGGCTCAGTAGCGCTTAGACCAACTTTGCCAAAATCTGTCTTCTTAATAATCTCAATGTCATCTTTACTTTTAACTTCGATGACCATGCCTTTATTCCTTAGGTTTCTTCTATTTTTAACCATTAGTTTCTGTCTATTCTCCTTTAGTGCCTCCGTTACCTGTTTATTGATTTGATCATTTGTTCTAGTGTCGGAGTCACTATTTGGTCTAATGATGATCACTTCTGATTTTTCCTTTTTGTTTTCAGGTTAGAACCTTCTTGCGACCTGTCCCCGAGAACCGCCGACCGAAGCAGCCGCAGTCTGAGCGTAAGTATGTATAACTAGGAGTTTGCTCCGCAGCCTTGCTTTTGATCTTGAAGAGTTCGTTGTTAACGATCTCGCCCTGAAGCCTGTTTTCCAGTATGGCCCATTTATCTAAGATAAATTTGATTGCATTCCTAGCTATTTTGTTGCCGTCGTCGAATAGAAATTCCTCCAGCTTTGTTCGTTCATTATAAATTTCTCTTAGTGTGAGGTTTGTCTCGCTTTGGTCCTTTTCTTGGTCTACTTCGTTACTCCGGTCTGTGATCTGGGTCCTTCGCCTTTTGGCTTTGGTTGGCGTAGACCTACCCGACGCGTCCTCCGCCATCAACGATGAGATAGAGCTACGTCGGCTATTCGCTCTGCTCTGGCTCTGAGATGCCGTGTCTCTCATCTCTATTTCCGTTAACTCCTGCTCCTCATTCCTCTCTTCATTCTTTGTTTTTGTTTTTTTCTTTTTATTGATGTTTTCCATAATTGGTCCCACGAATAAGTCGGAATAGGTGGTCCGCCGGGGCAGAGCCGCTTTACCCCGGTAAGGCTGAATGCAACTGGGTTTCGACAGGTACCCAGAGGTTGGTCGTTAACGGCTGGTGCACCCTCCAACCACATCCCAGTGCCCTCGACTGGAATGCCCCTATTCGCCGCGTACCATAGCTTTGGGGTTAGGGATTTTTTATAGAGATTATCATCCTCGCGGCCCGGCCAATGAAGGCAAGACCCCCGTTCTCGCGAGACACGACCACGGGTCTTACCGTATTCGGACGGTGCGTACCTGCACCACGCTTTTAGGTACCGCTCACTGCCTCACACCTACTGCGCGACCCAGTGTCGCGACAGGAGTCCCAGGGGGGCTTATTTTCTCTTTTCTCTTTTCACCCTTCTCTTTCCACCTCTCTCTTCCTTCTCTGCACCATTTTTTGGCACCCTAACGCCCTACCACCAGCTTGCACCGCCGTGTCGGTACACTGCTTCATTTTTATGGCGCTTCGTAACTTGGCCAGCTTCACTATGTTTTCCACCCTCTGGGCACCCAAGCCTCAGTGGCTTTTATTTGTATATATGATTCCGTCTGTCGTAGACGGATGGAGGTGAAGTATTTTCTTCACTTATTGCCTGATATCACGGTCTAACGACCTTAGGGTGCCCAGGGGTGGTGTGTTGGCCACCAGCCTGTGTACGTACCGGGGCAGGAGGTAGGTCCGGATTAGGTTTATCTTTTGGCGCGGCTTTAATTTATATCTATTTATGCCTCTTATCGCTTCTATTATGTCCGCGTTAGAGGCATCCCGCAGACCTTTCCACGGATCGATTTGTATTCCCAGATATTTTAGCTTGGTTTCTGGGTCCGCGTATTCGATGGCAGTGCCCCCTGATTCCAACTTCGGATCTGCCATATGCCATACTTTGTTGCGGTGTATTATTTGAAACGTGTTGCACTTGGAGGCCGCTATTTCCATACCTAGAGCCTGTATATAATTTGTCAGCATTTTGAGCTGCTTTGCGGCCTCCTTTTTCGTTTTTGCTAGCAGGATTGTATCATCAGCAAAAGCTAAGATGGAGACATTCTCGTCTCCCATCTCAATGCCCTCCGTCGTCGTTTCTATTTTCTCGATTATAGGGTCGATTGCTAAGTTAAAAAGCAAGGGCGATAGCGGGTCGCCTTGCTTAACTCCCCTCAATACTTCCATGTCAATCGCCTTCTTGTCTCTGCACAGTATCTTGGTTTTACAATTTCTGTACATGTTCCGTATATACTGTGCGGCGATTACTGGTACACCCTTGGCCCGTAGACAGCTGGCCATCACGCTGTGAGGAACTGTGTCGAATGCTTTGGATATATCGACGATGGTTACTAATCCTCCCCCTTTCTCCTTCATTGAGGCTAGAGCGCTACTTAAGACTGAGATGTTGTGTTTGCATCCGCCTTCCTTAATAAAACCCTTCTGCCTCCGGTTTATTACCACCTTCGAACGAAGTCTCCGGTCAAACATTGCCGAGTATACCCTTCTTAGGTATACTTCTCGAGTATACTCGAGTATACTATTCCCATCAGTGAGCCGATGGTAATGGGTCGCCAATTATTCGCATCCTCCACGCTTTTGCCCGGCTTCGGGATCAGCGTGGTGCGATTAACCTTCCACTGGCTCGGGTACACTCGGCTCATTAGCAGTAGGTTGTATAATTTACTCGTGACACGTAGCGCTCCGTCTCTCCTAAGGTGCGCCTTCCTTATCCCATCGACACCCGCAGTTGTATTGTTTTTAATTTTGCGTATTTTTGCTGCCAGTTCCTCAACCGTGATGGGCGTCCATATGCTTTCAATCGGGAAGCTATTTTCGTTTTCCCTTCTAACGTTCTTTAATTTCACTTGGGGCCTAGCTACACCCCAGAAGTCTATAAATAGGACCTACCTCTTCCATCTCGGGCAGATCTATTGACTGCCTGGCCACGAGTTGTTTTCCCGCCATTGCCCAGTCAATCAGCCTTTGGGGACACCTTTGGTACAAGTCCTGCGCTCTTGCATACTCATACTCTTTGGTTTTCGCTTTATTTCTGCCCCTGTTGTCCCCCGGCTGTTTCTTGGGGGCCCCCTCGGGAGCCTCTCGCCTCGGCGCCGTGTCACCGGGCCTTCGTTAATATCGCCTTTGATCTTTTCTATTAATTCTTGGAATACTATCTTGTTGTGCCCGGCTATACCAATATACTAAACGCGAATCAGCAATATATAAAATCTAGGTCGGTTCAACGAAATCGAGCGGATGCGCTGGGAATTCGCTGATCACCGAATCAGCAATACAAACGGGGCAACGACACCTGTGAGGCGTCGACCCTCAAAGAAGATTCAGCGAATTCCTCAAGCGCCACAATATAAAAGCACGGGCACATCGCCCGGCATGATCTTTTGATCAAACCAATTAGGCCGTCACTTTCAAAACCTGCTGTACCTAAGCTAATAAATCTCTTGTTTTCACTCGAACACCGGTGAATACTAATTCTTCAATCGCTCCCGCACCCACGAAATCCCGCAACAATAACAAGTGCTAACCGTGGCACAACAATCTCGACATCCTCCGGGAGTATTCGCCTCCAATTTGCCAAATTTTCTATTTTCTGCTCGACCTCCCTCAGCAGGTGGTCGTCCGGCAGTTGCCTTATCTGTATATTATCTCGGAGGTTTATCTCCCATTCCTCTCTCCCGAGGCTCCTTCGGGGGCCCTCCTCTATCTCCTCGGTCGCTGAGGCATACACCGAGCTGTCTGAGGACGAGGAATCCTCGTTCACCCCGGGGTCCTTCTACCCCGAGCGGGTAGGAGCCTCCTTTTATCACTTATTTGTTTAAGTGATTTGTGCGGCAGGAATTCCCGTATTTTCACATTCGGGTATCTTTCATCGTTGAACTTCCTATCCAGTTGGATTAGGAGGTCCACTTCCGCTTTGGTCCAAGCCGAGGCTCTATTGCTTGGACCGTTCCTGCCGCTCCGTGCCCCCTGTCTTTTTTGGTTCCGCGCCAGAGGGTGTCCGTGTCTTTCATGCTGTGAAAGTCCTCTTTGGGTCCGGAATACTCTGCCGCACAGCTGGCATTCCATCTGTGCCACTCCCTCGGCTATGTTTTCGCCTACTCTGTTTTTACATTTAGGAGCATGACACTGCCAACCATGGAGCCTGGTAAAGCTCCTTTGGCAGGCAGCGCATCTCCATGTGGCTTTATGCCGAGGGTGTTTCCTTTCCATATGTTCTACAAACTGTGCTTTCTTAAGGAAGCTCTCCTCCGGACCCTCGCCGGGGCAGAACCTGCAGGTAATATACCCGCTCAGGGGTAGATCCGTCCATTGTTCCATCTCATGATCAGTAGTATTGCCTAAGTCGTCATAGGTGGTCCTCCTATCCAAAGCGGACATATCCGCCACGGGAGCCCCAGGACCGGAGGCCCCCGTGTCCGAGGCTTCTCTACTGTCGTAACTATCCATTACTAGATTTTATTAGTTTGTTCCTTATATATCTGTTCCTGTCCATATCCATATCTGTTCCTTTTCCTTGCCTAGTCGTGTGGGCAGAACCTATCGGGACGGCAAGTGGACCCGGCCGTTGGCGGCATTTTAGAGTCCGCCGGGGGATGTGGCCGTCAGGTGGTTTGGAACTTTTGTCTATGTGCTGGCGGCGTATTGCTTTGCGCCGCCGGGGCAAGACGGCGTGGGCTGCGCCGTCCGACTCTGGCGGCGCATCGCTCCCCCCCGCCAGCCTAATATATTTAAGCCGGAAATTCCCTAAGTGCTGGCGGCGTATTGCTTTCCACCGCTGGACTAGCGGCAAAATGCCGCCAAGTTCCAGCGGCGTATTGCTTTACGCCGCCGTTTTAAGAGAGTCATAGTTACTCTCGCCGTTTACCCGCGCTTTCTTGAATTTCTTCACGTTGACATTCAGAGCACTGGGCAGAAATCACATTGCGTCAACACCCGCGGGGGCCATCGCAATGCTTTGTTTTAATTAGACAGTCGGATTCCCCTAGTCCGTGCCAGTTCTGAGCTGAGCGTTGAATGGCGGCCGAAGAGAACGACCACGACGGAAGATCCGCCACGGAAGCCTCGCAGCAAGGAAGATCCGCGGGAGGCCAAGGCACGGGACCGAGCTCGGATCCCGGTTTCGCAATAATGCGTCCGTTCACCTCGCACAGGCCCGGCACGTCGGCCAAACCCACTTCCCGACCAAGCCCGACACGCCCCGCTCCTCAGAGCCAATCCTTATTCCGAAGTTACGGATCCAATTTGCCGACTTCCCTTACCTACATTAATCTATCGACTAGAGGCTCTTTACCTTGGAGACCTGCTGCGGATATGGGTACGAACCGGCGCGACACCTCCACGTGGCCCTCTCCTGGATTTTCAAGGTCCGAGGGGAAGATCCGGACACCGCCGCAACTGCGGTGCTCTTCGCGTTCCAAACCCTATCTCCCTGCTAGAGGTTTCCAGGGAACTCGAACGCTTATACAGAAAAGAAAACTCTTTCCGGATCTCCCGACGGCGTCTCCAGGTCATTTTGGGTTACCCCGACGAACTCTCTCACCGAGGGCCCGATTGGTATGCGGTTCCGCTGCCTGGATCCGGAATAGGAACCGGATTCCCTTTCGCCCGACGGGTGTGTTTCTCTATCATATAGATTATATATGTTTTAGGACACCTCATCTACATAGGATTTCTCTTAGGGCTTAGGATCGACTGACTCGTGTGCAACGGCTGTTCACACGAAACCCTTCTCCACGTCAGTCCTCCAGGGCCTCGCTGGAGTATTTGCTACTACCACCAAGATCTGCACCGACGGCGGCTCCAGGCAGGCTCACGCCCAGACCCTTCTGCGCACACCGCCGCGAACGTCCTACTCGTCAGGGCTTCATGGAGGACGGCCACCCGAGGGCGACGCGTCCCTCCCCACTTGCCGCTGACGGCGGAGTATAGGCGCGACGCTTCAGCGCCATCCATTTTCAGGGCTAGTTGCTTCGGCAGGTGAGTTGTTACACACTCCTTAGCGGATTCCGACTTCCATGGCCACCGTCCTGCTGTCTTAAGCAACCAACGCCTTTCATGGTATCCCATAAGCGTCGACTTAGGCCCACAGCGCCAGTTCTGCATACCAAAATTGGCCCACTTGGCACGCTGATCCAAAATCTCGTGGCTTCACATTTCAAGCAAGCCAGAAAACTCACCCATTTAAATTTCGAGAATAGGTTGAGGTCGTTTCGGCCCCAAGGCCTCTAATCATTCGTTTTAGCAGATTAGACTCGCACGCGTTCACAGAGGAACCGGCGAGTGCCAGCTATACTGAGGGAAACTTCTGAGGGAACTAGCTACTAGGTTCGATTAGTTTTTCGCCCCTATACCCAGTTCCGATGATCGATTTGCACGTCAGAATCGCTACGGTTCTTTTCGACTTTCGGTTCGGACGGAGCGTATGCTTCGCCGGCGGTGCCCCGCTTTTGTGCACAATTATGCCCTCATTTCCGAACATGGCTTATGGGATACCATGAAAGGCGTTGGTTGGTGGGGTTAGTAAGGTGGGGTGTCACAGACCCCAACGATTTTAAATTTACTATAACTTTTTAATAACGCGTTGCCGTGAGTCGCGCCTCAGGGTAGCTTCCCCTTTTGTAGCCTGCTATTTGACGCCATAGGCAACAGGCCGTTATCAAAAGTGTGACTATATTTATGTAAGAGTTTTCGAACTCCGTGCGCTATGGCTGGGCATCTGGCCTATCACCGCGGGACCCGATAGCGCACGTACCCATCGAACACCAGAGAATTTCATAAACAAGGCCCTTGAAGGCATTGCGTTGTGGGAAACAGGGACAGCTCGCCTTTTTGGCGACCAAGATGCAGCGAGGGATTATTCTTGCAACGACCATCGACTAAAACAGTTCTGCCTTTTGTAAACGATCATTGAACATATAACCTCATTTCCTGACTAGACGAATAACGTGTAGTTTTTATAGGGTTAGTTTTACCTGTGTCTTACATTTACTTCCAAAGGTGAGTACTTTCATATTCTACTGAAATATTATCGTTACTGATGTATCTTCTATCTCTTTACTCGCCAACTATAAGCAACTACGTATTCGTAAATGCTTAGAGCATATTTTGAGCGTAAAATCCTTTTTTTACCAGATGAGTAACGAGCAGGAGCAATCGAGCTTGTGCCAACTTATGGATAACGTTTTGTTAGAAGAGGAGCCACTTAGCGAAGATGATGATAGTGAAATCGATTTAGAATTAGTCAGTAACCATGAGTCTGATACAGAACAAGACTGTGAAGAAGAATCTTCAGAGGAAGAATCCAGGGAAGCAGAGGGAACCTTTTACTTGGCGAAGGATAAACTAACAAGATGGAGTAAAAAAAAAGTTAGGATCTCGAGTAAGAACTCGAGCACATAATATAATTAGCCAAGCCCCTGGTGTTCTGGGCAACGCAAAAAATGCAAAATCAGTTTTAGATTGCTGGGAGATATTTTTCCCGGATGACATGATAGATCTAATTTTGAAGAATACGAATGACGAAATAGAAAGAAAGCAAGTAAATTATGCCACAAGTAATAGTGTTCAAGAGACTGATATAGGTGAAATAAAGGCTGTGTTTGGACTTTTGTATTTAGCTGGCTTTTATAAATCTAACCACCAGAATCTTGATGATCTATGGACCGCGGACGGTACCGGTGTTGAACTATTTAGAAGAACGATGTCACTTGTTCGTTTCCGTTTTCTTCTTAGATGTCTACGATTTGACGACCGAAGTACAAGAACTGAACGAAGATCTTACAACAAATTGGCTCCAATTAGAGAAACTTTTGATAAGTTCAACAAAATATGCGAATCTGTATATTCTTTAGGAGAAAATGTAACAATTGACGAAAAGTTAGAAGCGTTTCGTGGACGATGCAGTTTCCGGCAGTACATACCAAGCAAGCCGGCAAAGTATGGCCTCAAAGTATTTGCTTTGGTGGATGCCAAGTCCTTTTATACGTGTAAATTGGAAGTTTACGTTGGCGCACAACCTGGAGGCCAGTACAAGGTTTCAAACACACCTTTCGAAATTGTCAAAAGGATGATTGCACCTATATCAGGAATGTCGAAATGTGACCATAGATAATTGGTTCACCAGTTACCCATTGGCTAAATCCTTATTAGATGATCATAAGCTAACTATGGTTTGAACAATAAAACAAAATAAAAGAGAAATACCACCTGAGTTCATCAATACGAAGCGAAGAAGCCCGATGACTACAATTTTTGGTTTTCAACCCAATAGCTTCATTTACACCCAAAAAAAACAAAAATGTTGTCATGATTTCCACATTTTACATTATGATGATAATGTAGATGAGAGTACATCTAAACCGGAAATCATTCTATTTTATAATGAAACTAAAGGTGGTGTTGATGTAGTCGACGGAATGTCTGCATCGTACAATGTAAGTCGACCGAGTCGACGCTGGCCTTTGACTTTATTTTTTTCCATATTGAATGTTGGCGCTATCAACGCGTATATTATATATAAAAATAATAATAAGTCCACAATAAAACGAAGGCACTTTCTAAAAGAAATAACTAAACAACTTATTGCAAACCACATAAATAAAAGAAGCAACAATCCTAGACTGCCAACTTCACTGCGTGATAGCATCAAGCGCCTGGCTGACACTTCCGAACCAAGCACGAGCACGGCCGAACCACCACAAAAAAGAAGTGCAACAGGCAGATGTCAAATTTGTCCGCGAAAACGGGATAGAAAAACCAAGTATTGTTGCCAAAACTGCTCAAGATATGTGTGCCTCGAACACATAATCCCAAGGTGCCCCGACTGTGCAATTAGAGAAAATAAAACTTTTCATTTAGAATCATAGGGCCAAATATTTATTATTGTATTAGTTCCTTTTGTACGCCAATATCAAAGTGCCTAAAAAATACTGATTTATATAGATCGCTCATTATATAAGCTAAGAAAAGTATATTTATGTTGAATTATAAAGATGTTTAGTTAAACAAGTATTTTTGGATAATAAAAATTTTATTTTGTAAATCTGCGTTTTTATTTTGTTAAATGACAGGACCCCTAAACAATACGTAATCTAATATTGAATAAAAAGATATGGATTTCTAGAATACACTACATTATTTGATGGGGTCTGTGAGACCCCACCTTACCATTCTTGTTACATTTTCCCACCTTACTAATGCCGGGACAGCATGACGGTGGCCATGGAAGTCGGACTCCGCTAAGGAGTGTGTAACAACTCACCTGGCGAAGCAACAAGCCCTGAAAATGGATGGCGCTGAAGCGTCGCGCCTATACTCCGCCGTCAGCTGGAAGTGGGAAGTGACGCGTCGCCCTCGGGTGACCGTCCTTCATGAAACCCTGACGAGTAGGAGGGTCGCGGCGGTGTGCGCAGAAGGGTCTGTGCGTGAGCCTGCCTGGAGCCGCTGTCGGTGCAGATCTTGGTGGTAGTAGCAAATACTCCAGCGAGGCCCTGGAGGAATGACGTGAAGAAGGGTTTCGTGTGAACAGCCGTTGCACACGAGTCAGTCGATCCTAAGCCCTAAGAGAAATCCTATGTAGATGAGGTGTCCTAAAACATATAATCTATATGATAACCCGGCAGCGGAACCGCATACCAATCGGGCTCTCGTGAGAGAGTTCGTCGGGGTAACCCAAAATGACCTGGAGACGCCGTCGGGAGATCCGGGAAGAGTTTTCTTTTCTGTATAAGCGTTCGAGTTCGAGGGTTTGGAACGCGAAGAGCACCGCAATTGCGGCGGTGTCCGGATCTTCCCCTCGGACCTTGAAAATCCAGGAGAGGGCCACGTGGAGGTGTCGCGCCGGTTCGTACCCATATCCGCAGCAGGTCTCCAAGGTAAAGAGCCTCTAGTCGATAGATTAATGTAGGTAAGGGAAGTCGGCAAATTGGATCCGTAACTTCGGAATAAGGATTGGCTCTGAGGAGCGGGGCGTGTCGGGCTTGGTCGGGAAGTGGGTTTGGCCGACGTGCCGGGCCTGTGCGAGGTGAACGGACGCATTATTGCGAAACCGGGATCCGAGCTCGGTCCCGTGCCTTGGCCTCCCGCGGATCTTCCTTGCTGCGAGGCTTCCGTGGCGGATCTTCCGTCGTGGTCGTTCTCTTCGGCCGCCATTCAACGCTCAGCTCAGAACTGGCACGGACTAGGGGAATCCGACTGTCTAATTAAAACAAAGCATTGCGATGGCCCCCGCGGGTGTTGACGCAATGTGATTTCTGCCCAGTGCTCTGAATGTTAACGTGAAGAAATTCAAGAAAGCGCGGGTAAACGGCGGGAGTAACTATGACTCTCTTAAGGGCAGAGCGGTGCGGGCGACACCGTTGGGGAGTGGCGACCCCACCCACTCGAGCTGGCAGGGCGGTGAGGGGCAGCACCGTTGGGGACTGGCGACCCCACCTACCCGAGCTGGAAGGCAGGTTGGTCGAGCCGCAAGACGGCAAGAAATACAATACAGTAAAATAATTACTAGTATAAAACGCTATTTTAGATAGCAAAGAAGCGAAAGATGGCGTGACTCATGGGGCACGTAGTGCCCCAAAACACGTTGGGGATGTGGGACGATCTAGGAACCTATAAAAAAGGCAAATAACAACTCTAGCCTAAACAACTCTAGCCTTGCCCAGTGGCGAAAAGCAATACGCCGCTGGTACTTGGCGATTTGCCGCTGGTCCAGCGTTCGAAAGCAATACGCCGCTGGAACTTAGCGGCATTTTTGCTGCTCGTCCGGCGGCGGAAAGCAACACGCCGCTGGAACTTAGAAAGAATTCTGAGAAATTCCACCTGTCTGGCGGCGCGGAGCGATGGGCTGCCGGGGCTTAACGGCACAGCCCAGTGCTGTTTTTGCCCCGGCGGCGCAAAGCAATACGCCGCCAGCACTTAGAAATAATTGAAGGCATTCTGACGCCCACATCCCCAGCGGACTCTAAAACGCCGCTTGTGGCCCGGCCCGCCTGCCATCCCGGCGTCACTGTCCAAACGACTAGGCTAGCCAGAGGATATGAGTGGACATGGAATGGACAGAGTTGAGCTACGGGACACATAACCATGATTAAAAATGGAGACAGACGAAGAAGCCTCGGACGCAGAGGCCCCCGGTCCTGGGGCCCCTGCGGCGGACTTGTCCGCTACCGGCAGGAGGACCACAGATGACGAACACGGCAATGTACCCGGACATGAGTCGGAACAATGGATCGATCTTCCCCTTAGGGGACACATAGTGTGTAAATTCTGCGCTGGACAGGGTCCGGAAACGTGCTTCATTAATGAAGCACAATACAGAGACCACATGAGCCACCAACACCCGAGGCAGAAAGCAATTTGGAGATGCGGGGCCTGCCAAAGGGGTTTGAAAAACTCCACGGCTGGCGAGTACACGCCTCCAAATGCAGGCAAAGGGAAACAGGCAATGTAGCCGAGGGTGAAGGACAGGCTAAATGCCAGATCTGTGGGGACGTGTTCCGGACCCAAAGGGGACTAGCGCAGCACGAGCGGTATAGACACCCCGCAGCGCGTAATCAGGCGCGCATGGAAACAGGCAACAGGGGAGTAAACAGACCAAGCGAAAGGGCCTCGGTCTGGTCACAAGAGGAAACGAACCTCCTAATTGAACTGGACAGGAGGTTCAGGGGTGAAAGATACCCCAACGTCAAAATAAGAGAATATATACCGCAAAAGACGTTAAAACAAATAAGCGATAAGAGACGTTTGATAGCCCCTAAGGAGGCAGCAACAGCGGCCGATGAAGAGCAGTTCTCGGATAGCTCGATATATTTGTCGGCCGCTGAAGGGGAATTATCCCTCCGAAGAGCCATAGACAGTAGTGCGCTAGGGGATAATCATCCTGTAAGGTACATGGAAGAGCGCATAGAAACACTAGCCAACCAAAGAAGGATTACGCTAGATGAAGTTAATGTCCTCCTTGAGGCAATAACAGAGAGTCTCAAGGAAGACATCACAGAAAGGTCGGAGCCAAGAAACAGGGCTGGCAGGGGCCTGGCAAGAGAACACGGGGATGAGGCACACAGGGCCAGAAGAAAGAAAGGAAACAGGCAATATGAGTACGCAAGAGCCCAAGAGATGTACAGGAAATGCCCATCCCGTCTAGTAGATTGGGCGATAGTGGGAAAAATGCCAGTCTGCAAAGAAAACATTGAAGCACCCAACAAAGAGGAAGTAAGTCCGCTATACAGGGACCTCTGGGGGGTAGCTGGACCCCGAGTTAAAATAAAAGGTAACGGAAGAGAAAGCGGAACAGGCAGCATAAGCCTAGAGGAGCTTATGATACCGGTCACCACAGAGGAGATGGTGTCGAAATTCAAAACCATTAAGAGCAACACCGCCGCAGGAGTAGACGGGATCAAGAAGATCCACCTCAGAAGGAATGGGGCGTTACACCTATTGAGTAAATTGTTTAACCTACTCCTATTGAGCAGAGTCTACCCAGATAAATGGAGGTTAAATCGTACCACGCTCATTCCTAAACCGGGGAAGAGCGTGGACGATATTGGCAACTGGAGACCAATTACAATCGGGTCCCTCATTAGTAGGATGTACTCTGCCATGCTCGACAAGAGACTAAGGAGTAAAATAAATCAGAACATCAGACAAAAAGGTTTCACTAAGGAGGACGGGTGCAAGTACAACGTATCCATTCTCAGTAGAGCGTTAGCCACAATGAAAGAGAAAAGCGGCGGTGTTGTCACGATAGTCGACATTTCCAAGGCTTTCGACACCGTCCCTCATGGGGTGATCGAAAGCAGCCTTAAAATAAAAGGGGTCCCAAAGGCAGTTGGACAGTACATCAGAAGGATGTACGACAACTGCAAAACCAGAATCACATGTAGACACGGAGAAGTAATCGAAACGGACTTACTAAGAGGCGTAAAGCAAGGGGACCCACTATCGCCCTTGCTGTTTAATTTAATCATCGATCCGATTATCGAGAAAATCAATGAAAAGACCGAGGGGATCAGACTGGGAGATGAGAATGTCTCGATCCTGGCCTTTGCAGACGACCTGGTACTAATGGCAAGGACCGAACAAGAGGCCGTAAGGCAAAATAAAATGCTCACAAGTTATATCAAGGGATTAGGGATGAGCATCGCGGCCTCGAAATGTTCGGCCTTCCAAATAGTACACAAGGACAAGACGTGGTACATGATCGATCCGAAATTAAACATCGGCGATCTAGCAATCCCGTACGTAGAATCAGAGTCAGTGGTTAAGTACCTGGGAGTTAATATTGATGCCTGGAGGGGTCTAAGCAAAACATCCGTCAAAGAAATAATTTACGGGGTTAGGGGAGTCAAAACGCTGAAACTAAAGCCCCATCAGAAAATAAATCTAATTCGCACATACCTCCTGCCGAGGTACATTTACAAGCTGGTGGCGAACCCTCCGCCTCTGGGCACCCTGAGACAGATAGATCACGAGGTGAAGCAAGAGATTAAACAAATACTACATCTTCACCCGTCGACAACCGACGGACTCATATACACTGCAAAGAGTCACGGCGGACTGGGTGTCCAGAAGGTGGAGGATATCGTCAAATTAGCGAAGATCAGAAACGCCACAAAAATGAAAATATCAGACGACGAAGCAGTGAGACAGGCACTGCTTGGGCAGGAGAACTTAGTGCGAAAATACGCCACGTCGGTAGGCCTAAAGTGGGATCGAGGCATTACAGCAGAAGAGATCGAGCAAACCAGAAAAGCCTTAAGGAAAAAGGAAACAGGCAAATGGAAGCAACTCATCTCCCAGGGGCAAGGAGTTCATGAATTTTTCGGAGACAAAATTGGCAACTCCTGGCTGTATAGCCCAGAACTATTGAAGCCGTCTAGGTACCTGGACGCCTTGAAACTTCGGACCAATACGATAGGTACGAAGGTGGCACTGAACAGGGCCAAGAAGAATTTGGATGTAAGATGCAGAAGATGTGGCGTCCAGGCAGAGACCCTAGGACACATTGTGGGCAATTGCACCCACACGAAGCCCAAGAGAATAAGGAGGCATAACGAAATATGCGAATTAATACGCAAAAATATGCCTGGAAACCGAGCGGTGTTCACTGAACCGTCAATTAACGTCGTAGGAGACATGAAAAGACCCGATCTGGTTATTAAAGACCAGGAAAGGGTCTACATTGTCGACGTGACGGTTCGGTATGAGGACAGGGACAATCTCCGTCTGGCATACCGGGAGAAAGAAAGGAAATATAAGGACACCGCCGAGTTCATCAGAGCTAGAACGAATAGTGTAAGGGCAGACGTTATTCCAATAGTGGTGGGATGCAGAAGAGCCATGCCTCAGAGCACAGTAAATAATATGAAAGTCCTAGGGCTCACCAAGAAAGATTGCCTGACGGCTTCACTGATCGCCCTACGGTCAACGATAGAATTAGTTAATGAATTTATTGACTACGACTACACCATGTAGTCGTTAAACACCAAGTTACATGTTATTTATTATGTACCGTCCTATTTATTCAATATTTACTTCATGACTGTAGCCGGACTGTAACCTTAAGGAAGGTTGGACGAACAGGGCGGTATGTCTCATTATGGGACTGCTACGAAGCTACTAAAATATTTTACATTAAGACAAGGCAATAGCCGCAAATAACTAATTTATAATCTTATTTTCAGGTGACTGAGCCCGTACGGCGCTGCTCTGGAACTCTACCTTCCTTTTAAGGAAGGCAGGACGACCAGAGCAGTATGTCTCAGATTGGGACTGCCGGAAAGACTCTACAACATTTTACTCCTGACAAGGCGCAAGCCGATCGAAATCTTAAACGATGAACGAAGCAGCTGCCAGCAGATAAGTAATATAGCCCGTCTTGGCCTTTTACACCAAGCGGTGCGAGTCCTGCTGTACTATTATACAGCAGGGCGCGGGGCGGGCTCACATGCATGGAGAGCCCGGGGCGACGCCTTCGCGCGGCTTTCCTCGACAACACACTTCGGTGTGGCTAAGTTCGCCTCCCGTAAGGGTCCCCGTTCCTAATTTTTCCATGAACCGCGGGCAGATCTCCTGGCAGCGGACGCTAGAAAGTAGGCCCGTTTATAAGTATCTTTATTGTTATTGTTGAGTAGTTTTAGAAGCACCTTACGCGCTGGTGCAGAAACTTGCGCGGAAGTATACTGGGGTTAATCCCAGTACAGGACTTAGCCAAATGCCTCGTCATCTAATTAGTGACGCGCATGAATGGATTAACGAGATTCCCTGTGTCCCTATCTACTCCCCCCAGGGGCTGTGTCTGTTCCTGAACCGACTCCGGTCGGGTCAGGGACAGACACAGTATGGGCTTTAGCGGGCCCAGGGTTACCCGAGCTCTAGCATACCGTAAACCAGTGGTCATGTTTCGCTGGAACGGGGGTCTTGCCTTAACCGGCCGGGCCGCGAGGATGACAACCTCTATAAAAAATTCCTCACCCTAAGGTATGGCGCGCGCCGAAGGGGTGCGTTTCCGGACATTGCGCCGGAGCGTGGCCGGTGGGTGCACCGGCCGTTAGCGGCCAACCTCCGGAAAATGACTGCCCCCGGTTGTATCTAAGCCTTGCCGGGGCAAGACGGCTCTGCCCCGGTGGACCGTTATTTCCGACCACGCTCGTGGGACTCAGTAATGGATGAATTAAAAAACAAACAAAAAACTATGAAAAAAAGAAGTAAGAGTAAAGAAGCGGAAGAGGAAAGTATGGAGACTGGAGATGAAACGGGAGGAAGGATCAGTCGGAGGGGCTCGATCTCGTCTGTGTCGGTCTCATCAGCGCAGGAGGAGCGTAAGTCAACTAGAGGGCAGGCTGTTAAAAGAAGGAAAAAACATAATTCAGAAGAGAGTAATAATATGGATGAAGTATCTATGGAGGAAATCAGTAAAGAAAGAAGAGATTTGGAAGTATTTCTATTTTCGGAAAATAATAAAATAACAAAGCCTGCTATAAAATATATTTTAGAAAAATGGTTAAAATTAGAATCGAAATTACAAGATCAATTAATAGAAACCCAAAAAATAAAACTTACGAAACAAAAAGTTGAAACTGAAAAGTTAAGTTACGCACAGATGGTCCGAGCTTCACACAACCCAGGAATAATTGCCGGAAGATTACCAAGACTAGAAAAGAAAAAAGAAAAATCTGAAGTGTTACTAATAAGACCAGAAAAAGAAACAGATAAAAGAAATAACGAAGAATTAAAAGAAGAAATAACAACAAAATTAAAACACATAAAGAATAAACTAAAAGTCAAAAAAATAAGGCAAATGAAGAATAAAGGAATAGTAGTTGAGGTACAGGATAAGGATGATTTGGAACTTATAAAACAATGTAAATTAGAGACAATAGGATTAAAAATCGACAAACCAAAGAAAATTAACCCGTCCATAATAATCTACGACGTAGAGAAAGAACACAAAATGGAAGAATTGAAGGAACATCTAATCAGTAAGAATATGATTGAAAAAACAGAGGAAGAAGAAAAAGAACTAAAAGAAAGTATAGTTTTTGTACACAGTTTTAAAACAAAAGACGCGAACAAATTAAATTGGATAGTCCAGATACCAAGTAAGGAGTATTGGGAATTATTGGAAAAGGGAAGGGTTTTTATGGCATGGAGGGCCTATAAGATAAAAGAATATATAAACACAGTTCGGTGTTTTAAGTGCCACGGTTTCGGGCACATAGCCAAAGCGTGTAATGCTCCGGATCAGCTGTGCGAATTCTGTGGATCAAAAGACCATATAAGAGACAATTGTAAAGTTAAGGATAAGCCAAAGTGCATAAATTGTACTAGAGCAAAAAGAAAAGAAGTAGATCATAGCATACGTAATAGAGATTGCCCGGAATTTTTAAAATATTTAGAATTTTATAAGAACAAAATAAAATGGAACTGATACTTGGGCAGATAAATGCACAGAGATCCAGCGCCGCTGCCGCCGACTTGGAAAATTTTTTCAAAAGAATAGACTTGGATGTATTGTGCATTCAAGAACCCTATAATTATAAGAACAAAGTTAGAGGTTATACTTCTCCTGGAATTAAAATATTACAACCTACAGAAGGATATCCGTGGGTGGCAGCGGTCGTGAAAAGTAAAAACATAGAGGTTTTAGCCTTTCCGGGCAACAACGAGCACATTATGTGCTTTCAGGTGATAACCGGCACTTTTGACTTTTTTGTTATCAACGTATATTGCCAATTCTCTAGACCACTCGAACCATTCCTTGAGCAAATAAATGATCTATTGAACAAATTACGGGGTAAGAAAATTTTGATAACTATGGACTCGAACGCTTGGTCTGAGGCTTGGCACTCTCAGGAGTCGAATGAGAGAGGTCGACTATTGGAGGAGTTTATCACGATAAATGATTTGTATATTATGAATAAACCCAGTAATATACCAACATATGTCACGTCAGTCGCAGAGTCAAACATAGATTTGACTTTAACAAATTATAATTTAATGACCGAAATAGACGATTGGAGTGTAAGTGATGAATGTAATACCAGTGATCATAACCTAATTTTGTTTAAAATAAAAATAAAGGAAGAAATTAAAAATAAAAATAAAAACAATTGGTCAAAGATTGGATCATACAATATAAAAAAGGCAAATTGGGAAAAGTTCGAGGCAGAAATTAAAGTAAAATTTGATAAAAATATTAAAAATAGACTAAAAAACGAACCTCCAAATATGGCGATTAAAATCTTCAACAAGCAGCTGAAACAATGTTGTAGGGCTGCAATCCCTGAAAAGAAGACTAGCATTAAATCAGTCCCTTGGTGGAATACAGAATTAAGTGAACAAAGGAAAAAAGTCAAGAATAACAAAAAACAACTTTTAAGAGCTAGAAGATTAAACTATGATGAACTTATCGAACAATATACAAAAGAATATAAAAAATCTAGAAACAGATATGTTGCAATGATTAAAAGAATAAAAAAGAGTACATGGAAAAACTTTGTAAGCATGCACGGGAATAATGATCCGTGGAGTATTGTATATAAGATCATAAGAAATAAAATAAAAAAAGATATTTGTATGAGTTCGGTGGTATTATCGACTGGAAATATAACATTTTCTTGGAAAGAAACTATGGATGCGCTAATAAATAAATGTGTTCCGGGAGAAAGTATAAATAATCTGTCGGAAATACATAAAGAAATAAAAAGACAAAATAATGAATATTATAACAGTAATTTGGAGCCAGATATAGAATTAGATGAAATTGCGGTTTCAATCAAAAAATGTAAATTTAGAAAGGCCCCTGGGCCAGATGGTTTCTCCGCGGAAATAATATCAAAACTTTGGACAAATGATAAAGAAATTTTATATAATCTATATAATAATTGTTTTAGAAACTCGACTTTTCCTACTGAATGGAAGAAGGCAAAA